>CM074719.1:356354602-356912102 GCA_037306005.1 Rhinophrynus dorsalis | reverse complement strand
TCTTTCAAGGTGTCACTCAAGCTTTCCCTGCCTATCAGACTCCCACTCTCAAGTGGGACCTTAAGTTGGTTTTGGGAGTCTTGCAGTGGCCTCCTTTTGAGTCTTTGGCCACCATTCCTTTGTGTCTTTTGACGTGGAAGATAGCTTTCCACTTGGCTGTGGTCTTTGTCCGCAGGGTTGCTGAACTTCCTTTTGTCCTGACCCTAAATCTGACAAGGAGAGGAATCTCCACTTGTTAGATGTGGTACACTGCCTCAAGTTCTGTGTTCACCTTATTGAGTCTTTTTGTAAGAATAATGCCTTATTTGCCATCCCTAAGGGTCCCAGGGCTGGTGTGGCTACATCCATGGTAACTATTGCATTCTGGATTAAGCCTACCATCTGAAAAGCTTATGAGCTCACAGGGAAACCTGTTCCCTTCCACATTACAGCACACTCTACTAGGTCAGTTGGGGCCTCCAGAGCCTACAAGAATCAGGCCTCTGCTGAACAGCTGTGCAAGTTGGCCACTTGGTCTTCTGTGCACTCCTTTGCCAAACACTATCATGTTGATGTTTTGGCTTTGGCTGAAGCCAGCTTTGGCAGGGAAGGTCCTGGATGCAGTTCTGCCTTTTTAGGACCCTTTCTTTTCTGTGCCTTACCATTGTTTAACTGTTTGAAACTGGTTGGCTTTCGTTCTTGTGTGCTGTGATATTGTTATTCAGTGTCCCTTGACACTTAGTTTGGTGTGGGCTCTTCCGTGTCCTGGATAGTCAGTGGGAACTCTGGTATTGTGCGGAACGGTGCTTGGTCCTTTCCTTTTCCTTCCCATCCTCAGAGATTAATGTTGGTACATCCCCATGGTAACGGTATGTCATATAGAATGACAGAGAAAAGATGATTTTAGTCTTATCTGTTAAATCCTTTTCTATTAGTCCATATAACTCACAGGTCTCACACCCAGTGAAAGGAACTATGCTGGGTCTCCTGTGGCTGGACGTGGGAGTCCTCTTGGGTTCATTGCTCACAGGAGTTTTCCTCTCTCCCTTCTTGCTATCTTACTTAGTAGGTTTTTTCTCAAATCTGTTGTGGGGAGTGGCTATGGTAGCTTGATATGGAGGAGGGGGAGGCGCCACCCCTGTACATCTTCTAGAATTATTCCGGCACACTGGGAGGTGCTGCCTCCTCCTCATGGTACCTGTGAGTTGTATGGACTAAGAGAAAAGGATTTAACAGGTAAGACTAAAAGTGGAACTACCACCCCTGAATAAATATGGCCCAAATAAATACCCATCTGGTGACTAGCTGCTCAATAGCGTAGTCGCCAGTATTATTACCCGGTGTTTAAGAATTGTATGCTGTTCCTGGACTGACAGGCAGGAAACATCTCAGACCTTTCCATAGTGACATCTGCACGTCTGCGCTGTCGGTCCATTTTGCAGCCGAACGGCTCCTAGAGCAGGCTGGGACTGACAGCTCAGGCGTGCAGACATCACTATGGAAAGATGTTTGTGCTGTTTCCTGCCTGTCACTCCGGGAACGGCGTACAATTCTCAAACACCAGGTAATATTTCTGGCCACTAACACTATTGAGCAGCTAGTCTCCAGATGGGTATTTATTTGGGCCAAATGTATTCAGGGGTGGTAGTTCCGCTTAAAATCCTCTCTTGCTTCCCTGTGATCCCTCGTTTGCTTCCTTTCTTCACCACCTCAAAAATATGTATATTTGCCCCCACTGTCTTTCCCTGTACTTGCCTCCACGTTTGAGAGAGCTTGAGCCCCTGAGGAGGCAGCCTGGAGATCCGTTCAGCAGGAGGTATGCTTGCACTTGTCCCCCGATTTCTCTACTACTACTCTCCCTCCAAGATCCTTGACACTTGCCTGAGTTCCGTGTCAGAACCTTCACAGGACACTACTGTAGTTTCAATGAGCATAGTTTGATCATTGAAACATGAAGGTCCTGACAGGGCACTTCAGCAATTTCTAATGTACTGAGGAGCTTGGAGGGAGAGCAGCAGTAGAGGAAGCAGACAGCAAAGACAAGCATGAGCCTGCTGAACGTATCCCCAGGCTGCCTCCTCGGACTCAATCTCTCTTAAACATGGAAGAGGGAAAGGCAGTGGGGGGGCTCACATACAGTTGGGGAAGAAAGGAAGTGAACGAGGAATCATGGGGGAAGAAAACATTTGTATTTTTGTATTGTATTTAGAAAGGGGGTGCATGTTATACAGAGCAACTTTCATTTTTTGTAAACTTTTGGGTATAATTTCCATCTGCATATTATACACAGGTGCGTATTTTACCTGAGATTTTATGGTACATGTTAACAGACAAAGAATGACTTAAAAAATTAAAATGAATACAATTTAAAAACAATGACTTGCATGGCAAGCATGAAGAAGGCATGCAAAAAAAGAGCAAAATATCAGTTGTACTAAAATTGATCAAAATGACTTATCACATTAACGTGTTCAATATCATGGACAATAGCCGAAAAAAATGATGAAGATAGCATCTTCACAGCGTTAGGAATCATAAGAGAAAAATGTATACAGAATGCAACATTTTCAAACAAAACAACGATCACAGAGCTGCAAAGGTCTAATTTTCAGCCAGTCAGCAAAGAGCCTATGTATAACCTCCAAATATCTCAAATTAATATCTGCATAATAAAACATATTTAAATTATTTAAGCACCTCTGTTGTTCAGTATATCCAACAAATCCAAATGGCATATCACAACTACACATGAAAAATAGAAGAAATTGGTCACTAAGGGGTTAAGCCCATTAGGTGCTATACATCCTAGTTCATGTATGCAAAAGGTCTCTCTCAATTTTAATGATTTATTACCACCTCTGCTTTCCTTTTATTACCCAGTTGGGTTAAATCCTGTTTCTCCTTAAAAAACAAAACAAAAAACCTTTTAGATACACTGAGTTAGTAAACCTTTTCAATTTTTTTTTTTATAATTAAAGTTTATTAACAGTAGCAGTGCACAAACTTACAATAGCAGTAATACAAAGAACAGATACATGGTACAGTGAACATACTGGCATATATTGTAACAAAGGGAATTTGGTACCATTTGTTGTAGGTACCCGGATTTATTTTTTTACCAGGTGTGGGACACTTTATTCACAAATGTATAACTACTATCTGTGGGAGAGATTTGTTTTTTTTATGTTTTTATTTCTCCTAAAAACTATACTAGGTACTTCGCCTATTTCTTTATGCAAAACAATATTTTGCATAAGTGTTTCTTAATGTCCCTTGCCCTCTCATTATAAGTGGTGGTGAAATATGCTCTCACTCTGTGTTCAGCACTCTCATTTTATCTTTATACATTAATAATCTTTATGTCTTGTTCCCTTATTCCACTGCTGATTCAAGTACCTTTGGCTCCTTTCTCTAGAAATGTATTAGGCACTAGCAGTGGACTGCATCGTCTATTTTTTAAATTATTTTTTATAAATTATTGTATTTCTGTATGTAAAGTGAGATTGAGGAACTATGAATTTGGTTACAGAGGGTGCATTATGAATGGTGTTGAAGGATCTCGTTGCGCAGTGTCAGAGCTACTCATTGGTGGGGAAATTCAGAGTCTACATCTCCATATCCTCCAATCCCTTTATCAGTTTTGTTGCACATCTCTGCACCCTTTCCAGTTCAACAATGTCTTTTTTAAGAACTGGCACCCAAAATTGTACTCTGCATTCTAGATGAGGCCTAACCAAGGATTTATACAGAGGTAGGATAATATTAGCATCCCTTGCATCTACACCTCTTTTTATCCAGGCTAGTACCCTATTTGATTTTGCAGCAGCTGAGAGACTCAGCTGTGAAGTCAATCATCTAGCAGTACTCCTAAATCTTTCTCTAATGAGGATTCCCCAAGTTATTTCCCATTTAGAGTATATGTAGCAAGTTTGTTTCTACAGCCCAGATGCATAACCTTATATTTATCTACATTAAATGTCATCTGCCACTTTTCTGCCCACTCACTCAGTTTATCTAAATTCTTCTGCAGAGAAAAAACATCCAGCACTGTATGTATTTCTTACATAGCTTAGTGTCATCAGCAAAGATTGAGATGCTACTTTCAATTCCCACTTCTAGATCAATAAACAAATTAAAAAGCATAGGGCTCAGGACTGAACCCTGTGGCACCCCACTTATAACTTCAGACCAATTTGAAAAGGTTCCATTTACAACAACTCTCTGCCATCTATCATTTAACCAGTCCTCAATCTATGTACAGATAACACTGCCCAATGCTGCCTTGAAAGATCATTCTTTTCACCAACAATTTGTTTAGGTTTTGCTGTGTACATGTCTGTCTATACATTTTACTATATTTTTCTCGTGTTTTTTTTATTATTGGCAGGTTGCAGGAATTGACAGTTTGCTCTGAGGACAATGCTGATGTTCATGATATAGAACTGATACAGTACATCAATGTGGACTGCTCAAAACTTAAACGACTCCTACAAGGTCAGTGAAAGCTGTAACCGTTAACTTGCAAAATTAGATTACATAATTTCTACACTTGTAAAATATATAAATCTATTATTCAAGGGAATTTTTTTTTTTTTAAATATAATTATGGTGTTCATTTTCTTTGTAATGTGTAGCTTGAGAGAGATGAGTATTTTGTTAATAATTCACACCCTTTCTAGTGACGTCACCTCCTTATTTTAATGCTATGCCTTAGGCATAAAATCTAAATATTGCACTACTGAGTGTTATGGCAGTTATTTATCAACCCTGTCTCAACATCTCAGAGTTCATTGCAATTAACTAGGTATGCCGTTTTTGAAGTCTATCTCCACTATACGCACATTTTTACTTCCAGCACTGCAAGGTCTAAAATGTAAATTTAATGTATTAATATTTTGAATGCCCACAAGTATGTATTTTTATGGGGAGAAAGACAGACAAATGGTATATAAAGTAACAACATTTATTTTCAGTTTGTATATTTTATCAAAGGGTTCTATGAAAGAATAACTCTCCAGTCATGTAACCGTTAATAACCTGCAAGTCATTTGTAACCTCACTCCTAGCAGTAAAGCTATGTGATTTAATTGGAGCTGCCCGAACCTGGCCTGCCTAAAAGAGAAAAAAAAACTGTGGGTGTAGGTACAAAGAGTGGAAAGGAAGGAAGCCTAGCCCAAAATGTTAGCATTCATACAAAGAAGTAAAGAGGATCTTTACATACTCTGATAATTTTTCTGTAAGAAATGAAACGGAGGTCATGTGACTTGACTTTCTATTCCATCTGTTGTAAAATCTGCATATTGTACTAGGCTTGACACGTTCACTTTTAAGGGCAACCCACAATATTTTTAGCCCCTTGAATGTATCTTGGAACTTTCCAGATATGCGCCAGAAACACTTATTCAGTGTTTACTACCAGGCCTCTTTAAATAGCCCTTTGGGGTTAAGTTGCTACCTCTAGGAGGCAGGGCACTTGCAAACCAAATCTCTCTGGAGGTAATGGCCACCTCACAGCTCTGTTTAACCCCCTCACAGAAGCATCAGCCTTCAATTTTAAGTATTCTGCCTTCAGGGGAACAGGGCTGATTTTTCTTTTATGTTTTGCTTTCATTTATATTTCTTTTATTATGTATTACTCATGGAGTGCTTAATTTCCCCCATTTAAGCTGGCTCCTTATGTTTACCCATTCTTCTCGCATGCAGACCAAAATGTGTAATAGACTTTTCACCTGGATCTGTTTTATATTATGCCTGCATTGGGACAACCAAACCCTTGGCAAGCCACTCTCAGTACTTTGAAGCACCCGAAAATTTGCAGGAGGTTGGACACGACCACTAGTACTGCTACCATCTTACATGGGGTTCCCCATAAGTAACAGGGTCCCCTGCTGTGATGGAGGCATTCAGTGTGGGCAGCTGGAGAGCCATCACTCCATTTTCTCTTTTTCTGTTTTTGGCACTATACTCCTGGTTTTCCTCAGCTTTTTCCTGGCTTTTAGAATATGAAGGGGAGGAATTTTTTCTTCCTCCGTTCCTTTTCCTTTGGAAGCTCAACCAGTAGGCTACTCTTGCAGCAGGCTGTTTCCTCAGGTTGCCAAACTAGTGTCTAAACGGGGTGTTGTAAAGTGCAGGACCACCAGAAGTAATGCAGCGGTTTCTGCAGTTGTTCATTCTTTTTTTTTCCAGACCAATCTGCCTAAGGGTCAAACAGGTAAAAAATGCCCATCTTGTTCTGTGTCCCCTACTCACTTTTCAGGGGCCGAATTCATCTGATCAAGAGCCTGCTTGGGTTAAGACCCTTGTGTCCACTATAACAAGTGCCTCAGTGTCTGTCTAGTGTATCCTAGATAAGTTAGGTCAGAGTCCCCCTGTTCTCCCAAACAAGAGGGTCGATTCTTCAGTAGAGCGGGAACCTTTTCTCCTAAGCAAGATTTCTAGCTGGATGAAGGTAAGATGGGATAGGAAGACATGGCTGATTCTTCCCTGATTACTGGGGATTCCCTTGAAAAGGATGCTGGGAGCTCTGTTAGAAGGCTTGTCTTGGAACCCTTTTTGGAGAAATTCTTTGAATGTGTGTGAGTAAAGGACGTCACCAGAGAGGTGGATCTCTAGACATTTACCCATTTTTACCCCAGCTGTGTTGCAGTTATGTCCTGCTCCACCGGCACTTGATCTTCCTATTTCTCCCCTCTCTAAGCACAAGCTCTACTGCTAGCAACTGCATTTAAGTACCAGGCAGCTAAATACATAGTCGCTGCTCAAAATTAATTTTTGTGGCCCCTGGGGCTGCCTTGTGCATAGTGTTTGCCACAACCTGTTTATAAATACTTTTTAAAAAGAGAAAACAATGTATTTTTACAGTTTAATTTTTCTTTTACATTACCGGTGCTCTCTGTTGTCCATAAAGGTCACCCCTTGTGTTCAGTCAGTTAAACTTCTGCATTCTGTGGGAGAGCTAATGCACAGATTACAGTTATCAATAGAATGTGGTAGTAATGGTTCAAGACAGTGTGAAATGTTATACTTTTTGAATAAAGCAGCTGTGAGCAGTGGAAATACCCTTATTTTACTTATTAAGAAATGAATATGTTTGTATAGTATCAATTGTACATATCGCTTTACAGTTTAAGGGTTTGGACAATACAGGGTGAAGTGCGTGAAGTGAAACACTGAAAGTGTGGATCTCTGCCCAGAAACTTACAATCTAAAATGGTAAAGGGAAACGTACAAAGAACGTAAGTGTGGAATAGTGTGCTAGGTTTCTGTTTTGGATAGAGAAGCCTAAATAAGTAAATGATCAGATCCTTGTATGTACAACATGAGTGCCTCCAGAAAAGCTCATTAATGTTTAAAGATATAGTAATGTCAGGATATAACGTTAAGACTGACTATTCATTATACTTTTTTATAATGAATGCTAGCTTTGTAAATGTCCATTTCCCTGTTGTCCAATACAGGTTACTGTCGATCCTCCCCTTTAAGTAGGCAGGAACAATTTTAGAAGTGAATGCAAGGGGTGGAACCTACCTTCCCTCCTTGGCTGCAGCTAGCCAACCAGCTCCAGTAAGATTTGTTCCTTGGTGAAGACACAAGGCAAGAGAACAGTTCTACTATAGTTTTAGCTTGTTTATTATTTTTCTGTTAGATATGGGATACCACCATTAGGTGGATTACCATCACTGACAATTCCCATCATCCAAATGTGGATAGCTCAGTTTACCAGGTGCTTTTGTGGACCTAAGCCCTGGGAGGGGGATCTTGGCTGCAAGTTTTTTCCCTAGGAGTTTCCCACTGAGGCTTCTTCTTGATACATGGTAATCTGAATATAGAAGATCTGCAGGAAAGTTGAGCAACCCTTTGAGTGCTGAGGTCCACATGTCCCATGCTTCGCCTCCGCACAGGGGTCTCCTTTGGAGTTCCTATTGCATACTCCTGCACTCGTTGGATTTATCTGTATGTCTGGGTGTTTGGAGCAAGTTTCTGTGGTAACTTAACCCTTTGGTTGCTGGTCTATCATCTTTTGGGGGTTGTGGGCACTTTCCCTACTGGGTTCAGTGTTTATTGGGTTTTGTGACATGTTTTAGTGATGTTTGGTGCAAATTTACTTCACATTTATAACTTTGCAACTATTGTGTTAAGGTGCACTTTTACCGCATAGACGACATTGCGCTATTCACTTCTATGAGACTGTACAGTTTGGGACATATCTCTGCAACCGCTCAACGTAGCGACTTCAGAGATGTCTCATTTTGTTTGTCTGCCCTTGCTGTACTATACATTCAATGTTTGGTGTGTGTAGGGGGGGGCTCGGGGCTTCGGGCTCCAGCGTCTGGTCTTCCTGTGCCTTCTCTTCTACACTCAGCAGAACAAGGTGTTTCTCACAGACGAGGTGGCTCACCAGATTGCCCATGGGGTTTTTGCTGTTCTGGCTTTCGATCCAGTTCCAGCCAAGATGTTGTCCTGTCTAGTGGGGAAGTTCATTTCCACCATAGAAGCAGTCCCGTTTGCCATGGCTCACACCAGGGAACTCCAGAGGTTTGTGATCCAGGTGTGCAGGGGTCATCCGGACCTCCTGAATCTGTCAGTATCCCCCTCTCTTCAGGTGGAACGGAGTCTGTCATGGTGGCTCAACCTCTCGAAACTGCTGAAGGGGATTCCTTTCCTGGTGTCCTTCTGGACCACTGTAACTACGGATGCCAATCTTTTATTACAATAATACCAGTAATGCACATAAACAGATAACACACAGAGGTTTATCTAAGAGGCAAGCACTGTATCAGAAATAGCAGTCCACCAATAGATCCACCACACTGTCTGAGACTAGGCTTCAGCTAACTGGTGCCTTGAGGTAATTCGGAATTCAGCCTGCATTCAGTCTAGTAGTCTGATAGAGACTCAGGTCCGCACTAGGATGGGTGTCTGTGGAGCGGGGACCCACACACACACAGAAAACAGACAGAGCCCCCTAGTCAACACCAGAGTGGGTAGTCAGACAAGCCAGGTCATACACGGAGCGGGTAGTCAGCCAGAGCCACAGGTCTGCACCAGAAAGGATGTCTAAGCCAAATCAGAACTCATAAGAAGAAAGGTCAGACAGCCACAGATCAACACCAGAATGGATGGACAGACAGGCTGGGTCATACACAGTTCAGGTAGTCAGCCAGAGCCACAGGTCCGCACCAGACTGGGTGTCAACTACACAATGGGAGCAGGCAAAAGAGTAGTCAGACAGAGCCACAGGTCAGCACCAGAATGGATGGTCAGACAAGCCAATTCATACACAGAGCCCAAGGGAAACAGAACTTTATTGTACAACAACACAAGGGCAACTGAGCCAGGACTCAGTCTGCCCTTTAAACCCCTCCTCAGGAAGTAGGTAAGAGGAGCAGCTCAGAGGGAGGAAGTAGGTAGGAGGAGACTACAGGAAACACATGAAACAGAGGCCTGCTGCATGGTTGAAGCCTCGCGCCTGCAGATGACGCTGAAACCAAGGTAAGCTGTAACACATGCAAGGCGGAACAAGAGGTCTCGCAGCTTGGATAGCAGTCTGGGTTATCTTGTCCAGGGCTGACAAACATGTTTCTGCCATATCCACAGTTCACGTTCCCAGCGTAGACAACGTCATGGCAGACTTCCTCAGTCGACACGCTATGGACAGAGGAGAGAGTGAACTGCACCCAGAGGTGTTCAACCTCATTGTTCAGAGGTGAGGCCTTTCAAGCATCGACCTGATGGCGACAAGACACAACCGGAAGATTCCGACGTTCTGCTCTCGCTGGAGGGATCCTCTAGCAGTGGATGCCATGTCGATTCCTTGGTTATTTTCTCTGGGTTACATCTTTCCTCCCATCCCCATGTTGCACAGGGTGATAAGGAACTGAGACTGGAGCGATGTGCAGTCATTCTGATTGCTCCGTACTGGCCTCGTCAGACTTGGTTTCCGGAGCTTCTGGGCCTATCAGTGGCGGAGCCTTCCGGCTCCCTTGCTGCCCGAATCATCTTCTACAGGGTTACCTGCAGAAGGAGGATGTCCGTCATCTAGCCTTGATGGCTTGGAAATTGAATCCTCACTACTCAGGAAGAACGGGATTTCTTCTGGTGTGGTGGCGACTATGCTTATTGCACGCAGGCCTGTTTCCTCTAGGGTCTACCTTCTCTATTGGTGTGCTGATAAGGACCTATCTCAGGATTTAAATTTTCCTATGGTCCTGGCCTTCCTACAGGAAGGTGTGGACAAGGGCCTCCGTTTGAGTTCCCTTAAGGTTCAGACATCTGCTCTCTGTTTTTCGTTCAGTTGTCTAGGTTTTCTTCCAGGGCGTTATTCATACTCGTCCTGTATTTCAGTCTCCCGCTCCTTAGTGGGATCTTAACTTTGTTTAGGGCATCCTTCAACACCCTCCCTTTGAGTCTTTGGATACTATTCCTCTACGTCTGCTGCAGTGGTACATGGCTTTTCTTCTGTCGATCGTGTCTGTTTGCCGTGTCGCGGAGTTGCATGCTCTGTCTTGTAAACCACCCCTTTTTGTGTTTCATTAGGAAATGTCGATGCTTCCGACTTCGCGGGAGTTTCTCCTAAAGGTGGTTCTGAGTTCCTCCTTAATCAGGAGATTGTGGTTCCTTCTTTCTGCCTTTGCCCTTCCTCTTACAAGGGGAATGATCTCCATTTGTTAGCTGTGGTGCGTTGTCTCAGGTTTTGTGTGCATCGCACCGAGTCCACTCGATGGCCTGAGAAGCTGTTAGTCATTCCTGAGGGTCCCAGGGCAGGGAGACATGCATCCAAGTGACCCTTGTGTCTTGGATTCAGTCCACTGTTCGTAAGGCCCTGTGCCTGGTCCTTGCCTTCCTTCTCGCCTCTGGGAAACTTACTGGTTGAACATCCCAAAGTTACCAGTAACCTGTATTGGACGACAGAGAAAAGAGGATTTTCGTCTTACCTGTTAAATTCTTTTCTCTTAGTCCATACAGGTTACTGGTCTCCCACCCTTTCAAGGGACCATGCTTGGCTCTCCTGGGGGTGCTTTGGGGTCATGCTCACAGGAGTCTTCTTTCTCTTCTACTATCTATTCAATAGTTAGTGTCTCAAATATTACTGGAGCTGGATGGCTTGCTGCAGCCAAGGAGAGAAGGTAGGCTCCAACCCCTGTATTCACTTCTAGAATTGTTCTTGCCAACTTAAAGGGGTGGATCGCCTACCCAAAGTTACCAGTAACCTGTATGGACTAAGAGAAAAGGATTTAACAGGTAAGACTAAAATCCTGTTATCGTTGTAGTCTTCTTGTTATTTTATTTTAAGGTTTTCCCTCTCCCATCCCTTTTTCCCTACATCACGCAGTCTGTCCTCAGATCTGAAAGCCAGTCTGAACGGATCTCAACAAGAGACAATATTGTATCAGCATAAAAAAAAAACCCTGCTCCCCTTTGTCAAGGGGTGCAGGGTTTTCCTTATACTGACAGTCACAATATTGTTCCTCGGTGCGATCTGTCTGATCAAGAGACCAGCTTTCAGAACTGAAGAGACTCCGCGTGATGTAGGCAAAAGTATTTGAACCGTGAGATCAGCTTAAAATACACATATACACACATGCACACACCATACTTTGTGTTGAGTAGGTAGCATGATATCACTGGTTGACAGACTATTTTTTTCGATCTGGCCCCTGGGTATAATTGTTTTGAAAGTTTTCAAATTATTGTTTGAATTGAAATAGAAAAGGGCTCACAAATATTGGAGATTTTTAAAACAATTTTAAATGTCTATCACAAAGTGAGTTTCATTTTAATGAAATTCATATAATCCAATTAAATAAGTGATTTTTACTGCAAGACTTATTAGAATGTGTCCCACAATTTATTATACCAACAGAATCATTTTCTCTTCTCCTCCTCCCTCAGAAACAGTCTTCAAATTTAAATCTCTGAAGAAAGTTGCTCAGCTGGCAGTTATTAACAGTCTTGAAAAGGTAAAAGCATCTGTCCCTTGGTTTGTATCCTTTTTCTCTACTTCTTAGTGACAGCACTTTTGAAATGTAATTGCTGTGTATTAAACTCTCCATGTATGCTGTTCTATGGAGCCTTTTCACAAGTGTGTCTACTAATTAAAGGGGATCTATCACCCCTATACAAGTTTGTCTAAAAAGTTTATATAGCGACTAACTTTGTTTTTTAATGCTTTGGCCGAATTTCAACGTTTAACAATGATCCTGTCTCTTCAGTCTGTGGTTACAGGTCCAGCTTACAAGGAGAAATCCTCCGTCATCAGAGGAGGCTGGATCAAGGGAGGGGAGCAGAGGGAGAGTGACAGACTGCTGTACAGAGTTGTAACCGCAGTCTGTCCTGAAGGAAGGCACAGGATCATTGTTAAACGTTGAAATTTGGCCATACAAAGCATTAAAAAAATGACAATAGTAGACCAGCTAGTTGCTAAATAAACTTTTTAGACAAACTTGTATAGGGGTAATAGATCCCCTTTAAGAGATTCTAGTCCAAAGGCTCCTAAGAATAACAGAGAATGGAAAGTTTATGAAACTGAAGAGGATATCTCTTCATCACGTTAATGTGTCTTCCCCTGGTGTTCTAAACACCAGTTATAGCTTGTTAAAATTCTACAAACTATAACCTTGAAGTTCTGTGCATTGGTGTACTCCATGCTTTAACCCCTAGAGTGTCACAATGTACTACTTTGGCCAGCTGTTTCTTCTGTACTAAGTCTGTATGGCTTGGCTCCCCTGCTTCCATCCTACCCAAACTTTTGGGTAGGCATGGGAGGGATCAGGGAAAGCCTTCCATGTCATGTTACCGGGACGCGGAAGACTTTCCCCAATCCCTCCCACTCCTGTCCAGTACTTCTGGTAGGATGGAAGCAGTGGAGTAACTAGGATGGAAGCAGTGGAGTAACGCTGCTCCCTTATATTGCCTCTGTTGATGAGATCAATAGCTGGGGGACATCAGGAGGTGTGTTGATGCCCCCCCCCCCATGAGGTCTGAATTCAATTCTTAGTGTTCCAGAGAGAGGTATCCAGCACATTGTAGACCTCTGTCACTCACTAAATATAAAAAATAACAAAAAAACTAAATAAAAGTAAAATGGAATTAAAAAAAAAAAAAAAATGTCAGAGGGGTGTCCAACACATTGCTTTGCAATGCCTTAGAAACCCCTTTGGAACTTCCCCCGCTCTCTGATCCACTGTCCACTCCCCAAAATATGCTATGTGATCTTCCTGCCTGGTTCATAACGTAGTTTCAAAGATTTTAGTATCATCGAAGTGGTTTAAATGTGTAACAAAAAACAAACAAAAATTGTGCACACCAGCCTGGGACTAGAATGGCAAACAACCCCTCCTCATGTGATGAGGATGAATGTCTTTCCAAAATGCTATGACTTGCACATCTATCCATTAAAGGGATAGTAATGTCTATATTAAAGTTTATCTCTGAGTCTTCTTTATGCTTTTTATAACACTTGAAGCGATGTTTAACCCCTTAATGACCGGCCGCCCAAACCAGCTAGATGGGGTTTAAGTCTGGAGACTGTGCTGGCCATTCCATGATTTGAAGCCTACAGTCTTGTTCTTTCCTCTAAAGTAGTTCTGACATCCTGGAGGTATGTTTTGGGTCATTATCTTGCTGTAGGATCAACCCCTGACCAAGTAGGCGTGTACCAGAGCGTATTGCATGGAGCTGCAAAATGCTGTGGTAGGAGTATTGGTTCAGGGTGCCACTCACTCTGTGCAGTTCGCCGACTCTGGATCCAGCAAAAGAGCCCCAGACCATCAAGCTTCCTTCTCCATTTTTGACATTTGGTGTCACACACTGAGGAACCATCCTTTCGCCTACTCAACGTGTTCAAAAACCCTGCGTGATGAACCAAAGATCTCAAATTTTGATTAATCGATCCATAAGATCTTCCAGTTCACTGGCGGTGCTTCATGGCCCAGGCAAGCCACTTTTTCTTATTATGCCATCTTAGCAATGGCTTTCTTACTGCCACTCGACCATTTTAAACCTTCAACTCGAAGTCTTCTCTTCACAGTTGAAATTGACACTTTCTTACTTCTATCGATGTTAAGCTGTGCTTCAAGCTGTTGTGCTGTGACCTACCTGTCATGCAAGCTGTTGACTCTCAGAAACTTGTCATCTGATTCTGTTGTGGCTTTGGGTCTGCTAGACCTCTTCCTGTCACAGTTTCCTCCACTTTCCAAATGCCTTTTGATGGTGTAAGAAACTCTTACTGACACCTTGGCTTTCTTTACAATTTCTCAAAAGGAAAGAACTACACTTTTAAGGGTTATAATGGTCTGTCTGTCTTCCTTTGTTAATTGCCATTTTTTTGCCATTTTGAGAACAATATACTACTTCCTTCAGTATAGTACTGTCCAAATATTTCTTAAGAGGGTATAGTAACATGCTCAGTTCCAATACTGCTTTTATACGGACAGAGGGCTTGTAAGTAATCAACAAAATTTGGGACACCTGTAGGCATTGTTAGCATGAACGTTCAAGGATTAATTTACTTACATTGCTGCAGAACTGTAAGTTGTTAACCCATTACTTCTTCCCTGAAAAGGCCTTTGTGTATAACTCTCA
The DNA here is from genome assembly GCA_037306005.1 of Rhinophrynus dorsalis. Lineage (NCBI taxonomy): Eukaryota > Metazoa > Chordata > Amphibia > Anura > Rhinophrynidae > Rhinophrynus > Rhinophrynus dorsalis. The sequence goes on along the minus strand of CM074719.1, from coordinate 356,897,540 downwards.
AAGGGCTATAAAACCATTATATTTCCATCTTCCCTCCTTGCTAGAGTTCTTACAAACAGGCCTTGAAAGTATCTAAGGGTTAACTCTAAAAGTTCACGTTTTAGTGTTGTCAGTTTTCTCTTAGAAGAAAATTGCCACTATCTCTGATATTCAAACATTTATTCAGGGGATGAACAGAATGGTTCCTCCAATTCCACCATGGAACCTAAATTTGGTACTAGAGGCTCTTCGTCCTTTCCTTTTGAACCATTAGAATCAACCTCGATTAAAGACCTGACCTTCAAAACAGTGTTTCTCATGGCAGTTTTATCAGCGCATCCTATCTTCCATCAAGATTGTTGTTTTACGGACTGTTTTGGAGTTCCAACCTAAATTGGTTTCAGCTTTCCGCAAAAATCAAGAAGTGGTTCTTCCTTCATTGAGTCCTAACCCATCTAACAAAAAGAAGGAATTGATTTATACATTATAAGTAGGTAGATGCCTACGACAAATGTCAGTTCACAATCCTTTCAGACATTCGATGCATTAATTTTTATTCCTGATTGCCTTAAGAAGGGCAGAGCAGCATCTAAGACAACTATTACTGCAAGCGTCCAGACTAAAATCCAGCACCTTTCAGTATCACAGCCCACTCAACTTCATTAAAATCATGGGCATTGAAGAACCAAGCTACTATCGACCAGTTGTGCAAAGCAAATGTCTGCAAACTTAATATTTTTTTTCATCTCAAAAGGCCATTGTTCAATCAAGAGGCCATTGTTCATTAGTTTTCTTTCCCTTTTTTACTTACCAATAAATCCTTTTCTCTTAACCTATTGAGGAATGCAAGACATCCCACCCACACACACTTAATTGGGTGAGGATGCCCTGCTGTTCTTGGCAGCTCTGTTTCAGTCTTATACCTTCCTGACTTTGCTAAACTAATATTAAGCTGCAGAAGGAGGAGATAACCACCAGGAAGTAGGAGGCATTTAATCATAGGGCCCTGTCTCCTAAATGCACACTCCTGAACACCATGGTCCCTGCATCTCTCAATGGACTAAGAGAAAAGGATTTATCTGTAAGTAAAAAATCCCCTTATTTCCCAGGATCAACATCCTATATGCCTTGAAGCAAACGATCATAATTCTCAATATTCTGTGCTAGGTAGGTATCCATTACTTTTTTGAAAAGCAGTTACAGTATTGGCAAGCACAGCATCACAAGGCAAATAATTCTAAAACTTTACTGCCATTGCATATAACAAAATAAAAAAAAATTCCTGCCTTTGTTTTAGTCGAAAGTGCCTTTCCTCTAGTCTTTATGGATGACCTCTTGGTTTTTCCTCAGCCCTTTGAGTAAATACTTCCTTGGAGAGCTCTTTGTATTGACCTCATGTGCATCCATACCTCCTTTTATGCAGGATAGTACCTATCAGTACTCCTAAATTTTTCTCCATTGAGCATTCCCAAAGTAGTTTCCCATTTAGTGTATATGTTGCAAGTTTGTTTCTACAGCCCAAATGCATAACCTTACGTTTATCTACGTTAATCCCTTAACGACCCATGACGTGCCAGGACCGTCATGGGTGCACTTCCCATAAGGTCCTTGATGGTCCTGGCACTTCATAGGTTGAATGATAGCAGCGCACTTCCGTGCATGCTACTATCATTCTTTTCAGGCTGAAACTGAGCGCTCTGGGATCTGAGCACTCACCTTCAGTCCTTATCTGTACTGCTGGTTCACGTGATCGCTCCAGGAGTGATCACTTTTACCAGCATTTACATTCAAAAAGGCAGTGTGCTTGACACACTGCCTTTTTGTCTGCTCTGTGCCTCTCACATATATAATGCAGGCCAGAGTCAGAGGTATTAATCCTCTGAGTTGCTTTGCATACCCCTCTGTCACTCAAAGGGTTAACCTGTCCAGTGCTGGATCTCTGTTTAAGATAAATGCAGGTCCATTTATGACCTGCCAACTGCAACATTTTTTTATTAAATCTTAAAGGGATAGTAATACTTTAAATAAACTTTCATTAATCTTGTAGCCCTTACAAATACAAATTCAGTGAGCCCTGCAGCATCTCTGACCTGTATGGTTTGAGAGATAGCCACTCAAAGTTCTCACTCCCCTGACGTCAGTGTTCTAGCTGACTGCAGGGGAATCTGGTCCCGGGACCAGCGGAGGCTCTTCAGCAGAGCTGAGATTGCTTTATAGAAACAGAAATCCTTCACTGAAATTGTCTTTCACTTAAGGATTTATGTTTCTATAACGCGATCTACTCGCTGCAGAGGCGCCACTTGCCCAGAGAGAGGATTCCCCTGCAGCCAGCTAGAACGCTGATGTCAGGGGAGTGGGAACTTTGAAAGCGGGTATGCCGCAGGACTCATTGAATTTGTATTTTTAAGGGCTACAAAATTAATGAGTTTATTTAAAGTATTACTGTCCCTTTAACAAGAACAATTTATTTTTTTATTGGTATGACTGACCAGTCATACCTTTTGTGCAGTCTAGATAACAAATTTAACCCATTGTGCCCAAATGATCACAAGACAAAAAATAAAAATGGTGGGGGTTTTTTTATACATTTTTTTTTTTTTTAACCATTTTCTTTAATTTTAATATAGTAAATGGCGGATTATACATATAAGTGTGGTATCAAAAGAAAGCCCTACTTATGCGTAAAAAAGGTATATAATTTATGTAGATGGAATAAAAGACTTAGAGTAAAAACACTGTTTAACAAAACATAGTCAAAAAGGTCAAAATTTCTCCGGTACTTAAGTGCAGTCCACCTCAGATTTTCCCGGTCCTTAAGGGGTTAAACTTCATCTGCCACTTTTCTGCCCATTCACTCAGTTTCTCTAAATCTTTCTGCAGAGAGAGAACTTCCTGCCCTGTATGCATTTCCTTTCAATTCTCACTTCTATATAATTAATAAAGTAAAAAAGCGTTGTTCCCAGGTCTCTGAACCTGTGACAAACTCAAAGGTTCAATTTACAACAACTCTGCTGCCATCTATCATTTAAAGTTTATCTGTTGCATTTCAACCCCCCCCCCCCCCAACTAGATTACAAAAAATGTAATCCTCATTTTTGATCCCACTTTGATTAAAATATATTTGATTTGTGTTCTGTAGGAAGAGGGAGAGAGCTGCCATCTTGATGTCATGTAGAATGATTGGCAATGCTCTCCCTCTGAGGAGCTGTCAGTTCTCCTCCACAAGCCTGCCCCTCTGTATTTCCTGTATCAGGTTCACGCATTGAACACAGAGCGAGGAGGGCCAGACCCAAGGGGAACACACAAGTATGTGATTGGCTAAACCGTATTTAACCCCTTGAGTGCCGGAGAGGTAGACAACTCGTTGCTTTGCAATGCGTGCCTAGCCCTCAATCACTCAAAGGGTTAAACATAGTGTATATTTATGTAGTATGAGTTCGCTATTGATAGGTTGTCCGCTAATGGGCAACATATGAAACAGCACATTAAAAATGTTGGATGCTTGAAAAGGGCGATATTCTGATGTTGCAGGCTTAGGTGTCGAGACCTCAAAATATTGACCTCATAAGTGTCGAGCAGTGCAGGGAACTGTTGTCTGGCAGCACTCCTTCGCATTGCACAGCACCAGTACAGCAGATCCATCTCACAAAAGTCTATTAAGAGGCACTGCAATAGCTAAAAATTTAAAAGAAAACTTTAACAATATCAGTCCATATGTCTCTTACTTGCTATGAATTAGTTACACAGAAGAACAAGAGGGTGCATGCCGGTGAACCAAACCCCTCAAATGCCGCCCAGAGAGTAGAAGGAAAGTGACAACTTGGGCAAAAATGAAGGCTCTCAGTATATGAAGCGAATGGAACTCAGGGGAGTGAATGCTGCACAGAGAGGCATCTCTTCAAATGCTGTACTGAGCACCTTCATATTTGCCCAAGTAAGGAATTTGAGGCAAAGGGATACCCACAATATCACCCTCCCTAAATGTCTCTCATGAACTTACCCCCTCCTATTTCTATCATCCAGTCACTATCCTCCCCAGATGTATCTCATGAACTTTCCCCCTCTTGTGCCCATCACCTGTTCACCACCCTCCTTAAAGAGTTAACCTACCACCTCCTGTTCTTATCACCCTGTCTGTATGTTCTTCAGTATCTCCTTGACATATCTTCTGTCCATATATTTCCCCTTGCTGTCCTCTACGGATATATCTCATGGACTTGTTACCATCTATTTTATCCATGTGTCCATCCTTTCATGATGTATCTCAGTGACCTGTTATCTCTTATCTTTATATCAAACTCTCTATACTTCATTCAAACGTTATTACAAAGTATAACATGGACATGGAGGTACTGCACTCAAAAAAATAGGATTTTAGTCTTACCTGTTAAATCCTTTTCACTTAGTCCATACAGGTCACTGGTACTTCTGGGGAGGCGATTCGCCCCTTTAATAGGCAGGAACAATTATGCAAATGATTGCAGGGGGCGGAGCCTCCCCTCCTACTTAAGCCACCTTCAGGCCAGAGCCACTAGATTGATTTGAGACCCTAAAACTGACCCCAGGTAAGCAAGAAGAAGACTCCTTTGAGCATGCCCCAAAGGTCCCCCACCGAATGCCACAGGAGAGCCAGGTCTGGTCCCTTGACAGGGTGGGAGACCAGTGACCTGTATGGACTAAGTGAAAAGGATTTAACAGGTAAGACTAAAATCCTATTTTCACTGTCGTCCAATACAGGTCACTGGTACTTCTGGGATGTACAAACATTGAGCTGATCCAGAGGTGGGAAGAAGGCAAGGACCAGAACAAGGCCCAAGTCATTAAAACTGCTATGAACCAGTTAATTACATAGCCCAAACTGTAAGTGTCAATGGACACCAAACAAGGGAACAATCCCCGAACTAACACAGCACACGGAACTAGAGCCAACTGGGCTCAACAGTAAGGAAGCACTAAGGATCACAGAGTGGAAGACCTACACAGGCAAAACTGCCTCCAGGACTTTCCTTCCAAAACTGGCATCAGCCGAGGCCAGCACATCAACACGGTAGTGCTTTGAAAAGGTGTGCACAGAGGACCAAGTGGCCGCTCTGCACAGTTGAACAGCAGAAGCCTGATTCTTGTAGGCCCAAGAGGCCCCAATAGATCTGGTGGAATGGGCAGTCACCCGGAAGGGAACATGCTTATTCCGCAACTTGTAGGCTTCACGGATAGTAGCCTTAATCCAAGAGGCAATGGTAACTTTGGAAGCCGGTCTCCCTGCCCTAGGCCCCTCAGGAATGACGAATAGAGCGTCAGACTTCCTGATAGACTCAGTGCGATGCACATAAAACTTGAGGCAACGCACCACATCCAACAAATGGAGATCTCATTCCTTGTCAGATGAAGGATTAGGGCAGAAAGAGGGAACCACAATCTCCTGATTGATGTGAAACTCGGACACAACCTTGGGTAAGAATTCCTTGGTAGTGCGAAGCACAGCCTTATCCTTGTGGAACACCAGGTAAGGAGGTTTACAAGACAAGGCCTGTAACTCTGCTACCCGGCGAACTGAAACAATAGCCAAAAGGAAGGCCATCTTCCAAGTCAAGAGACGTAATGGAATGGAAGCCAAGGATTCAAACGGGGGTCGCTGGAGAACTCCCAGCACCAAATTGAGGTCCCACTGGGGGGTAGGACTCTTGAAGGCAGGTCGAACATGAGTCACACCTTGGAAGAAAACTTTCACATCAGGAAGGATAGCAATCCTTTCCTGGAAAAACACAGACAAGGCAGAAGTCTGAACTTTGAGGGAACTCAGACTGAGCCCCTTATCAACACCGTCCTGCAAGAAGGCCAGGACAGTGGGAAGATGAAACTCAAGGGATAATTTCTTATCAGAGCACCATGCCACAAAAGTTGACCATATGCGATGATAGATCTTGGAAGACACAGGCTTACGAGCACTGAGCATAGTCGACACCACAGAAGGAGAAAATCCTTTCTTTGCTAGAATCGAGGATTCAACCGCCATGCTATCAAATGGAGAGAGTGAACATCCTCCTTCCACAGATATCCCTGATGAAGTAGGTCCGGACGGGCAGGAAGTGGGAACGGATCCGCCACTGACATGGCCATCAACTCCGGATACCAGGACTGGCGAGGCCAGTTTGGAGCGATCAGGATAACAGGACAACGCTCTCGCTTCAGTTTCTGGATGACTCTGATCAATAGAGGAAGAGGAGGAAAGATGTAAACCAGAGACAAATCCCAAGGGATCGACAAGGCATCCACTGCTAGAGCAAGGGAGTCCCTCCGCCGGGAGCAAAACACCGGAACCTTCCTGTTGTGTCTGGAGGCCATCAGGTCCACCTCCGGCATCCCCCACCTCTGGGTGAGCAAATGAAACACCTCTGGATGAAGAGCCCATTCTCCGCTGTCGACGGTATGACGACTGAGGAAGTCTGCCATGACGTTGTCCACGCCTGGAATATGAACAGCAGAGATGACAGGCACGTGATCTTCTGCCCAAGACAAAATATCCTTGACTTCCAACCAGGCGGTGCCGCTTCTTGTGCCGCCTTGCCTGTTGATGTAAGCCACCGCAGTGGCGTTGTCGGATTCCACTCTGATCGGAAGACCGGTCAGTTGAGATTCCCAGTGTCTCAGGGCAAGTCGAATGGCACGTAGTTCCAGAACATTGATGGAGAGAAGAGATTCCTCCAGACCCCATTTCCCCTGAGCACTGAAGCGACCCAACACAGCACCCCAGCCCCGAAGGCTGGCATCCGTCGTGATTGTGGTCCAACAAGGAACTAGAAAGGATCTCCCTTTCAGGAGATGGGAGAGGTCCAACCACCAGTGCAGACTCGATTCCACATGAGGAGGTAGAGAGACTGACAGATGCTGATGATCTGGATGATTCTTGCACGTCTGGATCACAAATCTCTGAAGTTCCCTGGAGTGGGCCATGGCAAAAGGAACCGCTTCGATCGTGGAGATGAACTTCCCCACCAGGGACGACAACTTCGTTACCGGCACTAAGTCCAGTTCCAGAATCCCCGCCACTCTGATAGCTATCTGATGAGCCACATCCTCCGGCAGTAACACCATGCATTGGCGAGTGTCGAACAGGAGACCCAGGAACAGAAGCCTCTGAGATGGGACCAAGTCCGACTTGTCCAGATTCAGGATCCAGCCATGGCGGGTCAGAGTGTGGATACACTTCTGCAATTGCAGGTGAAGAAGCTCCGCCGAGGAAGCTTTGATGAGGAGATCGTCCATGTAGGGAGTCACCCTGACCTCGTCCTGATGAAGCACCGCTATCAGGGAGCCCAACACTCTCTGGAAGACCTGAGGAGCTGAAGTCAGCCCAAAGGGAAGAGCAGAAAACTGAAAGTGTCCCCTGTGGCAGGCAATCCTGAGGTACCGCCTGCTCTCTGGATGAATAGGGATGTGAAGATAAGCATCCTGAAGGTCCAGGGAGGCAAGGAACTCCCCTGGAGACATTGCTGCAATCACAGAGCGCAGGGACTCCTGGCGGAAGTGGGAAGTCACCACATAGGCATTGAGATCTTTGAGATCCAAAATAGGACGAGCCCCTCCGTCCTTTTTGGCCACCACAAACAGGTTGGAATAAAATCCCGAACCTGTGTCCTCCTGAGGAACCACTTCCAGAACCTCTTTGTCTAAGAGATCCTGAATAGCGTCGTCGAACAGACGTCTTTTTGTGGGTTCCTGAGAAGGACGAGTAAAATGGAACCGAAAAGGAGGAAGGGAGGAGAAAGGGATCCTGTATCCCTCTGACCCCACCTGAAGAACCCATGGGTCCGCCACTGACTCCTCCCAAGTCCGGCGAAAGATGCGGAGACGTCCACCTACAGCCGGATGCGGACCCGGGTTCGGCGAGTCATGCCGAAGCAGTCTTGGAGGTCTTGGCCTTGGGAGCCACTTTGGGCTTCCAGGACTGTTTGGGCTTGGAGGAGGAGCGCGTAGCGGGAGGACCCGTCTGGGCCGAGGAGCGTGTCTCAATCTGAAAGGAACGAAAGGACCGATTGCGTTTGGCTGGAAACTTTTTCTTAAAGACTGAGGGTAGAAGAGTACTTTTACCACCAGTAGCCTCACTGATCATTTCTTTGAGCTCAGACCCAAATAGCAAATTCCCCTGAAAGGGCAAGGAAAGCAAGGCTTTCTTAGAGGCTGTATCAGCAGACCAAATTTTCAGCCAAAGGGCACGTCTAGCCACCACAGAAGCAGTGGAGGCCCTCGCCATCATGCGCACAGCATCAAAAGCAGCGTCAGCAACGTAGTTCTGAGCTTCAGTGATATTAGCAAGAAGCTGCAACTGTTCAGATACTGGTGCATCCTGGCGAACTGCTTCAGTCAGTCGTTCAGTCCAGGCCGCAATGGCTCTATTAACCCATGCCACTGCAAAGGTTGGACGCATGGCAGTGCCAATGGAGGCAAAAATAGACTTAAGAGAAAGCTCTAGCTTTTTATCCGTCCAATCCTGCAGGGCAGAAGCATCAGAGACAGCCAAAGCGGTAGACTTGGACAGTCTGGAAACAGGAGCATCCACCTTGGGGGATGAACCCATTTTGCCAGCTCAGTCTCAGGAAAAGGGTACAGTTTGGCAAACTTTTTAGAGACAGAGGAGGATCTATCAGGATTCTTCCATGCCTCAGAGACTAGGCGGGCAAGAGTAGGGTTAGTTGGAAAACAAACAACAGGCTTAGATGGTTTCTTTTGAAAAACATCAGTAGGATCATAAGTGGATTCCTGAGTCAGAGGAAGGTTGAGCGTATTCAGTACAGCTCTAATCAGACCCTCAGCCGAAACTTCAGGGTCACATTCATAAGGGTCTCCAATGGACCTGTTAGACTCAATAACAGTGCGTTCCTCAGCATCAGAATCCTGCAAGAGTTCTTCCTCAGAAGAATCAGACACATCAGGAGCACCCTGTGGCTTAGGCAGGGAGGTCCTGATTGTAGCGGGGGTCTGCCAGACCTGGAGAGCCCCCTGTACCTGAGAGGGAAAAAGTTGAAGAGTGGATCTGAGATCCCTAGTGGCAGCTTTAAACTCCCTCACCCAAGATGGCTCAATAGCATGGCTGGGAAGCCCAGGGTTGCTATCTTGACCAGTGCAGTTAGGGCATAGATCCCCCACAGTATCACTAGATAGCCCAGTGTGACAAGAGGAGCAAAACGCCATGGGGGGAGCAGACCCCCCATCCTCCTTAGACTTGGGTCTAGCCCCTAGCTCCAGTGAAGTAGACATGCTCACAGCGTCAATATACCCCACTTTAAACTCTATCACCCAGTAAAAGTGTGGAAGATTAAAGTTTCACCCCAGAAATGCCTAAAAGTGGACTTATCTGGCCAGCGAAGGGTTAATCTGCTGAGGGGAGAGAAGGCTCGGTCCCTGTGTAGTGTACTCGCTGAGGAAGAGCTCCACAAAATGGCGGCCGTCAGGATAGCCAATCAGAAACGAGCGCGAACCGGGCGCTCATGGGAAATGTAGTTTTCCCCATACAAGTACCCCAAACAGTGCTGAAGCCCCCCTGAACACCCCACACTATTAAAACACACACCGGATGATAGAGCAGGAGCTTAGCAATAAAATGAGCCCTCTCTGGAGTTGCTGTGACAAGCGGTTCCAGAGATATGTCCCAGACTGTGAAATCTCATAGAGAGTAAAGGAGCCATGGCGTCTAAGCTGGAAAAGCCGCGCTTAAAGGCGCGGAACACCATTTTTAATAAAGTTTAAGAAAACATTAAAAAGTACCCAAACATGCATAAAACACATAAAGAAACATTATACAAGGCTCCAAAACCCAGAGAATACCACAGAAACTGCATTAAATACATTAAATGCAAATAATAACACCCTATGAGTGCTGGAGTGGAAAGCAAACTCCCAAATACAAGCCCAGTAAAGGGACACTGTGGGGACAAGTGGACCTTCAGCACTCAATGGGTGGCTCACCTTTCCTGCAAGGACTTCTGTCTTCAGGTGACCATGATGAGGTGGGAATAGACCAGAGGTAAATTCCCCAGTAGGGAAGCTGCTTAACACAAGCTGTTCCCTCTTCAGGGCATAAGGTCCACAGAAAATCCCTGGAAGCTGCACCAGCCACTTTAAAGAGGGCAATTCACAGCCATGGTCACCCTCCTAATGGTGGTATTCCATATTTGAATAAAAAATAACAAAATACTAAGTTGAATGCATAGATGTTCTCTACCTGGTGTGCACAGCACCCAGGAACAAATCAATCTAGTGGCTCTGGCCTGAAGGTGGCTTAAGTAGGAGGGGAGGCTCCGCCCCCTGCAATCATTTGCATAATTGTTCCTGCCTATTAAAGGGGCGAATCGCCTCCCCAGAAGTACCAGTGACCTGTATTGGACGATAGTGAAATACAGTTTTGCTCTGTAAGGACTTGAATGAGGAATATTCCAGCAATGAGTTTAGTAGTTTTGCTCAGTCTGAAAGTATTAAGTTATACTTTATCTTTAAATCCTGGATAGATAGGTGTCTATCAGGGCTAGGGTGGATATCCATGTTATAGACTGTCCTGTTTCTGTAGTATAGAACCAGTGTTCTAGGGCTGCATGCAAGTTAACTAGACATCTTACAAATGACTCGAGCAAAAGATGAAGGCGCTCAGTGAGGCATTTGAAGAGATGCCCCTCTGTGCAGCATTCTCTTATCTGCACCCTATTCGCTTCATATACTGAGCGCCCTCATCTTTACCCAAGTTGTCACTTCCCTTCTACTCTCTGTGCAGCATTTGAGGGGTCCTGGTTCACTTGCATGCACCCCCTTGTTCTTCTGTGTAACTAATTCATAGCAAGTAAGAGACATATGGACTGATATTATTAGTTTTCTTTTCACTTTTTAGATATTGCAGAACCTCTTATTAGCCTTTTGTTGAATGGATCCTTAAATACTCCAGCATCAGCAACAATGAGCACTGTCCATTTAGAAAGACTGCCCTGGTGCTGTGTAGTTCAAGGGAGTGCCACCAGACAACGGCTCCCTGCTCAATACTTTTGCGGGTGATATTCTGATGTCTCAACACCTAAGCCTGCAACACCAGAATACTGCCCTTTTCAAGCATGCAACATTTTTAATGCTCAGTTTTCTATGTCAACCATTAGTGGGCGGCATTTCAAAAGGATACCTGTAGTATGAATAGACATTCAAAAAAGTTGCACTTTCATAAGTATGTTAAAGGGATAGTAATGTCTGAAAATAACTTTATTTTATATTGTAGCCCTAAAAAAATCATGAAAAATGATATAAGTCTTATCTCCCAAACCTTTATGGTTTGGAAGATATTCACAAGTAAAGTTTCCCCTGGAGTGACATCATTGCTCCACCCTTCAGATTTGGGATCTGGTCGCACGACCAGCAGTGCCTCTCCAGAAGTGCTGAGATCATGATCTTTAAAAAGAATTTCTTAATTGGAATGGTCTACAAAGTGTGCTTTCAAGCCAGGCACACTTTGTAGATCGTTCCAGTTAAGCAGTTCTTTTCAAAAAGATCGTGATCTCGGCACTGCTAAAGAGCTGCCGGTTGCTATGTGGACGAATTCCAAATCTGTCCACTAGATGGCAGACTTGGCTGAAACAGCAAGGAAAAGTGAACAATACTTTATTTTACTTGTGAATATCTTCCAAACCATAAAGGTTTGGGAGATAAGACTTATATCATTTTTCATGATTTTTTTAGGGCTACAATATAAAATAAAGTTATTTTCAGACATTACTATCCCTTTAAGTTGCATGTTGCTCTCCTGGGCCTATTACCTTCAAACTATGTTCACAATCCTCGTTTATGGAACTGGCCTCCCCTGTCCGAATCTTCAGTCAGTATTTTCTTTATATTTCTCAGTGATATTAATCCTGATATCATGCTTCCTTGTGGCTGGCAACTTTGCCAAGAGCAGGGCACAAAAATGCATTCTTAAGAAGTAGGTGTCAATTACACGTGCTGAAAGACATTTGCCACCTAACCGCCAAAGCTCTCCAGCATCTGGAGTGCTAAAGGGTTAATGTGTAAGTGTTAATGTGTCAACATGACATCTCATCCATTTCAAAGATTCTTAACTCCATGAGTGCCATGGAGACTCATTTGCAAATACTTCAGTTTGCTGTAGTGGGCTTGGGTTATAGGATGGCCGCCGACTTGCCCCACAAGACGTTTCTGGAATTTCTTTGCAAAGTGTTGCACACACAACTGGCACTCAGAGACTTATGCCACTTTGAAATGGATGAGGCTGTTGTGTTGATGGTATCATTCTGGGCTAGACATCTTACACATTAACCCTTTAGTGCTCCAGATGCTGGTTAGGTGACAAATCTCCTTCCAGTGTATGTATTTGCCACAAAACTCTCTTCTTTTTAGAATGCAGTTTTTCGTGGCAAGGCCACCAGCTACAGGGTATCAGGCCCAGGAGGGTAACATGTAAGTTAACATACATATGTAAGTACAACTTTTTAGAAAGTCTATTCATAATACATAATGTAGTGAGCAGCCTCGCTTCCAGTAAAAGCTGGGGAGGGAGGTGGGAGGAGATTTCTTGTACAGGGGCTGTCTTGCGGAGCTGTGTGTTACAGTTTGAACCACAGAAAGAAGTGTGATGTCACTAAGTTATTTATAAAAGGCTATATCTCTTACAGTATTGCTGTTTAAAGTTCCATTTTAACCAGTTCTTTATCCATGCAGATATCACCTCTGAAACAAAAGCCTTTTAATTTATGTAGTACCCAAAATACATGGGACATACCGGCATGTCTAAGGCTTAAGGATTTTTGGGTTCCCTTAACTCCTTTAACCCATTGCTCATCAAGCCAGACTGATCTTCATTGACAGTATTCTAGCAACTTTTGTCTTTCTTGCACAGTTGTCCCTACAGCATCCCCAGAGTCCTCATCTGCTGGCCAGTAAAGAGCTTGGTTTTGTTTTAAGGCTTCTCTTCAGTCACCTTTCTCTTCATCTGTTCAAGGGGTCCTAAGCTCTTGCTCTGTGGGTTTCCTTGTATACACCATCTCCATTGTTTTGAGTGTTTGGACAGAGATATTCCCTTAGGTTCTCTGTTCAGGGGATTCTCTTTTTTTCACTTCTGTTTTGCGTTCTCTTGGTTCTGCTGTGCATTAAAACTGAGATTAGCAGGCTGGGGTAAAGTGAAAGAGAGGAGGCAGTCTCTGCCTCAGAAACGGTCTTTGAAGTGCCCTGCCGTCCTGGAGGAGGAAAGTTCTACACAATGGTTTTTGTATTCCACATGGACTAAGAGAAAATGATTTATCTTTAAGTACACAAATACACTCTCTTTTTGTTTGAATCAAGTGTGCTGTGCTCGATTGATCAAATTAGATTTTTTTTTTCTTTTTTCATTTTGTTCCTGTTGTAAGAAATTCTATAGCCCCTTTTACCAAGGGTATAATTATTCTTTTGGGTAGATGTGACTAGGAAAACACACAAACAATAATGATAATGAAATTGATTATATTATGTACAAAATCAAAATACTGTTACACTTTGGATGGTATGTACATGAATAAAACAATATTATGAGTCACAAAAATGGAAAAGATGGAATGAAATGTTACAGTAAATGTTATGATGGCAATAATCCCCTCACATCATCCAGCACTGACCATAGGTGGTTTCTGGTCTGCTCCTCTGCTGGGCTCTCATCAGGACTCTCAAGAACAGGTCTTCCCTCTAGGACTGCTCACATTCTGTAGATCACTTCCCTGGCTGTAGTCTCCATCACATGCTGCTCTCTTGCTGCCCAAAAATACTCCTCTTTTATACCATTTTTCTATCCGTCAAGTTTGGTGAGAACTGGTCAGCAAGATGCTTCTCAACTGGCATTTCCTCACATGCCAACTTGCAATTTCATGGGGGCATCAAAGAGACTTTATCAACTGCGAAACATTTGTTTTCTTATCTGAACTCTTTGTTTAGTTGACAGACAAAAGACGGTTTGGACATCTGTCCTCACTCCTTTCATATTTAACTAAGAGAGACCTTTCTTTGAGTTCTCAAATGCCAAACTAAGGAAGTGCATCCTGTCAAACCCTTTGATGCCCCCTTTTATTGATGTCATGGTGTGTTCCCCTGGAGAATGGGAAAGTTGAAATAGCCCTTGATTCTTAATTAAGAAAACATAATTCCAACTGTATATTCTTAAAGGGGTAGTAATACTTCGTTTTATCTTTATTTTATTTTGTAGGCATTAAAAAACATGAAGAATGATATAAGTCTTATCTCTCAAACCTTTATGGTTTAAGAGATATTCACAAGCAAAGTTTCCCCTCCCCTGTTCAGCCAGATCAGAAGGGAGGTGCCCAGGTAGACTGCAGAGAGGGACAATCTTCAATTAAGATAAGGGAAAAAGCTGAAAAACTTGTCAAGGGGGGCAGGGCTTTCATTGTTTTCCTGCAAAGAAGATTGTCCCCTGCTGTTATCTGTCTGGTCATACAACTAGATTCACATCTGAGAAGAGATGGCTTACACTAGGAAAAAGGGGCGGGAGGGGGAAACTTTGCTTGTGAATATCTCTTAAACCATAAAAACCATCGTTTTTCATGTTTTTTTAATGCCTACAAAATAAAATAAAGATAAAACAAAGTATTACTATCCCTTTAAGACCCATAATACAGATATGTATATCCAGATGTTTACTCCCACGTGTGTGTGTGTGTGTGTATGTATATATATATGTGTATATATATATATATATATATATATATATATATATATATATAAAATACATTTTTTTGAAAGGGACCGTAAAAGTAAACATACAGAGATATATGTGAACTCCCTCATTTCTTGCTGGTATCTATATTTTATTCACTTGGGTTCTCAACTTAAATCTGTAGATTAAATGTATGAATTAATGTGAATTAGCGCTGTGAGTTTTATTTCTTCTGTCTTTGCACATTTTTTTCTCATTCGAACTGCTCTTCACTTTATACTGTAAGATTAATAAATGTTTAACATTTAAATATGCATTTGCACAATTGTTGCCACTTGTAGAGGGGTTTAAAGGCATGGTGTTGGCGTAGTGTTTGGGCTGTCCTGATCATTGCTTTTAAGGCAACAACTAAACCCCATGTGACTTGTGGGAATGAGTGGATGGGTGTTATAAAGGGGACGGACTGATGGAGCTCCAGCTTTCTTGGCCTGCTGCTCACTCTCTACAAGTCACTGAAGGTGAGTCCTAACATGTAGTTGTTTTTAAATGTGTTAAATGTTTTTAAAATATGCCCAATACGTTATGTACAAGAAATCTCAGCTTATAAGAAATGCTTAGTCAGGGGTGTTTTTAATCTAGATAGGATGACTGTGTGAAGTTAGGTACTCGCCTTATATTGGGGGGCCTTCACGTGGCGGGCAGGCTTAAACATACTTTGGCCAAACCAATAAATTTGGGGCCTCTGTTGCATAAAGTGGTATACAATATGCTTTACACAGGGTTCACATTTGGATAACTTATATGGAGCACAGATTTGTGTTGTTTTGGGTTTCTGTTTAGGCTTTGGCCTAGTTTTGGGGAGCTTGGAGAACACCCTCATTTCTTGCTGCTATCTATATTAACTTGCATTCTCAACTTATATCTGTAGATTAAATGTATAAATTAATGTGAATTAGCTCTGTGAGTTTTGTTTCTTCAGAGATATATTTGTGTTTTTTTTTCTGCAGGCATTTTGGAATTGGGTAGAAAATTATCCTGATGAATTTACAAAGTTGTACCAGAGGCCACAAACTGATATGGCAGGTAAGTTCTGTAAATATTTTTTTATATGAGATTGGACAAAAAAATATATATTAAGGATTCAGTATGTTCTGAACGTTATATTTTTGGGCAAAGCAGTGTTGGACAATTTGCTGCCCTACCCAGCTGTTCTTGAGTTAAAACTCCTATCATATTCAGGTAGTACACAGCCTGTCCAGTGTGATGGAAATTGTTGTCCACCAATGTTACATAGTTACATAGTTACATAGTAATTTAGGTTGAAAAAAGACTTGCGTCCATCCAGTTCAACCCTTTTCCTATTCCTGTTTACCATCGCTGACCCAAAAGAAGGCATCTGACTCCAAATGGCAATCAGATTTCTCCCTGGATCAACAAGCCCTAACTAAATATTAAACCCAATACTAACGTGCATAGCCCTCTATATTATGCTCTTTTAAATAAGTATCCAGGCCCCTTTTAAAGGCATCTAATGTATTTGATAGCACCACCTCCTCCGGAAGTGCATTCCATACCTTTATTGTCCTTACTGTAAAGAAACCCTTCCGCTGTTGTAGACTAAATCTCCTTTCCTCAAGTCTAAGCGGGTGGCCCCTTGTCCTGTGTACTGTTCTGTTAATGAACAGGTCTTTTGAAAGCCCTTTATATGGGCCTTGAACATATTTATATAGTGTTATCATATCCCCTCTAAGACGCCGTTTCTCTAGTGTGTACAAGTTTAACTTTTCTAGCCTCTCTTCATAACTAAAACATTCCATTCCCCTTACTAGTTTTGTAGCCCTCCTCTGCACTCTCTCTAGTTCCATAATGTCCTTCTTCAGAAAGGGCGCCCAGAATTGAACAGCATATTCTAGGTGGGGTCTTACCATGGACCTGTAAAGAGGCATAATTATATCTTCCTCCCTTGAGTCAATACCCCTTTTAATACATGCCAATATCTTATTGGCCTTTGCAGCTGCCAGCTGGCACTGCATGCTACTGCAAAGTCTATTGTCTACCATTACTCCTAAATCCTTTTCATTAGTAGATTTCCCCAGAGAAACACCATTTAAACTATATGTTGCATTTTTATTATTATACCCAAAATGCATAACTTTACACTTGTCTATATTGAATCTCATTTGCCATTTGCCTGCCCAGTTACTCAATTTGTCCAAATCATCTTGTAATGAAGACACATCGAGTTCAGACTTTATTACCTTACTTAATTTTGTGTCATCGGCAAACACTGATACATGGCTTCCTATGCCCTCTGGGAGGTCATTAATAAACAAATTAAAAAGAAGAGGACCCAGGACAGATCCCTGAGGCACTCCACTTATCACGTTTATCCAACTGGAGAACTTGCCATTTACTACCACTCTTTGCATTCTATCTTTCAGCCAATTTCCAATCCACACACAAACATTTTCCCCTAGTCCTATTTCATTCAATTTGTACAGTAACCTCTTGTGCGGAACTGTATCAAATGCCTTGGCAAAGTCTAAATAGATCACGTCAACCGCCGCTCCCTCATCTATATTATTACTTACTTTTTCATAAAATTCGATCAAGTTCGTTTGACAAGACCTATCTTTCACAAAGCCATGTTGGCTATTGCTAATGATATTCATGTTCCAGCAGAATTCTTGAATATATTCCCTTAGCAATCTTTCAAACAGCTTCCCTACCACAGATGTCAAGCTTACGGGTCTGTAGTTTCCTGGCTGGGACTTTGATCCCTTTTTAAATATGGGCACCACATCTGCTTTACGCCAATCCATGGGCACCATACCAGAAATAAAAGAATCCCTGAAAATCAGATATATCGGTCTGGCCAGGGTCTGGCTTAGCTCTTTAAGTACCCGTGGGTGTATACCATCTGGCCCTGGAGCTTTGTCTACCTTGACACCATTCAATTGTTTTAACACTTTTTCTTGTGATAGCCAGTCCCATGCTTGCTGTGCCTGTTCTGTAAAAGTAGTTTGCAGATTCTTGTCCAATGGGTCTTCCTTGGTAAAAACAGAAGAAAAGAAATTATTTAAAATATCTGCCTTCTCTCTGTCCCCTTTGACCATCTCACCCGTTTCAGATAACAAGGACCCAACATTATCAGACTTTAATTTTTTGCCATTAATGTATTTAAATAATTTTTTTGGGTTGCTTTTGTTCTCCTTAGCAATATTTTTTTCATTCTCCAGTCTAGCTAATTTAATAGCCTTTTTACAGGTTTTGTTGACATTTTTGTATTCTGCAAATGCCTCTGCTGATCCCTCAGCTTTGTAATGTTTAAATGCCGCTTTCTTGTTATTTATTTCATGAATTACTTTACTTGTTAGCCACATTGGTTTTAATTTGCTTCTTTTGTATTTGTTTCCAACAGGGATACATTTATATGTGTATTTTTGCAATGTTATTTTGAAGGCATTCCACTTACCTTCTGTGTTTTTTCCTGAAAATATTTTATCCCAGTCAACGAGACCAAGGGATGAATTAAACCTGCTAAAGTTGGCCTTTTTAAAATTCAGTGTTTTGGTGGAACTCATATCAACTTGTTTTTTTGAATTAATCTCAAACGATACCATGTTATGGTCACTATTCCCCAAGTGCTCCCTTACTTGGATGTTAGAGATAAGTTCTTCATGGTCAGTTATTACCAAATCCAGACATGCATTCCCTCTGGTTGAGGTCTGCACTAGTTGTGACAAAAAATTGTCATTCAACAAGTTCAGAAACTTGCTGCTTTTAGCAGAGTTAGCTGTTCCATTTTTCCAGTCTATTTCTGGATAATTAAAATCCCCCATAATTATAGTTCTCCCTATTTGGGAAGCCTTTTCTATTTGCATTAATAGCTGTGTTTCTTCAAGGTCACCAATGTTTGGTGGTTTATAACAAATACCCACTAATATTTTCTGGGCAGTTTTATCCCCAGTGACTATTTCAACCCACAGGGATTCCACATGTTCACTACTGTCATCACATATATCTTCCCGCAATTGAGGCAATAATGCTGGTTTGATATACAGACAGACCCCACCACCTCTTTTGCTTGACCTATCTTTTCTAAATAACATGTAGCCCTCTAAATTGATTGACCAATCATGTGTGTCATCCCACCATGTTTCTGTTATGCCTATCAAGTCATAGTTTTCAATTTCAGCTACCAGCTCCAGTTCCCCTATTTTACCAGTTAAACTTCTGGCATTTGCAAGCATACAATTTATGCCACTGCTGTGTTCCATTTGTGATTTAATTTTGATGTGGCTTATAGGCTTCTCCCTATCATCTGAAATAACCCCGCCCCCAGATCCTCCCACCTGGTTATTAACTACATCACCTTCCCTTTCTATACTATCTATCCCAGTATTTATTGGCCCCTCCCCCCCCCTTCCTAGTTTAAAATCTCCTCCAACCGTCTAGTAATCCTCTCCCCAAGCACTCGAGACCCTCTTGCATTCAGGTGCAATCCATCCCTGCTATAGAGATTGTACCCCAAAGCAAAATCAGCCCAGTGCTCTAAAAACCCAAAGCCCTCCTTCTTACACCAAGACTTCAGCCATGCATTGAGCTCCCTAATCTCCCGCTGTCTCTCTGGCGTAGCGCATGGCACGGGTAGTATCTCTGAGAATACTACCTTGGAGGTCCTGTTCCTAATCTTACTGCCTAAATCCCTAAAATTACCTTTTAGGACTCTCCACCTTCCTCTAACTTTGTCATTGGTACCAATATGCACCAAGACAGCTGGATCCTCTCCAGCCCCTCCCAATAATCTGTCCACCCTGTCTGCAACATGCCGAACCCGGGCACCCGGGAGACAGCAAACCATTCGGTTGCTGCGATCAGAGCCACAGATTACCCTATCTGTTCTCCTAATAATGGAGTCCCCTACCACCACAACCTGCCTAGGCTTCACTTTCCTCTCGATCCCCTCTGTGCTAGAGGAGCTGTTCTCCCGGCTGTTAGGGAGAGCAGTCTTCTCCAGCAATTCCACTTCTGGGTTTGCCTCCCCAACATCTTTACTTAAATGAGCAAATTTGTTTGGATGGAAAAACTCAGGACTGGCGGTCCTCTTCCCTCCCCCACTGCAACCACTTCTAACTGTCACCCAGCTATGTGCCTGGTTCCCTTCTAGCTGATCTCCTCCCTCTTTGCTAGGTGACCCAGCTAGACTCTGCTCCGTTAGCAAGAGACTCCTCTCAAGGTTGTCAATGTCTCTCAATGTTGCAATATGACTCTCTAGAGCTCCAATCTGAGCTTCTAGAAGGGCCACTTTCTCACATTTGCTACAGCGGTATGGACCCTGGAACTGCTGTTCAAAGCATGCATACATATGGCATGATGTGCACTGAGTGAGATCTCCAAACTTGCTCATCTTGTATGGTGCAAATGTGAGTTCCTAAAAATGTAAGCAATTAATTTACCTTTGTTCCTCTAACTCCTGTGTTTCCCCAACTGCTGTGTTTCACAAACTGCACACTTATTTCAGAGCACTTAGGAAAGAGCACGCTCTATTTGTGAGCAAGCTCTGTGAGGCCTGTACCTAGATTTATACAGGCCTACACAGGGGATTGATCACAGACCCCTCCCTTAATTAATTACAGACACTCCCAGAGAAAAGCACAACCCTTTAAACTTTAACCCTTTAACCTTCTTACTGCAGGTTAGAATGTAAACACAAAAACACTTTTTCCAATGCTGGGATGTCCAACTGTTCAATTCAATTAATCCAGAGCACACCAGTCTGTGAGCAAGATCTGTGAGGCCTGTACCTAGATTTATACAGGCCTACACAGGGGATTGATCACAGACCCCTCCCTTAATTAATTACACACACTCCCAGAGAAAAGCACAACCCTTTAAACTTTAACCCTTTAACCTTCTTACTGCAGGTTAGAATGTAAACACAAAAACACTTTTTCCAATGCTGGGATGTCCAACTGTTCAATTCAATTAATCCAGAGCACACCAGTCTGTGAGCAAGATCTGTGAGGCCTGTACCTAGATTTATACAGGCCTACACAGGGGATTGATCACAGACCCCTCCCCTAATTAATTACACACACTCCCAGAGAAAAGCACAACCCTTTAAACTTTAACCCTTTAACCTTCTTACTGCAGGTTAGAATGTAAACACAAAAACACTTTTTCCAATGCTGGGATGTCCAACTGTTCAATTCAATTAATCCAGAGCACACCAGTCTGTGAGCAAGATCTGTGAGGCCTGTACCTAGATTTATACAGGCCTAGTAATCTAGTTTTAACTCTGAGTACATGGTTGTGCAGCCAATTGTGCAGTATGCTCCCTTTCACACACACAGGGTTAACCGCTTAAGGACCCATGATGGTCCTGGACCGTCATGGGATTTTATACCCTTAAGGGTCCATGACGAAGGACCCTGCACGCCGTTCGGGGAGTCTGGAATCGGATCGCATGAAAAAAAAAAATGCTTCATGGTCCTTAACACCTTAACAACCCTTGATGGTCATAGTACGTCAAGGGTCGATCTGACTGAACGACCCATGACGTACTATGACCGTTGTGGAGTTCCGGGCTCCCCCCGCGGCTGTACGCCGTTCGTCGAGTCCGGAACCAGAGAAAAAAAAAATGCTCTGCGGTCGTTCAGTTGCGTCGCCACGACGATCGGCCGGTCGTTAAGGGACCGCAAAGTACCTGCGTGGCCGGTCATTAAGGGCTTAAACAGTCACACCAGTCTCATATAATTGAAATGGCTTTTAATTAATGTCTGAATAATAATGAACCCTTATACTCAAATAATCTAACCATAGTTCAAAAGGTCCATATGTTATTGATTTTCTGTATTCAAGGTTAATTCAGACTAATTTACATTATTTTGAATAGCTTCCAAAATAAAAAACAAAAACATATTTTGGTTATTCTGATACTTACACTTTCACTGATGAGTTCAATCAACCTGTAGTGTTTAAGGCTGTGTTAACATAAGACACTTCAGCACTGCGTTACCAGGTCATGAAAAAAAGAAATGCATGAATTTGATATGATTGGGACTTATTAGATTGTTCACTGTTTTTTCTTCCATACATGTTGCAGGTCAACACAGCCTGTGGTAAATTTAGCTAGTCAGAGCATAGGCTCACATACAGATTTGTAGTATTGGTTTCATTGGCAAATCTCAAACATTGCATGTTGTTGCGATTTTATTGAAATGTTATTTTGCTATATTGAGAGCAAGGGACACTGGTGGAATAATAATAATAATGCACCTTTCCCCAAGAAATTAAAATCAGCTGTTTGTGCAAAGTATTGTAATAAGTCCATCGCCTTGCCAGGTACCCAGTTTAACATAGAGCTGAGGCTTAGGCACTCACTGACAGTTCGTATGATCCTTTGGAGACGCAGTTGAATTGCACTGTATTTGCACATTGCAGTTAGAGGGTTCTCAAATCACTGAAAGTGGGATTGAGAAGAAATAACAATGAATATAAAAAAGCTGCAGGTTAAATACTTTTAACTTCTTTAAACAGTAAGTTAAGATTGGTTAAAACAAAACAAAAAGCATAACAGCTCATACCTACACGTACAGTCATGCACATATACTCACATATTCAAGCAGGCATAAATATACATGCATGCTGGCACAAATACGTGTGTGTGTGTGTGTGTGTGTGTGTGTGTGTGTGTGTGTGTGTGTATATACTTCTACTCTATAGAAGTAGTTTTTAGCTAGTATTTGATATGTCTGTGGAGGTGGACATGATTCTTTGTTTCATGACTCAATGACCCCAGACTTCTCCTTCTGATGTCCTCCTTGCTAATAAGGCTTCAATAGGTGGAGGATGGGGTCCTGGAGACCAACCAGAAAAGACTGTCTGATTCCAGTACTAATTAAAGATTAATTTTAGGGAAACAATCCATTTATGGACAGTACAGCACTGTTACTTGAGACATCCCTAGCAAGACTGCTACGGTAGTGAAGTCAGGGAGCTCCGGAAACATCTGGATTTTAGGCTAGGAAAACAGAAGTTTTACAAATATTAGCATGGAGTAAAAGCCATTCACGTTTATATAATCCTAGATGGTTTTTAAATGTGAACATTCTCACTGACTCACTCCCTTAAAGTGGAACTACAACCGCTAAACAAGTTGATGTGTAATAAATCCCCATCTGGCGACTAACTGCTCAGTAACGCTAGTTGCCAGAATTATTACCTTATTCAATAGAATCCTCCATTCTTCCCGGGCTGACAGGCAGGGCAGAGAGCAGACATCATTCAATAGTGACATCTGCATGCCTGCGCTGTCAGTCCCAGTCGGCTCTAGGAGGCGTTGCTAGGAGCCGTTCGGCTCCAAAATGGACTGACAGCGCAGGTGTGCAGATGTCCCTATGGAAAGATGTCTGCTCTCCTTTTGGCCTGTCAGCCCGGGAAGAATGGAGAATTCTATTTAACAAGGCAATAATTCTGGCATGAAGTAAGTGTGTGTGTAAGTTTGTGTGTATACAGTGGATATAAAAAGCCTACACACCCCTGTTAAAACGCCTGGTTCTTGTCTCATTCTTTAACATCACAAAGATAAATCATGTCAGAACTTTTTCCACCTTTAATGTGACCTATAAAGTGAACAAATCAAATTGCAAAACAAACTGAAATCGTTGAGGAGGAAAAATAAAAAATAAATTCACATTCACCTGGTTGCATAGGTGTGCACACCCTTAAACTAATACTTTGTTGAAACACCTTTTGATTTTATTACAGCAATCAGTCTTTTTGGGTAGGAGTTGATTAGCATGGCATATCTTGATGTGGCAATATTTGCCCCCTCTTCTTTGCAAAAGCCTTCCAAATCTGTCAGATTGCGAGGACATCTCCTGTGCACAGCCCTCTTCAGATCACCCCACAGATGTTCAATTGGATTCAGGTCTGGACTCTGGCTGGGCCATTCCAAAACGTTAATCTTCTTCTGGTGAAGCCATGCTTTTGTGAATTTGGATGTGTGCTTTGGGTCGTTGTTGTGCTGAAAGGTGAACTTCATCTTCATCTTTCTAACGGACGCCTGAAGGTTTTGTGCCAAAATTGCCTGGTATTTGGAACTGTTCATAATTCCCTCCACCCTGACTAAGGCCCCAGTTCAAGCTGAGGAAAAACAGCCCCAAAGCATGATGCTCCCACCACCATGCTTCACTGTGGGTATGGTGTTCTTTGGGTGATGTGCAGTGGTGTTTTTGCGCCAAACATACCTTTTGGAATTATGGCTGAAAAGTTCAACCTTGGTTTCATCAGACCATAACACATTTTCCCACATGCTTTTGGGGGACTTGATGTTTGTTATTGCAATTTTCAGCCGGGCTTGGATGTTTTTCTTTGTTAAAAAAAAAAAAAAAAAAAAGGCTTCCGTCTTGCCACCCTACTCCATAGCCCATTCATATGAAGAATATGGGAGATTGTTGTCACATGTAGCACACAGCCAGTACTTGCCAGAAATTCCTGCAGTTCCTTTAACGCTGCAGTAGGCCTCTTGGAAGCCTCCCTGACCAGTTTTCCTCTAGTCATCTCATCCAAATTTTGGAGGGACGTCCAGTTCTTGGTAATGTCTCTGTTGTGCCATATTTTTTCCACTTGATGATGACTGTCTTCACTGTGTTCCATGATATATCTAATGCTTTGGAAATTCTTTTGTACCCTTCTCCTGACTGATATCTTTCAGTAATGAGATCCCTCTGATGCTTTGGAAGCTCTCTGCGGACCATGGCTTTTGCTCTGAGATCCAACTAAGCAAATGTCAGGAAAATCCTTTTAAAATGGCTAAACTTTATTTGTGATTAATCGAAGTCACTTTAAATGATGGCAGGTGTGTAATGACTTCTATTTAACACAAGTTTGAATGTGATTGGTTAATTCTGAACACCGCCACATCCCCAGTTATAAGAAAGTGTGCACACCTATGCAACCAGGTTATTGTGAGTTTATTTTTTTATTTTCCCCCTCAACGATTTCAGTTTGTTTTGCAATTGAATTGTTCACGTTATAGGTCACATTAAAGGTGGAAAAAGTTATGACATGGTTTATCTTTGTCTCATTCTTTAACATCACAAGAAACTGGCATTTTAACAGGGGTGTGTAGACGTTTTATATCCACTGTATATATAATATAGTCACCTATAGCAAGTCACCCAGCAGTCCCACAGAACAGTGTTCTGCTATAGGCTATTGCAAGTATCCAGTGCAAAAAATATGGCCATTGTATGAAAGACAGTTCAACAGTTCTTACGTTGTTTATTAGCCATTTAAAAAGTATAGGTAAATGACACTGATAATGTATCTAACCAATATATACCTGAATGTGTTAAAAGGATATAAACAATTAAGAAAACTCTATGGTGCTTCTTGCCAAATTAAAAAAGGTTACTCACACTTCTCAGAGTTGCCTCATTAAGAGAGAGCAGAGCAGCATTTTTATGAGAGGATGAATGCAATATTTTCATGACTTTTCCATTATGTGGTGGTGCAAACTTCACTAATCTGAAAGCACAGTTTTCAGTTTGAATGCTATAGGGCCTTATTTATGAAGATGAAGGGGACTAATTGTGGTGCAAATCAACTTCACCTTAGGGGACAAATAAGCATTTCCATTTATTTAAATTAGTCTCTTTACCACTCAGAGGCTAGCGATGTTTCCAACACACTGAAAACTATACTTTAGAGACTTTTCTTGCGTTCAACTGGTAATTTAAATAAAGGAATCTTGCAAATATTTATTTGTCCCCTGATGTGATTTGTTGGCACCAAAATTGCTCCAGTTAACCTTTAAACATAAGTTCCATAGTTCTCAGAACTGGGAGTATTCTTATTCTGCTTGACAGGGAAAGCTTTTCATGGAAAATGAGATTCAGAAATGAGTAATATTTTTCTAAATTTAAATTTCTAAATGCAATTAAAGTCTGTAGGCAAGAACTGGAAGTTTAATCTTATACTAAGGGCCTCGTGCAGAAAGAAAAAGATGAGCAATTCTGGAGCTCACCAACGTCAGTATGCGACAAATAAAAATTCTCCAATTTCCCTGTAATCCTGTAAATCCTAGAGAGAGATCAAAGTATTCACAAAGTAATGTGTTGGAGGCTTGCATCCAAGTGGTAAAAAATCGACAAGTAAACCCAAAGCACTCTACTACTCACAATAATCCTGAAATATTCACTGGCTATTAATAATGAGAAGAAACCGGTGCTACAGGGGAATAATAGACATACATAACAAAAGAATATAAAGATAACCCTGCAGTACTAGCACTCTGGTCTGATACTTCTAATGTGTGAGTATAAACAGGCTGGATCCTCAAAATAAAACATACCTTTTATTATCAAATAAATAAAAATCAAACAAAGGGATAAAGAAAAGAAAACTAACAATACATCTGTTGTGTGGTTAATGTAGGTAGAACCGCCTAAATACCTAGGCTAAAGAAAGAGTTAACACTAACTGTTAACCCTTGAAGATACTGCCAGATACCAAAAAGAGTCTAAATATAAGATGCCCAATGGCCAATGACGACAGAAATCGACTGGTAGAGTCTAACCATCCAAAGACACCTACCTAAAGTAGGACATTCACTCAGCTTTCCCTAGTCACCCTAGTAACTGTAATAGCTAAGAGATAGAAGATCTAAGATCTAACTAAAGTCCTAACTGTCTGTAGTTACCGGGGCATTCAACCGGCTTGCCATTATTTACAGACTATCTATCTGAATGGTACACTGAATATCTATATGTCCTAAAGTACACTCTCCCTCATAATCCTATGAGAGACTAATATAGATGATTGCCGGGGCATTCAACCGGCTAGCCGTTGTTTACACCTCACTTAGGAATAAATATCTATTGGAGTATTTCGCCGGGGCATTCAACCGGCTTGCCGTTATTTAAAATATCTGTCCGTGCTAGTAATGCACACACATCCTATGTAGACCAAAAGAAGGATCAGACAAGCGATCCTCTGTTGTAAAGACACAAAGTATCCAGCAGAAGAGGCCGGGAATAGAAAAATTCCCTGCTCATGTAACCTATCACACAGACATAAAACCTAAAAATAAAACAGTGAATTCGAATCCGCTAGTGATCTCCTGATAGGAACGTAAACATAAGCAGAGAGAATAAATCCAATTCCTTACTAATATCCTAATACTCATAACAATCTAACTAGCTCGGATCGAAATAAAGTATCACTGGAGAAACACTTAAATCATGCCTGACGCACGTTTCGCTACTGAACGCTTCCACAGAGGCATGGTGAGTGACTCACCATGCCTCTGTGGAAGCGTTCAGTAGCGAAACGCGCGTCAGGCATGATTTAAGTGTTTCTCCAGTGATACTTTATTTCGATCCGAGCTAGTTAGATTGTTATGAGTATTAGGATATTAGTAAGGAATTGGATTTATTCTCTCTGCTTATGTTTACGTTCCTATCAGGAGATCACTAGCGGATTCGAATTCACTGTTTTATTTTTAGGTTTTATGTCTGTGTGATAGGTTACATGAGCAGGGAATTTTTCTATTCCCGGCCTCTTCTGCTGGATACTTTGTGTCTTTACAACAGAGGATCGCTTGTCTGATCCTTCTTTTGGTCTACATAGGATGTGTGTGCATTACTAGCACGGACAGATATTTTAAATAACGGCAAGCCGGTTGAATGCCCCGGCGAAATACTCCAATAGATATTTATTCCTAAGTGAGGTGTAAACAACGGCTAGCCGGTTGAATGCCCCGGCAATCATCTATATTAGTCTCTCATAGGATTATGAGGGAGAGTGTACTTTAGGACATATAGATATTCAGTGTACCATTCAGATAGATAGTCTGTAAATAATGGCAAGCCGGTTGAATGCCCCGGTAACTACAGACAGTTAGGACTTTAGTTAGATCTTAGATCTTCTATCTCTTAGCTATTACAGTTACTAGGGTGACTAGGGAAAGCTGAGTGAATGTCCTACTTTAGGTAGGTGTCTTTGGATGGTTAGACTCTACCAGTCGATTTCTGTCGTCATTGGCCATTGGGCATCTTATATTTAGACTCTTTTTGGTATCTGGCAGTATCTTCAAGGGTTAACAGTTAGTGTTAACTCTTTCTTTAGCCTAGGTATTTAGGCGGTTCTACCTACATTAACCACACAACAGATGTATTGTTAGTTTTCTTTTCTTTATCCCTTTGTTTGATTTTTATTTATTTGATAATAAAAGGTATGTTTTATTTTGAGGATCCAGCCTGTTTATACTCACACATTAGAAGTATCAGACCAGAGTGCTAGTACTGCAGGGTTATCTTTATATTCTTTTGTTATGTATATCCAAGTGGTAAACCAAGCCCCATTTAAATGGAAAGTGTAGTCACCCATGGGTGCAGTTGGTTTGCTGGTGGATTTTTTTTCCTTATTATGTCCAATATGGGGCACAGGAACTTTATTTTCCTGTAGCTCTCAAACCATAATGGTTTGAGATATACGAATAAGTGCAAGTACTCCTTTTTTTTTTTGTTTGTTTGTTTTAATTGTATCTACCATATAGTTAATACTTTACTATCCCTTTAAGGTTTCAGAGGCTTCTGATTCTAGTCTTCCCTGGATATTTTTAAGTGACACATGAAGAAGGTTGTGTTTTTTCCTTCTCAGCATTTTTTGGACCAATTGCTTTAAGAGGAATGGAAAATGCTTGACAGGTGGTTCTTCATTAACTTGACTTATTTCCCTCTTAAACCTTTTTTTTGCCTCTGAAGCTTTAGCAAAGTTGGCCACTTCCCCTACGGTAGAGCCCCCATTTTCTTGCTTTTCCAAGAATACTGCATTGCTGCTGCTGAGATGCCTGGATTCATTTTTAAGGAAAATTTTAAAGCTTGTTGTGCCACTTTACACCTTACTTTTTGCTGCAAAGGTCACTAGGGCTATGGTTATCTTGGAGGACCAGCTTCTTGATGTGGTCCTTATTTGTAAGATTTTGGAAGCTTACCTTACTAAAGTGCCCTTTGATGTCACTAAGTGTACTGGAAAGGCCTAATCTTTATCTGTGGATTAAGATTTGGTCAGCCGAGCAGTCCTCCAAGAGATCTTTGGTATCTCTCCCATTTGTGGGCAAACAGCTGTTTGGCCTGAAATAGGACAGGGTTATCAATCATGCCACTGGAGGTAAGAGTACCTTATTGCCTCAGATTACTCTTAAACATTCCTTTTTTTTTCTTTTGCACAGAAGACATGACTTTAATTACCCCTGCCCGTGTGGTTACACTCCCAATACACTGCTTGCTTCAGCAACACAAGTGCATCCCACTCCAAAACCCTAGTAGGCATGGGTGGACAAAAAGCCAGTGCAGAAGCCCAAAGCTGAAAAATCTCCACATGACTCCTGGGGGTCTGGTCCACCACTGTGCATGGGCCATGAGTAATTTCAGAAGGGTACCATTCCTCCATGTTGTTTCTTCATGTTCCTCGTCATCCTGTGCAAGGCTGCCTAATTTTTGAAGTGTAGTAACTGCTGTTCTAGACATGCAGGTTTGAATACCAGTTCCTTCCCAGGAATACTTCACGGGCTCCTACTCCAATATTTTCATAGTTCCCAAGAAGGATGACATCCATCCTGTTCTATATTTAAAACCCCTCAACTGTTTTGTGCTCATTCCATGGTTCAAGATATCCTTGTGCTCCGTCATTGCTGCCATGTGCCCTGGAGCATTTCTTGTGTCTCTAGACATATAAGGCTCCTATCTGCACAGTTTTGTTTGCGCAGATCATCAGCCTTTCCTGCTGTTTGCTTTCCCATAGGGTCATTTTCAGTTTGCCGTTCTTGCTTTTGAGTTAGTGTATGTTAGTGTCAGTCTTAGAGGCTCACATCCACTCTCAAGGTATTTGGTTCCCTATCTAGATGACCTTTTACTAAAGCCTCCTTCAGAGACACTTTTGCACACTCAACTTCAATCTTGTATTTTAATACTGGAGCAATGCTTTTGGGTTCTCAGTCTTAAAAAAATCGACTCTGGTTCTGTTCCAGGTTTTTCGGTTTCTTGGAATGAGATTCAACCCTCTTCAATGGAAAGTCTTAGTATTGGAAGGCAAGATTCAGTAGTTATTCCTTCAGGTGTCCCAGGTTGTATCCTGCCCATCTGCTACAGTGTGGGAATACATGAAGGTACTAGGTTACCTAGTCTCTGTTCTGGAAGCAATGTCATTTTGTTCAATTTCTCACACGAGCGATAAAGGTGTGGATTCTCAGGAATTGGTCCAGACAACAATTTCACCTTCCTTGTGTTATGTCTCTGTCAGACAGGACAAAGGTGGACCATCTCTGGACGGTCTTTGGGTATCCCAAACTGGGTCTGTCATGATGGTGCCAACCTGACAGGTTTGAGCACCAATTTAGATCTTCAGATGAAGCACAGTCTTTGGACCAGGGTGGAGAGCTTGCTCTCTGTCCTTCAGTGGTCTTGAAGCTGCAGGTGATTTGTCTTGCTCTACAGCATTGGTCTCTGTCACTTCATGGATTCCTGGGGTGGATCCATTCGGACATTGTGATGACTGTCACTTACATAAAGCCCCAGGGAGGGACCAGGATTACACTCACATTTGCAGATGTTCGACTCCTTCTCATGTGTACAGAGACTCGTGGCCTCACTGTCATTCATATTCCAGGGGTAGACAATGTTCTCAGTCACCAGAGCCTGTTTGACTTCATAGTTCATCTGTGGGGCCTCCCTATAGTGGACTTAATGACCTTTCGGCTTAACCACAAGGTTCCTCAGTTCTGTGTTAGATCCCGGAATCCTATTGCTCTCACCGTAGGTGCAGTGGTCATTTCATGGTGCTTTCTTCTGGCTTATGTGCTCCCCTCCCTGATTTCCAGGGTGCTGAGGAAAATCAGAGTGCAGGCTCTCCCTGCAACTGGATCTGTTTTCTCAGCTTGCCTTTTAAGGCCAGCTTCCTAAGAAAGAAGGGGTTTTCTAACTTTCATGGCTACTATCCTACAGGTTCCAAGACACATAACAGGGTATGGTCCCTAATCTATAAATGATGTAAGGATCAGGGTTGCAACTCGGGCCTTTTTGACTTCAGTTTTCATGTCTTTTCTTCTGGATGGCCTTCAGAAAGGGCTGGACTTAGTTCTATTAAAGTTTTGATTACTCTTTCTGTCCTTTTGCAGATTCATATTTCCTTATTACCTGATATGTAAACTTTTGTCCAATTGGTGAAGCATGCCTACCTGGTCTTTTGGGATCCCACTCCTTTGTGATTTTATCCTGGTTCTGGTGCTTCAGCAGGCTCCTTCTGAGCCTTTGTCTTTGGTTTCTCTGCATCTCTTGATGCTCAAGACTGCATTTCTATTGGCTGTTGCCTCGATTGGTGGGTGATGGAACTGCAAGCTTTAGCTTTTAAACCTCCCTTTCTGATTTTTTTCACACTGGTAGGGTGGTCCTGAAGACTCCTCTAGGATTCCTCCCTAAGGTTGTTTCTGAGTTTTATATCAACCAGGAAATTGTTCTTCCTTCTTTATCCAGCTCCAGCTATTCCTCAGAAGCAGGAACTTAATCTTTTGGATATGTTTTGTTACTTAATGTACTATGCTCATTGCATGCAGCCTTTTTGGAAATCTTATTCTCCTTTTTGTCATCCATGAGGTTACTCGTGCAAACCTTGCTGCATCTATTGTAAGTGGTTTCTTGGATTAAGGAGACTATTCACTAGCAGTATGTCCTGCGGAAGGAGGCAGTACCTTTTTAGGATTAAGGCACATTCCACCAGGTCAGTGGGTGCACCTTGAGCCTATAGGAATCGGGCCTCTGCTGAGCTGTTGAGCAAGGTGGCAGTGTTGTCCCCCACCCTTTTTTAAAATACTAAATTGTTGATGTATTGCCTTTGATTGAAGCCAGGTTTGGATGGAAGTTGCTTTGGGCTGTGGCACCTGATTTGTTTTTCTTCCAAATTCCTTTTTGATCCAGCACAGTGTTAATTCATTTTCTTTGTTTTTGTAGTATTGGTGGCCATTGACACCTGAGGTTAATGTTGTTGTACCAGTTCATTTCCATTAGACCTGGTCTGTGTTTTCATATTTTTTTTTTTTTTTTTTTTTTTTTTTTTGCTCTTTTCCTCCCTGGAATTTTGATGGGGGCTTTGTTATATCTCCATGGTTCCTCTGTCCTACATAGGATTTAAGAAAAAAGGGATTTTTGTGTACTTAGCTATAAATCCCTTTCTTTTAGTCCATGTGGAGTACAGGACTGCCCTTTGGGAGAAAAAACTCTGGTTCGAGTCCCAAGCAGGGTTACGGTCTTCATGAGATCCCCTGTCATGTTCCACTTCTCTTTTCTTTTTCAGCTTTGCCATATATCAACTGACTTTGTCTGGGTGGGGTAAAGCTGTGCTGGATGGGAGTCTCCACCTCAAAGATTTATCAGTAAGTAAACAAAAATCCTTTTCTCTGTCGTCCAATACAGGTTACTGGTAACTTTGGGTAGGCAGGATCAATTCTGAGAAGTGACTGCTGGGTGGAGCCTACCTCCTCTCCTTAGTTTGCAGCTAGCCAATCCCCATCCGGTAAGATTTGTTCCTTGGTCGAGACACAAGGCAAGAGAACAGTTCTGCTATAGTTTTAGCTTCTTTATTATTTTTCTGTTAGATATGGAGTACCACCATTAGGCGGATTACCATCACTGACAATTCCCATCACCCAAATGTTGATAGCTCAGTTTACCAGGTGCTTTTGTGGACCTAAGCCCTGGGGGGAAAATGTTGGCTGCAAGTTCTTTCCCCAGGAGTTGCCCGCTGAGGCTTCTTCTTGATATATGGTAATTTGAAAAAGGTGAGCACCCTTTGAGTGCTGAGGTCCACATGTCCTATGCTTCCCCTCTGCACAGGGGTCTCATTTGGAGTTCCTATTACATACTCATGCACTCTTTGGATTTATCTCTGTCTGTGAGGTGTTTGGAGCAAGTTTCTGTGGTAACTTAACCCTTTTGCTGCTGGTTAGCATATTTTGGGGTTGTTGTGGGCACTTTCCCTACTGGGACCAGTGTTTATTGGTTCTACTGACTTGTTCTAGTGGGCTTTTGAGTGGTTTTACAGTTTGGTATTCACCTTGCTAACTTTGTGTTACCACATAGGCGCCACTGCTCCATTCACTTCTATGGGACTTTACAGTTTGGGACATCTCTGCAACCGCTCCACGTAGCGAGGTCAGAGATGGCTCATTTGGTTGGTCTGCCCTTGCTCTGTTATCCAGTCAGCAGTTTAACCCTTCGCCTACCAGATAAGTCTATTTTAGCATTTCTGGAGTGATTTTATTTATCATACACACTATTTTGTGGGTGTTTCTCATACTTTGACTGTTTGACTCTGTGAGAATGTCTTCTCCATTAGACCTTGGGGCTAGGCCTAAGACTAAGGATACTGGGGTGTCTGTGTCCCCCATTGCTCTTCATGTCACTCTGGGTTACCTAGAGAACACTCAGGTCATGTTTGCCCAGCATGTGCTGCTGCCCCTGAATCCCCTGCAGGGGCTCCAGCCATGCACTAGTGCCAGTTTGGATGCAAGAGATTAAGGCTACTACAGGGACCTCCTGTTCACCTTACAACTCCTTCCATCCACCTTGCAGGGGGTCTTCCACTCGTGGCAGGCCCCCACCACTATCAGATCTTCCCTGCCTAAACCGCTGGGTGTACCTGATGTGACTGATTCCTATGAAGAGGAATTATTGGTGGATTCTGATGATTAAGACTGTTCCCCTTCCTTTCAGTTTTTTGGGGATCCCTTTGAGGCTGATCCTGTCCCCTCAGCCAAGGGCCTGATCAGGGCTGAGTTGAACACCCTGAACATTCCCTTGGTACAGGAGGTTTCTTCTGATCCCTCCGATGTGTTTGAGGAGCCTGTTAGGCCCCATACTTGTTTTCCCTCCTAACACCACCCTTGACCGCTTGGTGTCTGAGGAGTAGAAGTTTCCAGACAGGAAACCGTCTGTCTCTAGAAAATTTGCCAAGCTTTATCCGTTATCTGAAGCAGACCTAGCTCAGTGGGTTCTTCCCCTCAAAGTGGATGCCTCTGTCTCCAGGCTTTCTAAGTCCACTGCCTTGCCTGTGGCTGATGCATCTGCTATGAAAGACTTGACTGACACAAAGCTTGAGACCTCTCTCAAGGCCGTTTTTGAGACTGCTGGTTCTGACCTGCGCCCTGCATTTGCTGCGGGTGAATAGGCTGTTTGGCCTGAGCAGCTCACTTATGCTGTCAGTTAGGGAGCTCCTACTACTGACATGTTGCGGCTTCTCGCCAACATCTCTGAGACTCAGCGTTACGTTTTTGCTGCCCTGTTTGACACCGTGCACATGGTAGCCAGGGCATCTGCTATGTCTGTGGTAACCAGACGTGCTCTTTGTCATCAGATCTGGTCTGCTGACTCAACCTCAACAGGGCTCTCCTGTCCTTGCCCTTTCAGGGCACCTCACTGTTTGGGCCTGATCTCAAGAATATGATCAGTGAAGCCACTGGAGGGAAGAGTACTCACCTGCCAGTGGTCCCGAGGAAGAAGGCTTCTGTCAAAAGGAATCCGCTTTTTCATCCCTTTCAGGCTGACTCACGTCAGGCCACCCTGGCGGTGCCTCGGGCTCTGCGCTCCTCATCCAAGCCTAAGCAGCAATGGAGGACCAAGTCCTCCGCTAAGCCCAAGGCTTCCAAACCTCCTCCTGCATGACTCTCCGTATCCGGGTCCCCACCCACAGGTAGGTGGCCGCTTACGCCATTACCTCTCGGTTTGGGAGGCCTCTGTGGCGATCACGTGGGTTTTATCAGGTGGTGGCTACAGTGCACAGGATCTCCCCTTCACCTCCCTTCCTCCTTTTCGGACCTTCTTTTCTCGCTCTCCTCTGGGAGTGGAAAAGCGTTGCCTTTTTGAGGGAGCCATTCAGGCCCTTCTGGACAAGGAGGTCTTGGAACCTGTTCATCCTCAGGAACGGGGGTTGGGGTTCTACTCCAATCTTTGTGGTTTCGAAGAAGGATGGCGGCTGTCGTCCCATTTTGGATTTGAAGGATCTAAACTCTTTTGTGGTCAGGTCCCAATTCCGCCAGGAGTCACTCCACACAGTGATAGCTGCCATGTCCCCTGGAGAATTTCTGGTCTTGCTGGATCTTCAGGATGCTTATTTGCACATCACCATTCATCCAGAGAGTCAGTAATTTCTTCGCTTTGCCTGTGACCGAGGGCATTTCCAGTTTTCAGCCCTCCCCATTGGCCTGACCACGACTCCTCAAGTCTTCAACAGAGTCCTGGGAGCATTGATTTCTGTCCTCCATCGGGACGGCATCAGAGTTACCCCGTACATGGGCCACCTCCTTCTGAAGGCATCTTCTCTGGAACTCCTTCATCAGTATGTGCAAGATTACATTCATGCTCTGTTCCATCACGAGTGGATCATCAATCTGGACAAGTCGGACATGGTTCCCTCACAGAGGAAGGAGAGCGTTTCTGGGCCTCATTTTCGACACCCAGAGAGGGATGGTGTTTCTCACGGACAAAGTGGCTCATCAGATGGCACTGAAGGTCCAAGCTGTCCTGTCTAAGTATCTGGTTCCAGCCAAGAAGTTGTCATCCCTGATGGGGAAGTTCATTTCCCCATAGAAGCTGTTCTGTTTGCCATGGATCATACCAGGTAATTTCAGAGGTTTCTAATTCTGGCATGCAGGGATCCACCGGATCTCCTGGAAAGGTCCCTATCTCTCCCTCTTCACGTGGAGCTGTCCCTCTCGTGGTGGCTCAACCTGAACAATCTCCTGAAAGACAGGACCTTCCTGGAGCCATTCTGAAGACATACGCCAGCCTCTCCGGATGTAGAGCGGTCCTGGGGCACGTGAATGCTCAGGAACGGTGGTCCCTCCTTCCCATCAATGTCATGGAGCTTTGGGCAATTTTTCATGCCCTGCGACATTGGACAAGATATTAGGAGGATTGGCCAGTCAGGGTACAGTTGGACAACGCCATAGCTGTACCCTACATCAATAAGCAAGGTGGCACAAGAAGTCTTACAGCTTGGCTAGAGGTCAAGGCTATTTTGTCCTGGTCAGAGGAGCATGTCCCTGCCATTTCCGCAGTTCATATTCCTGGCGTAGATAACGTTCTGGCAGACTTCCTCAGTTGACACACAGTGGACAGCGGAGCGTGGGAACTGCATCAAGTTTTGCTCAATCTCATTGTCCAGTTGTGGGGTCTTCTGTGCATCGACCTGATGGCAATAAGGCACAACAGGAAGATTCCAGTGTTCTGCTCTCGCTGGGCGGATCCCCTGGCTCTAGCAGTGGATGTCTTTTCGATTCCGTGGTATTTCCCTCTGGCATACATCTTTCCTCCCATTCTCCTGTTGCACAGGGTGATACGGAAACCATGACTGGAGCACTGCCCAGTCATTCTTATTGCTTTGTACTGGCCTTGGCAGGTTTGGTTTCTGGAGTTTCTTCTGTAGCTCTCAGTAGTGGAACCTCTTTGGCTCCCCTCCCGTCCGGATCTTCTTCTACAGGGTTACCTGTGGAAGGAGGATGTTCATCGTCTGGCATTGATGGCATGGAGATTGAATCCTCAATACTGAAGAAGAAAGGATTTTCTTCTGATGTGCTTACTACTATGCTTAGTGCCCGAAAGCTGGTTTCCTCTAAGGCCTGCCATTGGGTTTGGTCTACCTTTATCTCTTGGTGTGCTGATAGGGACCTGTCTCAGGATTTTGATCTTCCTCCGGTCCTTTCCTTCCTCCAGGATGGTGTGTATAAGGGTCTCAGTCTGAGTTCTCTTAAGGTTCAGATTTCTGCTCTCTCTGTTTTCTTTCAGAAACGCCTTGCTATTCTTCCTGATGTCAGGGTTTTCTTCCAGGGTGTTGCTCATACCTGTCCTGTGTTTAAAGGGATATTGATAATTAAATATCTTGTAGCCCTTCAAAAATGAGCCCAGTGGCATCTCTCAAACCTTTATGGTTTGAGAGAAATGCGCTAGTTCTCTCTTTTTGCCTTTCCCCTGACATCAGCATTCTAGCTGACAGCAGGGTAATCCTCTTCTGGGATCAGCAGGCAGCTTTGCATCAGTGCAGAGATCGCGGTAATAAAAAAAAAAAAACCTTCACTAAAAAGGTCTTCTATGTGTGCTTTGTTTGCAAGCGCACACAGAAGACCTTTTAAGTTGACGGTTTCTTTTTTATTACCGCAATCTCTGCTCTGCTGCAGAGCCTCCGCCAGTTCCGGGACCGGATTCTCCTACTATCAGCTAGAATGCTGACGTCAGGGGAGAGGGAATTGTGAAAGTGGATATCTGCCGCAGGGCTCATTTTACTCAGTTTTTGAAGGGCTACAAGATGGGGGATAGTAATTTAAGTATTACTATCCCTTTAAGACTCCCGCTCCTCAGTGGGACCTTAACTTGGTTTTCGGCATTCTTCAGCACCCTCCCTGTGAGTCAGTGGCCACTATTCCTCTCCGTCTGCTGACGTGGAATATGGCTTTTCTCCTGGCAATCATGTCTGTTCGCCGTGTTGCGGAGCTGCATGCTCTGTCTTGTAGGGCACCCTTTTTGGTGTTTCACAAGGACAAGGCGGTGCTTTGCAATTCACTGGAGTTTCTGAGTTCCACATTAATCAGGAGATTGTGGTTCCTTCCTTCTGCCCTAACCCTACTTCTGACAAGGAGAAGGATCTTCACTTGTTGGATGTTGTGTGTTGTCTCAAGTTCTATGTGCATCGCACTGAGCACTTGCGGCAGTCGGACGCTCTTTTTGTCATTCCTGAAGGTCCCAGGGCAGGGAAGCCTGCTTCCAAGGTAACCATTGCTTCTTGGATCAAGTCCACTATTCATAAGGCTTGCAAACTTAGGAAGAAGCCCGTTCCCTTTTGGGTCACGGCTCATTCTACGAGGTCTATTGGGGCATCTTGGGCCTACAAGAATCAGGCCTCAGCTGATCAGTTGTGCAAGGCGGCCACTTGGTCGTCCATGCATACCTTCTTGAAGCACTGTTGTGTGGATGTGCTCGCATTGGCAGATGCCAGTTTTGGGAGGAAGATCCTGGAGGCAGCTTTGCCTGCCTAGGATCTCATTAGTTTCTCATTACTCTTTCACTTTTGAGCCATGTTGGCTCTTGTTCAGCGTGCTGTATAACTTTTTCTGGGGTCTGTTTTTTACCCTTGTTCGGTGTCAGTTGACACTTTGTTGCTATTGTTGTGCTATTCATGATCTGTTGGTTCATTGGTGCTTTGGGGGCCTGCGCCTGGTCCTTGCCTTTCTTCTCGCCCTGGGGATCTTAATGGTTGGACATCCCAAAGTTACCAGTAACCTGTATTGGACGACAGACAAAAGAGGATTTTAGTCTTACCTGTTAAATCCTTTTCTCTTAGTCCATACAGGTTACTGGTGTCCCACCCTGTCAAGGGACCATGCTTGGCTCTACTGTGGCAGAACGTGGGGGTACTTTTAGGTTCATGCTCACAGGAGTCTTCCTTTACCTTCTTACTATATAGTCAGTCAATAGTTTTCAAATCTTACTGGATGGGGATTGGCTAGCTGCAGGCTAAGGAGAGGAGGTAGGCTCCACCCAGCAGTCACTTCTCAGAATTGTTCCTACCTACTTAAAGGGGCTTATCGCCTACCCAAAGTTACCAGTAAC
The DNA here is from genome assembly GCA_037306005.1 of Rhinophrynus dorsalis. Classification (NCBI taxonomy): domain Eukaryota; kingdom Metazoa; phylum Chordata; class Amphibia; order Anura; family Rhinophrynidae; genus Rhinophrynus; species Rhinophrynus dorsalis. The sequence goes on along the minus strand of CM074719.1, from coordinate 356,859,212 downwards.
CTGTGTGGACTAAGAGAAAAGGATTTAACAGGTAAGACTAAAATCCTCTTTTGTCATACTATGGCTGATTGCCTTGTTTTTCAAGAAAAAAATGACACCTTTTTTATGGATTTTTAACAAATATGTAAAAATTTGTATGATGTAAACTGAAAAAAAGCAACACAAGGGGAGAGTCTCAGAGAATTATATTGTGTTGAGATGGTTAAAACCAATGAATTTAAGAAAATAACTCTCATTCCAATATTGCTGCTTAAAAATATAGTAGCCAGTCAAGTTTGTTGAGGATATTATAGTGCCACCCCACAAATCACAGCATGTCAGCCACTCTATCTCTCTGACAAAGTCCAGTACAGTTATCCACAGGAACAAATGTAAAAACAAAAAAGTAACACACATGAAGAAAACCCCAACAGAGATAATGCCAATAATATAGCAATTGTGAAAAATCATGCACAGATACAATATAATGCATAACCGGCCTTTATGTGAATCAGCAGGTTTTAGAGACAGAGAGGAATTATGACTCCAGTCCTCCCCGCAACAGGACCACGCAGGAGGGCACACCGGAAGTCATTATGAGGCACTGAGCAATAATAAACTGCAGACCAAAAGGAAAATTATATTGATGGTTTATTGTTAAAATAAATAAATAAAGAAATAATAACAATAAAAATAAATAAATTAAATCCTGAAATGTTTTGTGGTCCACTGACCACTCCTTCAGAGGGAACAATAAAAATATGTACCTGTCTAAGGACATTTGGTGGGGTTATGGGCTAAGGTGTGATAAAGAGGTCATAAAGATGGGATGACTTCTCCAGTGATCTCATTTCTCCAGTTCCTATGTTATTCTATAGATCCTATGCACTAATATATGCACTCCAAAGCTGGGGACATTTTAATGCATAGGCTCCATATAAGAAAAGTGATATCCATGTAGAAGTCATCTCTGCTTTGTCACATCTTTATCATGCCTTAGTACATCTACCCCCCCAGGCATGCCCTTCTGTGTGGTCCTGTTGCTTCGTAATGCCCTGATTTTTCATAACTATGTTATTGGCATTATTTATGTTGGGGGCTCTCCTCCTGTGTGTCGTGTTTTTGTGTTAAGATGTCTTGTCAAACATTTGGTAGCATAGATTTTTGGATGTTATAGGGTGTTGGATTGTTTGTTTGGGCTTGGGAAGAGATCTACTAAATAAAAGTAAATATTATTTTATAACAAGTTGGATTTTGTGACTTATTAGTTCAATGTATAAATAGACTGCCATTTTGTGAACTACATTATTTATTTATCTCTTTTCCCCTAGATTAGGGTTTTTGTGCACCCCGAACAGGTGATATGTATGGTGTATGTATATTTATATTTTAGTGCCTGATATTCTACAATATTTGATTACAACCCCCCACCGCATACTCTCATTGACTTAAATGGGGCTAAGGAATGGTATAGAAGTCACTAGGGGACATCTATCATTGAAGGGTTAAAAGCCCTATTTTATTTGACTGGGATTCTGGTAATGTATTCTTTCTGAAATGTGTAGCTGGTATGCTCCAGGATTACTCCAGTTCTGTATAGTACATCAGTTTGCTTTGTAACTTTCTCATGTATGTTCTATTTTTATTTTTTCCCTTTTTATATAGATTGTGCAGAAAAGTTATTTGACCTGGTGGATAGTTTTGCTGAGAGCAACAAGCGTAAAGTAGCTGTGTGGCCATTGCAGATCATTTTATTAGTTCTGTGTCCTGAAATCATCCAGGATATTTCCAAGGAAGTTGTGGAAGAAAGCAAAATGAACAAGGTGCGTTAAGCGGAGGTTGTATTCCCCCCCCCAAAAAAAAAAATAAATAAAAAAAATAAAAAATAATATATATCTATCAATAAATAAAATGTAATTGTTTGGCCCAAAATGTATTTTGGAAAAGTTACAAGGTCTTAAACAAAAATGTGAACTCGGAATATCTAGCATTCTTGATTACCACTGGCGAAAAAGGCAAATGTTTCTCTTCGTTCCCTTCATATTAAATTTAATCCTGTTTCTCTGTTGTCCAGTACAGGTTACTGGTAACTCTGGGTAGGTTATCCGCCCCTTTAAGTAGGCAGGAACAATTCTAGAATTGATTGCAGGGGGTGCAGCTAGCCAACCAGCTCCAAAAAGATTTGTTCCTTGGTGAAGATAATACAGGCAAGAGAACAGTTCTGCCATAGCTTTAGATTTTTTTTTATTTTTCTGTTAGAAATGGAATACCACTATTAGGTGGATTACTGTAACTGACAATGCCCTTAGATGTGGCTAGCTCAGTGACCAGGTGCTTTTTGTGGACCTTAAGAAATTTGCCAAGCTTTATCCCTTTTCTGAGGCCACACTTGCTCAGTGGGTTCATCCTCCCAAGGTGGATGCTCCTATCTACAGGCTATCCAAGTCTACTGCCCTGCCAGTATCTGATGCTTCTGCTCTAAAGGACTGGACTGACAAGAAACTTGAGGTCTCCCTCAAGTCCATCTTTGCCACTGCTGGCTCTGCCATGCTTCCAGCATTCGCTACAGCATGGGTAAACCGGGCCATTGCGGTCTGGACTGAACAGCTCACCCTGGCTGTCCATCAGGGTGCTCCTACTTCGGATATGTTGTGCCTTCTTGCCAACATTTCTGAGGCACAGCACTGTTTCTGCTGCCTTATTAGATGCTATCCTTTTGGTGGCTAGGGTTTCCACCATGTCTGTGGTTGCCAGACGGGCTCTTTGGCTCAAGATCTGGTCTGCTGACACTGCTTCTAAGAAACCATTGCTCTCCTTTCCTTTTCAAGGCACTTCTTTGTTTGAGCCAGATCTTAAGGATCTGATCAATGAGGTCACAGGGGGTAAGAGTATACTTCTACCCTTGGATCCTAGGAAGAAAACACCGCTTAAGCGTAACCGTTATTTTAATTCCTTTCAGAATGAGACCCGTCCGGCGAACCAGACGGTTCCCTCAGCTCTGCGTACATCCTCCAAGTCCAAACACCAATGGAAGCCCAAGGTCTCCTCCAAACCCAAGGCTTCCAAGCCTTCTTTGGCATGACTCATCGAACCCGGGTCCACACTCTGCTGTGGGTGGTCATCTGCCAAACAATCACAGCATTTGGGAGGTTTCTGTGATGGATCCATGGGCTTTACAGGTGGTGATGGAAGGGTACAGGATCCTTTTCGTGTCTCTTCCTCCTTTTCACTTCTTTCCTTCTCATACTTCTCAGGGAGCAGAGAAACGCCGTCTGTTCAGCGCTGTTTAGGGTCTTCTGGACAAGGACGTTCTCGAGCCAGTTCCAGTTCAGGATAGCGGTATGGGTTTTTACTCAAACCTCTTTCTGGTCTCCAAGAAGGACGGCGGCTGTCATCCCATTTTGGATTTAAAGGATCTCAACTGCTTTGTGATCCGGATTCATTATCACCAGGAGTGTCTACGCACAGTGATTGCTGCCATGTCCCCGGGGGAATTCCTTGCATCTCTGGATCTTCAGGACGCGTACTTACACATTGCCATTCATCCAGAGAGCCGGCAGTACCTCCAATTTGGCTGCGACCGGGGACATTCAGTTTTCAGCTCTTCCATTTTGTCTGACGACAGCTTCTCAAGTCTTTAATCGTGTCCTGGGAGCCATAGGGTCCGTCCACCACTGGAACAGCATCATGGACGACTTTCTTCTGAAAGCCCCCTCTGCGGGACTTCTTCATCAGCAAGTTCAGCAATGCATTTTCTGTACCTTCTCATGCTTTCCAGCTAATTTGGACTATTGTTGTCCTACTTTGTTTGGGGCTGGGGGTTCTCTGAACATGTCGGATCTCAAGGGACATATGGGGAAATTCAAAGTCAAGGATTCTGGGGTCCCCTCAATCCCTTTAGTGCATTGCTTCTCTTGCCAGGCTTGGCTTCCACTGGAGTACTGATACATTATATCTCTAAAATGCTGTGTCCTCTACTGCAAAAAAAGAGCCAGTTTGGGTTAAGACGCTTTCCTCAGTTGCATCTATTCCTTCCCCTGTTATAGGGGTCCTTCATTGTTGACACACTATGCCACCCCTCAGTCACATTTATTCTGTCTTTGGGGTGCCACTGTTAGGTGGTTGGAGATTCCACTGTGATGGAAAAAGAGACTGATGGGGAAGATCTGGAATCCTCCATGACTTTTGTAGAAGCCTATGAGAATAATCCTTTCATCAGAATGTTATTGCAGACTATTCATCTTTGAGGCCTCTGACTCTGGATCTTCTTCATCAGATCTCTTCCAACAACATAAAACTCTCTGGACCAGGTTCTGCTTGGAAAGAGAAAAAATGTCTGGTGGAAGATTATCTTAACAATCACATTTCCAGCCTTTATTCTTTTTCAGCAAAGGCCTTGCCTCAGTGGGCTTCCCACCTGTGGTTGTTCCTCTAATATCTTCCTTTCTAAGAACACCACCCTGCCTCTGGCAGATTCTGTGTCTCATAAGGATCAGATGTAAAAGTTCTTAGATTCCTTATTAAATGCAAACTTTCACTGTGGCCACTGTGTGACCCATCTTTGCGACTGCTGGGTCAGTAGAGCTATGACTGTCTGGGGTGAACATCTTTCAGCTGCTATCCAGGAGGATATTTCCAAAGAGGAATTTTAGCTTTTTGGTCAAGGTCACCAGCAGTGATATTGGAGGCAAGAGCACCATTGCCTCAGAATCTTCCAAATTCTGTTTGTGTTTTGTTTTGTTTTTCCCCCAAACAAAGTGGCTTCTGTTAAACCACCAGTTTGGGGCACTTGGGGTTCAACCCCCTCAGGCTTTTTAAGACTGACTCCTGCCAAAGCTCAAATGGTCTTGACAGAACAAGAAAGCTGATAAGCCCAACTCTACATGACGTGCATGGTTCTGGCTCATCCCTGCCCATTTGGGGTCCACTTTCTCTGTTGAGACACATGGGAGACTTTGGACAAGTGGGTTTTGCAGGCCATTTTGGAAAAGTTCTATAGACATTGACCAGGTTCCTTAGGATCTGGTTTTGGGACTTCTGTTCATAGACTTAATATCCTTGCTGCTGGAAAAGCAAGTGCTGGTTCCCATTCCAGACCAGGAACACTTTACTGTAATAAACTCCAGTGGCTGCCCCCTATTTTTGCCTCACACTTTTTGCTTGCTCAGAGCTACAAAATGGAATCTCTATGCACAGTCCTTACGGCCAAGTGATCGGGATGTAATTTGTTTCCTCACTGGACCTTCGAGATACTTATCTTCACATTCTAATTTATCTAGATCATCAGCATGTAATACGATTTCCTTTGTAGGCAATCATTATTGCCCTTTACTTTGGTCTTGATACTGCTCCAAGGATCTCTATGAAGATTATGTCTGCTTTGGGAGCTCGTTCACTCTCTGAAAGAAAATCCTTGACGCCTTACCTAGACCACCTTTTATTCAAGGCTCCTTCTGATGCTACTCTGCGTTCTCAAATTCAGGCGTATGTCCACATTCTGGAGCGACATGGTTAGGTACTCAACTTCAAGAAGTTCTCTCCGGTACCTTCTGGTTCCACATTTCTTAGGTTTGAGTTTCGATATCCTCCAGGGAACAGTGTTTCTGCCGGGGGGCAAGATCTAGTCTCTTGCTCCGATGTGAATCAAACAATTTCCTGGCCATTGACGAAGGTATAGGAATAAATGTGGGTGCTTGGCCCCCTGGTCTCTGTATTAGAAGTAGTCCCCTGTGCTCATTTTCACACAAGGGAGTTGAGACTGGACATCCTCAGAAGCTAGTCAGCACTCTCATCTGTCTCACTACAAGTCTCTGTCTAAATGGATGAAGGACAGTGTTGGCTAGTGGCCGCTAGGGTGTCCATTTGTCATTCTGAAATGGGTAGTGCTCACCAATTACACCAGCCTGACAGGCTGGGGTTTGAAGTTGGGCCCACTGAGAGCACCAGATCTCTAGACCGGAGCGGAAACTCTTCAAATCAACATTCTGGAGATAAGGGCCATTCTCTTAGCTTTTTGTTACTAGTCCCTTGTCCTGACAGAAACACCAGTAAGGGTCCAATTGTACAATGAAACAGGAGACACTTGAAGCAAGTTTGGGAGCACTTTTAGTGGCGTGAAGAATGTAGTTGCAGCCTTTCTAAGTTTATCCCAGCACTTGGGAACTCAACCAGATATGATTATCCACCTTTGAGGATTATCTTCAGTTGATCTCATGACCTTCTGCGAGAACCAAAAAGTACCTATGTTCTGGGCTATGTTAAAGGACCTGCTAGCATTTGTGATGGATGTGATGTCCATATTTCAACTGGGATATGTGCTTTCTCCAGTCCCGCTAATTCCCAGGGTGCAGAGAAAGGTCAGGTTGGAAAGAGGTCAAGTCATCCTGATAGCTCCCTGTTGCGCCTAGTTCTCTGGTGTTTTTAATTTTTTCCGTCTCTGAACCTTTTTAACTTCCTCTGGGTAGGATCTTCTGACACAAGGCCCTGTTTTCCATCCTCCAGTTAAGAGGCTAGCTTTGACAGCATGGCTGTTGAAGTATACATCTTGAAGAAGGGTTTTTGGAGGCTGTCATATCTACCATGCTCCAAGCTTGGAAACCGGTTTCGTCCAAGTCATATCATAGGATTTCTCTGTTCGCAGATAAGTAGTTCTACCTGAAGAGGAGCAGCTGTAATCTACTATCTGCGTTTCAGGCATGATAATATCCCCCACTTGCTTGCTTATTTCTGACCATAGATATTAGTGGGGCAACTATTTTCCTTGTGTGTATATACATTTTATTTTTTTTTTAATGGTATATTTATTTACTGAACAGTACTGCCATAAGAGACTCCCTCTCTTGTCGCTTTTTGTGTGTGTTAGGGGATTTTGTCCATGTACCATCAGTGGTGAACTGATCATAATGTTCATCCATGGCCCTTCATCCCTCCAATGGTTGTGGAAGTTGTGATTTCAGCTCTTTGCTGTTTTTCTGAGGTGCATTGCTTTTCTCCTTGAAGTCCAGACCTTTGTTCAGGGGCTGGCCCATTCCTACCTCACCTTTACGGACACCACTTCTCCTTAATTGATACTTTATTTTCTTGTTCAATTGGGTATTGTAATAGATATTAGCAGCTATATTAGCATGTAATATCTGTATTAAAAATAATTTAAAAATAATTACCGTTTGGCTTTCTAACAAAGATACAGTTTAGGGGGCTTATGGTTCTTTAAGACAATGTTCACATGTGCTGCTGTTTTGCAGCAATTACATTTTGTAAAAAAACTTACATTTCTCTCTTGCCCATCGTGGAACCCAGGAAATGTGCAAATGTATCTTCCTCAAGGAGTTGTCTGGAGGCAGCGGTTCCACTTTACTCCCACGTAGTAGGCTCAGTTTTAGAAGTGCCCTGGTAGGGGACAGCAGGGTGAAGATGTACTTAGTTGTCTTATTTCTCTTACATCGAATATAGAACACTGTAACCATGGGGTTGAGCTCCTCTCTTACAGAGGGCAAGGCAGTTACAAAAACAGGGTTTGTGATGCGGAGACTTCTACCAGATCAAATCCCCCATCCAGATTCAAGTGGTCTCTCAAGCAAGAGGAGCAACCCAGCACTGCTCCTAGTTTTAAGGTCTTAATTTTTATTTTTATCTTGGATATGGGGATGAATAATCCCCCATTAGGCAGGCTCTTATTGCTGGCATCCCTGGAGTTTTATTGGCTGGGTTACTGAAGTATTTCTGGTTATTTTTCCATGTAGAAGTTGACGTTCTGACAAGTGTGTTCCTTATAGCTGAACATCTTTGAAGTTCTGCATTTTAAAATGGAATTGAGACTGGTAAGTTAAGCCTTTGGGTGCCATGGTCCTATTTAATTATGTTCCACTACAATTTGACATCTAGTGTCAGTGGAATCTATTGGCAATATAAGCAATTTAATAAGACTTAAAAGCTGTGGCTGTACTGATTTGCCCTTCTGAACTGGAATTGTACTGTAGTAATGCATGAATGTAGCATCACAAGTATACACAGAGCTTTACAATTTAGTGATTTTATAGTTGGCAAACCAAACTCTATTCAGGATGCTAAAGTGGAGAGATTCTGGAACTAACCGAGTATGAGACAAAAAGACATTTCCCATTGATTTTAATAGTGTCTTTTAAAACCTTAAATGTTGGGGGTCCCCCTTGTATTGTAAGAAGTAATGCACTGGAGACTTACATCATTTATGTGGTTAAAAGACTTATGGGAATATTTTACCCCAGTTGACGTTTTACTTTACATCCACTTCCTGAATACATCCCAAAAACCACTAGTTCATTGACTTTCAGTCTTTTTTGCAGATGCAATCTGGAGTTGTTGGACCACCCAAAACATTTTGTCAAGGACATCATGAAGGGTGTAAATAAGTAAAATATAGCTATTCTTGGGTCTCACGATCAGAATAACAAAACGTATTTTGAATAACAATTTCCATAAGTACAATTTTGAAATTCAGAGGGATAGTAATGTCAAATAATTTCAATATATGATTGTTCAATATAATTTTTCATAATGCATGGTATATTTTTAAAATAATTTCCCTTCATGTTCTTCTTACAAATCCAGTTAAGATTCCCCCTATTGCTCCTTTCTGCTCCTGGGGGTGATGGCAGGGTTTTCCTTACTGACACACACACAATATTGTCCCTTGTTGCAAACTGTCTTGTCAAGCGACTGTCTTTTAGATCTGAGGGAAATCTTCATGACCTGATAGAAAAGGGAGGGGGGATATTTTAACTGGATTTTGAAGAAGAATATGCAGGTAAATTATTTTAAGGATACTATGCGTTATAAAAAACTAAATGGAACAATCATATATTGATTTATTTGACATTACTATCCCTTTTACTCTTTCAGTGCCAGAGGGGTACATACCCCTCTGGCACTGAAAGGGTTAACAATCACATTTTTGTCAGTTTTTATATAAAAATGGTATCCTTTTAAAAGGTCACAAGCAATAGAACGTGTAACCATTTAACAGAGTACCCATATCGCCATGATAAAAATAGCGACATGAGAATCTTCCACTGCATGTCGCCTACTGAACTGTAGCATACCTTTACAGAGCCGGTAGCCAATCTTCTGAGTAAGTGTGGTGGAGCAGGCTGAGGGAGGTTGAGCACCCACAAGTCAAATCACATCTGTTCTGCCTCCCTTTCTCCATCTTCTCTGTCTTTGTTTGACAAGCAGCATATTACACTACAACTCCCATCATCCTTACATTGCAGAGTACTGCCCTGGCTCGTGCTCTCCTGCTCATTCACGGCTCCTCTGGCACTCAACCAAAGCAATGCTCAGGGCCGTTGTGAATTGCAATGGAACCACAGGTTTTGCTGATTTTTTGTGAGACATAAGGTAAGGATGATGGGAATTGTACTGTAATATGCTGCTTGTTATATGCATTTGGATGCTGTGGCCAATAAATTTAATGAAAGTAGCGACTTTTAAAGAGGCGACATGAGAACCTCGCTCTTTTATGCAGGGAGAGATTCTCATGTTGCCATTTTCAACATGGGGACATGGTTAATATTTTTCAGCAACTTTTTAAAAGTAAACCAAAAAAAATAAGGGGCACCCTAAGTGGTTGTCTGATGCACACCCAAGTGCCGTTTGTATGGTTCTTATGATATGTATTTTTTTTTTTTCCATATCCGTTATTTTACCATGATTCTTTATTAATTCTTGCTTCTCCTTTGTATTGTTAGAAACTTTTCCTTGAAAATCTCAGAAAAGCTTTAGCTGGGCATGGAGGAGGGAAACCACTGACAGAAAGTGCGGCCATTGCTTGTGTCAAGCTCTGTAAAGCATCTACGTACATTAACTGGGAAGACAATTCTGTCATATTTCACCTTGTCCAGTCATTGGTTATAGACTTGAAGGTGAGCAGCCTTTTTCACACTCTATACCTTCATTTTCAATGTTTTTTATTTTGTAATTATGTTTTGGTTGTTACTGGATACTCCCTAATCTTTGAATTTCCAGTGGCGTGAGCATGCATTGCAAATAAATGCCTTGCTGCCACCTTTTTGCACTCAGAGGCGGATATATTAAGAAGACCTGGGCCAACCTATGTGCATCACAGGGGACACACACACTGTTCCATTGTTTTAAATGGGACTTTTAAATCCTTGGCAGAAAGTACATTGCTTTATGTGTTGGAGACCTCCCTAGCATTGAAGAGGTTAAACATGAAAAGCCCCATTTAAATCACTGGAATTTTGGGTAAGTTGTCTCCTTTGACATGGTTGATTTTCTCCAACACTTCTTAGTGCATCACAAATGTTTAGCTGCTTTCCAAAACATATATATTATGCAGTTTTGTGGCATTTGAGGGTGAGAGGCATTTGAATTATCTCCCCCCAAACATCTTTTTCAAACAATGTTTTTAAAAGGGTTTTAGGTTTGGTGTGCCTTATCCTAAGAAACAAAACACCCTAGGGGATTTGCACTGTTCGACTAAAATATATTTTAATAGTATTCTTGAGGCATGCATTTGTATCACATTTTATAAATTATCTTTCTCTGTCGTCCAATATAGGTTACTGGTAACTTTGGGTAGGCGATCCGCCCCTTTAATTAGGCAGGAGCAATTCTAGAATTGTATGCAGGGGGTGGAACCTACCTTCCCTCCTTGGCTGCAGCTAGCCAACCAGCTCCAGTAAGATTTGTTCCTTAGTGAAGACACAGGCAAGAGAACAGTTCTTCTATAGTTTTAGAAAATGTTTAATTTTTCTGTTAGAAATGGAATACCACCATTGGGCGGATTACCATAACTGACAATGCCCTTAAATGTGGCTAGCTCAGTAACCAGGTACTTTTTGTGGACCTTAAGCCCTGGGGGGGAAATCTTGGGTACAAGTTCTTTCCTTAGGAGTTGCCCACCGAGGCTTCTTCTTAAAACATGGTCATCTGAAGACAGAAGATCTGCAGGAAAGGCGAGCAACCCTTTGAGTGCTGCAGGTCCACATGTCCCACAGTGCCCCTCCAAACAGGGGTTTTTCCTTTGGAGTTCCTGTTGCACACTCCTGTACTCATTGGGTTTATCTGTATGTCTGTTGGGTGCTTTGGAGCAGGTTTATCTGGTAACTTAACACTTTAGCAGCTGGTTTTGCATTTTTTTTTTTTTTTGGCACTTTCCCTACTGGGTTCAGTGTTTCTTGGGTCTTATAACATGTTCTAGTGATGTTTCATGTACTTTTATTTTACTATTTAAACTTTGACAAAATTTGAGTAAAGGCGCTCTTTACCGCATTGACGCCATTGCTCCAGTCACTTCTATGGGACTGTACAGTTTGGGACATATCTCTGCAACCGCTCAATGCAGCGACTTCAGAGATGGCTCATTTTAATTGTTTGCCCTTGCTCTATCAGCTGGTTAACATTTTAAGTGTGTTGGGGGGCTCAGGGGGCTTCGGGCACTGTTGAGGTACTTTTTCTGGGAAAACTACATTTCCCATGATTGCTTTCTTAATGCTCTTTGTGATTGGCTCCCGCCGCGGCAGCCATATTGCGCATTTTCCAGAACGAGTATCCTACGCAGGGCTTGGACTCTCCTTTTCTCCTCTGCAGATTAACCCTTCGCCTGCCTCATAAGTGTATTTTAGCAATTTGTGGGGTGAAATTGTAATCTAACACACTGTATTTTATACTCTAAACATTTTTGACACTGTGAGAATGTCTGTTCCGTTGGAGCTTGGGGCCAGGCCTAAGACTAAGGACGCTGGGGTCTCTGTGTCCCCTATTGCGCATTGCTCCTCCTGTCATTCAGGGTTAACTAAAGAATTCTCAGGTCACTTATGCCCAGCATGTTCTGATGTCCCTGAGTCTCTCCCAGGGACCTCCAGCCATGCATTAGACCCAGTCTGGGTGCAAGAGTTCAAGGGTGCTACTAGGGACCTTAGGTCTACATTGCAACTCTTTCCATCCCAGTTACAGGGGGTCTTCCATTCATGGCAGTCTCCATCTTAAGTCAAATCTTCCCTGCCAAAACCGCAGGGAGTACCTGACGTATCGGATTCTTCTAAGGAGGATCTGTTGGTAGATTCAGATGTTGAGGAATGTTCGGCTATGGGCTCCTCTCAGTTTTTTGGGGACCCCTTTGAGGCTGATCCTGAGCCCTTGGCTGAGGGCCTGATCAGGGCTGTCTTGACTGCCCTAAACATTACTTTAGTTCAGGAGGTCTCTTCAGATCCCCCTGATGTGGTTCAGGAGCCTAAAAAGCCCCTTACTTGTTTTCCACATACGCTTGACTGCCTTGTATCTGAAGAGTGGAAATCCCCGGACAGGAAACCTGTTTCCAAGAAATTTGCCAAGCTTTGCCCCTTCTCTGAGGCGGCGCTTGCTCAGGGGGGATGAACCCACAAAGTGGATGCTCCTATCTCCAGGTTATCTAAGCCTATTGCTTATGTGTCAGCTCTGAAAGACTGGACTGACAAGAAACTTGAGATTTCCCTCAAGTCCATTTTTGCCACTGCTGGCTCTACCATGTGTCCAGCATTCGCTGTGGCACTTTTTAACCGGGCCATTGTGGTCGGGACTGAACAGCTCACCCTGGCTGTCCGTCAGGGTTCTCCTACTTTGGATATGTTACGGCTTCATGCAAATATTTGAGGCCCAGCGCTATGTTTCTGCTGCCCTATTTGATGCCATCAGTTTGGTGGCTAGGGTTTCCACCGTGTCTGTAGTTGCCAGACAAGCTCTTTGGCTCAAGATCTGGTCTACTGACACTGCTTCCAAGAAAGCCTTGCTTTCCTTGCCTTTTCAAGGTACTTCATTGTTTGGGCCAGATCTCAAGGATCTGATTAGTGAGGCCACAGGGGGTAAAAATGCCTCTCAAGCGTAATCGTTTTTTCGTTCCTTCCAGACTGAGACACATCTGGCGAACCAGTCGGTTCCCTCAGCTCCGCGTGCCTCCTCCAAGCCCAGACAGCAATGGAAGCCAAAGGTCTCCTCGGTTCTCCTGTGGCAGACTGTGGGGGTCCTTCAGGGTCATGCTCACAGGAGTCTTCTTTCCCTTCTACTATCTAGTCATAGTTAGTGTCTCAAATCTTACTGGAGCTGGTTGGCTAGCTGCACCCAAGGAGGGGGAATGTAGGCTCCACCCCCTGCATACAATTCTAGAATTGTTCCTGCCTAATTAAAGTGGCGGATCGCCTACCCAAAGTCACCTGTATGGACTAAGAGAAAAGGATTTAACAGGTAAGACTAAAATCCTCTTTTGCCTTATGAACTCTTACACACACGCACACGCACGTATACATACATACACACACATATACACACGTATACATACATACACACACGTATACACACATACACACACGTATACGTACTTACACATACGCACACACACACACACACACACACATATTTTTATCTCCTCCAGTGTGGAACACAGGAACCAAGCTTAAAGTATCTTCTGGTAGCTTTGTCGTCCCCCCCCAACAATACCCATTTGAAATCACTTCACTTATATGTCAAAGGCTCCCCCCCCCCTTCCGGTTCCGGGCTCCCCGAACAGCGTGCAGCCATGTGGGGAGCCTGGAACTCCATGACTGTAAAAACAAAAGAAAAAACCAAGAGGTGTTCCTAGTGTATTAACGTAATGGTAAAAAAACACCACCACCAATGAAATTGCACTTATAAAATAGGTGGCTGACACTAACACACATGTGTTGTTCAGCTATACGAGCTTTTTGGGGGTATAATTGGAACTGCTCTCCTCCAGCAGTAAACTCAGGCTGCTCCGCTCCTCCACAATCGTCCACAAAGTAGAAGTAAAGTATGCAAAGAAAGAAAAAACAGGAGAGGCGCCTATAGTGTATTACCAGAGTTGGTAAGATGGCAGAGTGCATATACACAATAGATCAACTCACATTTAATAAATGTTAGTAATCAGGCTTATACCTGCAGGGTACTTTACCCGTCCCTGTAAAGGTATATGATGTCCACTGTTCATGTCCTCCACCGGAACCAATCTCTAAATTACAGGAACTGGAACTCCAATGATACTCCACAGAAATCCAAACAGGAAAAAAAGAAATACTATATGTCGATATGACCGTAAAAATAAAAAAGGAACCGTTCTGGACTGATGAATAATACAATTTTATTAATAAAAAGTGCTAGAAAGGGTACGCGTTTCGCAGCAGTAGCCGCTTTATCAAACCCTTAATATCAGTGTACAAAAATGCCAATATTAGCAAGACCAGAACAGTTACAAACAGGTACATACTAAACCATGTCACATGGTATCTGATTGGATAGCTCAATCAGGAATTCCTAGTCTACAGCACTCCGAGCAATCAAACAGTGATAGACCTAATCCAACGATCAGGGATAATTCAAATCCTACCTGGAAACAGAGCCACAGATCCATAAAAGTCTGTAAAAAACGGGATAGATGTAATAAAAAACAGTACCAAAAAACATATATCATAGGCTCTAGTTCCCAGATAGCACTAATAGAAGAAAAAAGATCCTGTACTAAAATATCAACAGGCACTCTGCCCAAATATGGTTTAGAACTACAAAATACAATAGTACATAAGATCTATATGACCCCATTTGAACCTAAAAACCATTGGTTCAGTTAAAAAACAGCCTGATTACGAACATTTATTAAATGTGTGTTGATCTATTGTGTATATACACTCTGCCATCTTACCAACTCTGGTAATACACTATAGGCGCCTCTCTTGTTTTTTCTTTCCTTGGAATTCCATGACGGTCCTGACACGTCATGAGTCATTAATGCAAAACAACCCATGATGTGCTATGACCGTCAAGGGTCGTTAAGGGGTTAATGTTAAAATGGGATTTTTGTGTACTTACCAATTAATCCTATTCTCCTAGTCAATGTGAACATAAGAACCAAGCGTAAATTATCATCCAGTAAAGAGGCAAGGGCGCGTGCTTTAAAATGCTGGAGGCAGTCTCCTTCCCGCCACACGGGCTTCGTTAGACATAAAGAGCACTTTTCTGCACATCCCTATCCACACAGAACAGCTGTTCCTGAGGTTTGCATTTCAAGATAATCATTTTTAGTTTACTGCTCTTCCAATTGGGCTGGTGTCAGCTCTTCTAGTATTCACAAAGGTCATGTCAGCCTTGGTGGATCTCTTTGACTACTTATCTGGATGACTTTTTGCTGAAATGCAAGGTTCCTCAGTTCTGTGCCAGGTACCGGGATCCTCTAGTTGTAGACGTGATAGTCGTTCCATTGCATTCCCATCTGGCATGTGTTCCCTCCAATTCCTCCTGGTTCTGATAAAATCAAGATGGGGGTGTTTTCATGGCATTCTGTGTATGATCCTCTTGACAGTCTGAGGTGTCATCCACAGGTAGAGAAGCTGGCTTTAACAAGAAGGTGTTTGTTTTTGTTTTTTTTTGTTTTTTTTTTTTGAAAGGGGAACTACCACCCCGCAATAAGTTCACATTATTCAGTTCTTCTTCTGGCAACGAGCTGCTTAGTAGCGCTAGTCACCAGAAATATTACCCGGTTTACAAGATATTCCACTTTTTCGGAGGCTCACAGTAGCAGGAAGCACGGACATCTCGTCATAGTGACGTCCATGCACCTGCGCTGTTAGTCCCTTTTGGAGCACTTTTTAAACATTAATTTTTATGGCGATAAAGTTTTTTTTTTAAATGAACAACATTTTAAATGTTTTCCCTAAATGCTCTAACTAATGAACATTACTTATATCTATGTGAGAGATCCACTTTAAAAGTATAAATACAGCCCTGTACCTACTTCCGGGTAGACTTCAGATAGCTGATCTTTGCTGCAGTCTGCTGCTCTGCCTCTCTTTCTAGCCTCCTTCAATGACCGTGGCTTTCTGGCCAGAAACTGATCTCTGCCAATGAGCCCTCCAGCTTGCAGTCAGAAAGCCTCAGTCATCAGAGGAGGCTGGATAGAGGGAGGGGAGCGGACGCAGAGCAGAAGCCCACAGTACAGATCAGGTAACCGCAGTCTGCCCGGAAGTAGGTACAGGGCTGTATTTATTCTTTTAATTTCGCCAAAGAAGAGTTTTTTAAATACACTTTTCATTATATACGATATATATAACAAAACGATTTAGGCAAAGTTGTAAAGGGGTGATAAATCCCCTTTAACTTTGTTTTGACCTCAGCAAATAACACCGGTAGGTACCTTCTCTGCTCCCCGGCACTGCTCTCTACCTTGTGTAGTGTAGGGAAGGTGTCTATTACAGTTGGAACTGCTGTGTTTCGTGTGTTATACTTTTTTTTTTTTTTTTTTTTTTTTTTTTTTTTTTTTTTTTTTCTTTCTTTCGCTCCCTAGAATCTTGGTGGATAGCTTTTGTATGTCCCCAGGGTTCCTGTGTTGTGTACTGGACGAAAGAGAAAAGAGGAATGTTGTGCACTTACTGATAAATCCTTTTCTTAGTCCATGTGGAGCACACAGGACTTTTGTCCTGGAGCAAAACCATTTTGATGGAGTCTTTTGGGGTTCTCTGGTTCAGGTGACACTCTTTCCTGCCTCAATTCTGTTTTTGTTTGTGGTGTGTTAACTGAGCTAGTGTGGTGGGTGTAAAATTGAGATGGAGGGAGTCTTTCCAGAAAGACTTTTAAAACAAGTAACCTGTAACCTGACCCATGGTACTTGTTTTCCACACTGGTGTAACAGAAGAGAACTTATCTGTAAGTACACAAGAATCCTCTTTTACAGTACTATGTTTACCAGTTGTAACTATTTAAAATAAACAAAACTTTTCTTGTAGTGTCAGGTTCACTTTAAGTTTAAGTAACTATTTGTTGTTTACCTTAGAGGCAGTTTTTCCAAATAATGTGTTTTCTTTCTATTAGAATTTACTCTTCAATCCAAATAAGCCTTTCTCTAGAGGGGCAGGCAACCAGAATGCTGATGTGGACCTTATGATTGACTGCCTGGTTTCTTGTTTTCGAATCAATCCTCACAACAACCAGCACTTTAAAGTAAGTATGCTGTCCTATTCAAGGAGAGGATTATATAAGTTTTAGTCAAGTGGCTTCGGTGTAGTAATAGTTTCTTTAGGATTGTAGCAATTTACCTGTAAAACCACTTCCTTACTGTACACTATATCAGGAACTCATTTCCATACCTCATACTTTCATCTATTTTTCTCTGTCGTCCAATACAGGTTACTGGTATCTCTGGGTAGGAGATCTAGCCCTTTAAGTAGGCAGGAACAGTTCTAGAATTGTATGCAGGGGATGGAGCCTACCTTCCCTCCTTGGCTGCAGCTAGCCAACCAGCTTCAGAAAGATTTGTTCCTTGGTGAACACACAGGCAAGAGAACAGTTCTGCTATAGTTTTAGAAACTTTTTTATTTTTCTGTTAGATATGGAATACCACCATTAGGCGGATTACCATAACTGACAATGCCCTTAGATGTGGCTAGCTCAGTATCCAGGTGTTTTTGGGGACCTTAAGCCCTGAGGGGGAAATCTTGATTCCAAGTACTTCCCCAGGAGTTACCCATTCAGGTTACTTCTTACTTCTGAAGACAGAAGATCTGCAGGAAAGGTGAGCAAACCTTTGAGTGCTGCAGGTCCACTTGTCCCACAGTGCCCCTCCACACAGGGGTGTCTTCATTGGAGTTCCTATTGCACACTCCACTCATTGGGTCTATCTGTATGTTTGTTGGGTGTGTTGGAGCAGGAGTATGTCTGTTGGGTGTTTTGGAGCAGAAGTAACTTAACCCTGTAGCTGTTGGATTGGCACTTTTTGGAGGGTTTTCTAACACTTTTCCTACTGGTTTAGAGTTTTTTTTGGATGTCCTCACATGTTCTAATGCTGTTTTAGGCATTTTAGTATTACACTCTTAATTTGGTAAAATTTGAGTTCCGCTCCTTTAAGGCACACTTTACTGCAGAGATGCCATTGCTCCATTCACTTCTATGGGACTGTACTGTTTGGGACATATCTCTGCATCTGTTTAACTTAGCGACTTCAGAGAAGGCTCATTTTACTTGTCTGCCTTTGGTCCATATTTCTAGTGTGTCGGGGGACTTTGGGCACTGTTTGGGGTACTTTTCTGGGAAAACTAAATTTCACATGAGCGCTTGCTTCACGCCTTCGTTTCTGATTGGCTTCCGCCATGGCAGCCATTTTGTGATCTTTCCAGAAAGAGTATCCTACACAGGATTTGGACTCTCCTCTGCTGGTTAACCCTTCACCTGCCAGATAAGTTTATTTTAGAGGTTTCTGGGATGAAACTTTAATCCTACACACTATAATTGTTTTTTTTCTTATACAGTAAGTTATTTGACACTGTGAGAATGTCTGTACCGCTGGAGCTTGGGGCCAGACGTAAGACTAAGGAGGCTGGGGTCTCTGTATCCCCCATTGTGCATTGCTCTTCCTGTCATCAGGGCTACCTAGAGAATTCTCAGGTCATTTATCAGGGCTACCTAGAGAATTCTCAGGTCATTTATGCCCAGCATGTTCTGATGTCCCTGACAGCATTCCAGGGACCTCCAGCGATGCATTAGAGCCAACTTGGGTGCAAGAGGGACCTTAGGTCCACATTGCAACTGTTTCCATCCCAGTTACAGGGGACCTTTCAGTCTTGGCAGGCCCCCTCCTCAGTCAAGTCTTCCCTGCCGTGTCAGATTCCTCTGAGGAGGAACTGCTGGTGAATTCAGATGTTGAGAAATGTTCTGTGTTGAGGTCCTCTGGTTTTTGGGGACCCTTTTGAGGCTGATCCTGAACCCTCCGCTGAGGGCCTGACCAGGGCTGTCTTAACTACTCTTAACATTCCCTTAGTTCAGGAGGTTCATTCTGACCCCTATGATGTGTTCCAGGAGCCTAAAAAGCTCCTTACTTTCCACCTAACCCTACTCTTGACCGCCTTGTGTCTGAGGAGTGGGAAATCCCCGGACAAGAAACTCTCTGTGTCCAAGAAATTTGCCAAGCTTTATCCCTTTTCTGAAGCTGTGCTTTCTCAGTGGGTTCATCCTCCCAAAGTGGATGCTCCTGTTTCCAGGCTATCTAAATCTGCCTTACCAGTCTCTGATGCCTCTGCTCTGAAAGACTGGACTGACAAGAAACTTGAGGTCTCCCTCAAGTCCATTTTTGCCACTGCTGGTTCTGCCATGCGTCCAGCGTTCGCAGCAGCATGGGTGAACTGATCCATTGTGGTCTGGACTGAACAGCTCACCCAGGCTGTCCGTCAGGATGTGCCTACCTGGGATTAGTTGCGCCTTCTTGCCAACATTTCTAAGGCACAGCGCTATGTTTCTGCTGCCTTATTTGATGCCATCCATTTGGTGGCTAGGGTTTCCACCAGGTCTGTGGTGACCAGACCAGCTCTTTGGCTCAAGATCTTGTCTGCTGACACTGCTTCTAAGAAAGCATTACTCTCCCTACCCTTTCAGGGTACCTCCTCGTTTGGGCCAGATCTCAAGAATCTGATCAGTGAGGCCACAGGGGGTAAGAGTACTTTTCTACCCTTGGTTCCCAGGAAGAAATTGCCGCTTAAACGTAATCGGTATTTTAGTTCCTTTCAGAATCAGACACGTCCAGCAAACTAGACTGTTCCCTCGGCTCTGCGTACCTCCTCCAAGCCCAAACAACAATGGAAGCCCATGGTCTCATCCAAGCCCAAGGCTTCCAAACCTTCTTTGGCATGACTCGCCGAACCCGGGTCAGCACTGCTGTGGGTGGTCGTCTGAGACACTATCACAGCATTTGGGAGTTTTCAGTGGCGGACCCATGGGTTTTTACAGGTGGTGGCGTTAGTGTACAGGATCCCTTTCATCTCTCTTCCTCCCTTTCGTTTTCGTCCTTCTCACACAACTCAGGGTGCAGAGAAACACGGTCTGTTCTACAGCGCTGTTCAGGCTCTTCTAGACAGGGATGTTCTAGAGCCAGTGCCAGTTCAGGACAGGGGTATGGGTTTTTACTCAAACCTCTTTGTGGTCTCCAAGAAGGATGGCGGTTGTCGTCCCATTTTGGAGTTGAAGGATCTCAATTCCTTTGTGATCAGGACTCATTATCACCGGAAGTCTCTACGGATGGTGATTGCTGCCATGTCCCCCCGGGGGAATTCCTTGCTTCTCTGGATCTTCAGGACCCGTACTTACACATTGCCATTCATCCAGAGAGCCGGCAGTACCTCTGGTTTGCCGCGACATTTTCAGTTATCCATTTGGTCTGACGACAGCTCCTCAAGTCTTCAACCGTGTCCTGGGAGCATTGGTCTCCGTCTTTCACCGAAACGGCATCAGAGTTACTCCATACATGGACGACTTGCTTCTGCGGAACTTCTTCATCAGCAGGTTCAGCAATGCATTCATGTTCTCACCAATCACGGGTGGATCATCAGCTTGGACAAGTCAGATCTTATCCCATCTCAGCGTCTGATCTTCCTTGGCCTTCTCTTCGACACTCAGAAGAGCGTGGTCTTCCTCATGGACGAGTTGGGTCACCAGATCGCCCACAGGGTTTCTGCGCTTCTGGCTCAGGATCCAGTTCCAGTCAAGAAGCTATCCTCTAGTGGGAAAATTCATCTGCACCATAGAAGCAGTCCCGTTTACCATGGCGCACACCAGGGAGCTCCAGAGGTTCGTGATCCAGGTGTGCAAGGGTCAACCGGACCTTCTGAAGACGTCAGTTTCTCTTCCTCTTCATGTGGAACTGAGTTTGTCATGGTGGCTCGACCTTTCCAACCTGCTGAAGGGCAAGTCCTTCCTGGTATCCTTCTGGAACAAGGTGACGACGGATGCCAGTCTCTCCGACTGGGTAGCAGTCCTGGTTTGTTTTTGTGAGCTCAGGGTCGGTGGTCTCCGGAGGAATCCCTCCTTCCGATCAACATATTGGAGCTTAGGGCAATATTTCATGCCCTTCGACATTGGGCTTCTCAGTTGGAAGACTGTCCGTTCCGAGTAGAGTCCGACAACGCCACAGCCGTGGCTTACATCAACAAGCAGAGTGGAACAAGAAGTCTCGCCGCTTGGTTAGAGGTCAAGGCTATTTTGTCCTGGGCAGAAGGACACGTCTCTGCTATATACGCAGTGCATGTTCATGGCGGACTTCCTCAGTCGACACACAGTGGACAGTGGAGAGTGGGAGCTACACCCAGAGGTGTTCCACCTCATTGTTCAGAAATGGGGTCCTCATTACATCGACCTGATGGTGACAAGACACAACAGGAAGGTACCGAGGTTCTGCTCTCTGTGGAGAGACCCTCTGGCTCTGGCAGTAGATGCAATGTCTATTCCTTGGTTATTCCCTCTGGCCTACATCTTTCCTCCCCTCCCAATGTTGCACAGGGTGTTAAGGAAATTACGAATGGAGCGTTGTCCAGTCATTCTGATTGCTCCTTACTGGCCTCATCAGTCTTGGTTTCCGGAGCTTCTGGATCTGTCAGTGGCGAATCCATTCCGTCTCCCTTACTGTCCGGACCTCCTTCTACAGGGTTACCTGTGGAAAGAGGATGTTCCATCGGCTAGCTTTGACATCTTGGAAATTGAATCCTCAATATTGAAGAAGAAAGGGTTCTCGTCTTTTGTGGTGGCTACTATGCTCAGTGCCCGCAAACCTGTTCCTTCCAAGATCTACCATCGTGTCTGGTAGACCTTTCTGTCTTGGTGTGCTGACAAGGACCTGTCTCAAGATTTTGATCTGCCTACGGTCCTGGCCTTTTTGCAGGACGGTGAGGATAAGGGCCTCAGTTTGAGTTCCCTTAAGGTTCAGACTTCTGCGCTTTCGGGTTTCTTTCAGAGACACATTGCCATCCTTCCTGATGTCAGGGGTTTCTTCCAGGGTGTTGCTCATGCCATCCTGCTTCTCAGTGAGATCTTAACATGGTTCTGGGTGTGCTTCAGCACCCCCACATTTGAGTCTTTGGCTACTATTCCTCTACGCCTTTTGACATGGAAAATTGCTTTTCTCCTGGAGATCGTGTCTGTTCGCCATGTTGCGGAATTACATGCTCTGTCCTGTAAGCCACCCTATTTGGTGTTTCACCAAGGACAAGGTGGTGCTTCGCACTTCTCAGGAGTTTCTCCCGAAGGAAGTCACTGAGTTCCACATCAATCAGGAGATTGTGGTGCTCTCTTTTTGCCCGGACCCCACCTCTGACAAGGAGGGATCTCCACTTGTTAGACATGGTGCTTTGTCTCAAGTTTTATGTACATGGCACTGAGTCTATCAGGAAATCAGACACGCTGTTCGTCATTCCTGAGGGTCCTTGGGCAGGAAGACCTGCATCCAAAGTGACTATTGCTTCTTGGATCAAGTCCACTATTTGTAAGGCTTATGAGCTGAGGAAGAAGCCTGTTCCTTTCAGGCTCATGCTCTGTCCTGTAAGCCACCCTATTTGGTGTTTCACATGGACAAGGCGGTGCTTAGCACTTCTCAGGAGTTTCTTCTGAAGTTGGTTCCGGAGTTTCACATCAATCAGGAGATTGTGGTGCACTCTTTCTGCCCTGACCTCACCTCTGACAAGTAGAGGCATTTCCACTTTTAGACTTGGTGCGTTGTCTTGAGTTTTATGTGCATCACACTGAGTCTATCAGGCAGTCTGATGCATTGTTCGTCATCCCTGAGGGTCCTAGGGCAGGAAGACCTGCATCCAAGGTGACTATTGCTGCTTGGATCAGGTCCACTATTCATAAGGCTTATGAGCTGAGGAAGAAGTCTGTCCCTTCCAGGGTCATGGCTCATTCTACACGTTCTATTTGGGCCTCTTGGGCTTACAAGAATCAGGCCTCCGCTGATCAGTTGTGCAAGGCGGCCACTGGTCGTCTGTGCACACCTTTTCCCAAGCAGTACCGTGTTGATGTGCTGGCATCGTCTGATGCCAGTTTTGGGAGAAAAATCCTGGAGGCATTCTTTCCTGTCTGGGATTTCTTTCGATTCTTGGTACTTCCTTCACTTTTGAGCCCTGTTGGCTCTAGTTCAGTGTGCTGTGTAACAATTCCTGGGGTGGTGTTACCCCTGTTCAGTGTCCGTTGACACTTCGTTGTTTTGTTGGGCTATCTCTGATCTGATGGTTCATATCTGCACTGGTGACTTTGGGGGCCTGGCACCTGGTCCTTGCCTTACTTCCCGCCTCTGGGAAACTCAATGGTTGGACATCCCAGCGTTACCAGTAACCTGTACTGGACAACAGAGAAAAGAGGATTTTAGTCTTGCCTGTTAAATCCTTTTCTCTTAGTCCATAGAGGTTACTGGTCTCCCACCCTGTCAAGGGACCATGCTTGGTTCTCCTGGCAGACTGTGGGGGTCCTTTGGGGTCATGCTCACAGGAGTCTTCTTTCCCTTCTACTATCTAGTCATAGTTAGTGTCTCAAATCTTTCTGGAGCTGGTTGGCAAGCTGCAGCCAAGGAGGGAAGGTAGGCTCCACCCCCTGCATACAATTCTAGAATTGTTCCTGCCTACTTAAAGGGGCAGATCGCCTACTCAGAGTTACCAGTAACCTGTGTGGACGAAGAGAAAAGGATTTAACAGGTTAGACTAAAATCCTCTTTTAAAGCAGTGGTAATACTTCCCAAAAGCCTCCTGTGTCTTATTGTTTCTATCTCTAGTAGCCCAAAAAGATTAATATCTGCTAACAAAAGGAATACCTTTTTTCTTATTATCCCTGTTTCTTATTATCTGAAGAGAAGTTATGTTAACATTGATGATGCTGCAGCCACCATGGAGCATAGTAAATTTCATGATTAGAACAGAGACCAGTGAGATGTAGGAAAGCCCCAATTGTCGATGAATACATGGCCATTTTTTATTTTTTTATTTTTTGTACTGGCCATTTTTTTATTTATACTAAAAGATTGCTGGAGAAAACTAGGATGTCTTTGTTCCCCATGTTAACATGCAGGCTGCATGTGTGATATAATGAGCTCTGACTGCTTATGGACATGTAACCCTCCCCCTTCTGTTTTTAAACCCTTACCATTTGCTGCCCCCCCTCTTTCTTTCACCAGGTATGCTACTCTTTGACAATTTCCCAACCAAATCTATTTGTTGTTCTTTGTATATTTTTTGTATTACACCCATAGTGCTGTTCTTAACTTATATTTGTTTTTTTAAAAACTGTTATAGAAAATCCCATAACATGCAGTTTAATCATGTAACCCTTACAAAAAGTCTGAATTCGGGTAAAATGAATATCCCAGTTGTGTGCACAAATACACCATTGTGGGCCATATTCAGAAATCGGAAAAAGTAACAGTCAGGAGCAAACCAGCTATGGCATATGGAACAGATAAACATTCCCACTGAATTAATGAGGGATCTTTAGTTTGATGTAGAGCAATTAATTGGAGACCTCTCTAGCATTTGTCAAGTTAAAAGTTGCATTTAAATTGATTTGAAGTTGGGCAATTGTTTGTCCTTTCTGATAGTTATGTTCCAGAATTTCAATTCTTTTGGCTCCTGAATATAGCTCTGTATGTCTGTAGTGTTAAATATTCCTAATGTAAAGAAAAACTGTCATTTTGTAACAAAATGTGTGATCTTGAATGAACTTTGATAGACTTCTTATTTCAATTAATTTTACTATTCAAGCAGTGGTTTAAGATATTTAGATTTATTTGTAAGTTTATGTAAATGAGCTAGTACTGACTGTCAGGTACTGGCTGTCAGGGACTGGCAGTCGATATGTCGAGCAGTGGATTGTTTGTATCTGGCAGACATGCTGGTCTGTATTGTCTAATGTAACTCTTCAACTAATTGTGGCTGTCACAGCACAGAAGCTCAGCCAGTTAGCCGAGCCTCTCCATTGGTTCTTGTCCTGGATACTCTGGATCAGGCAGGAACAGATGTCAGTCATTCTCTGATAGAGCTGTGAGGCAAGTGAATTTTGCTCTTGCAGTAGTTGGGATGAGGATCACCAGCCAGCTCACCTCCAGAAATACAGCCTAAACTTGTATTGTGGAGTGTAAAAGCGATCTGCTTTTATTGAAGACACAAACAGCTTTTATACACTTACATTTGGTATACTTGTGTACATAGTCAAATTAAGGCTTGTGATGGTGCTGACAGTGTACAAACAGGAGGAGCTCTCGGGCACCAATCGGAGGTAGTATTTTACTCTCCAGTTAGAGCTCCCCTTTTCAATCCAGGTAAAAGTCATTGAACCACAACTGCAGGGGTCAATTAGTGTTCCTTTGTTGCTTCTCTGCAGGAGGCTTCCTGTCCCAAGCCCTAGTCTTCAGAATCCTATGTACACAAAATGCACAGCAAAATACAGTACAGAGGTAAATAACACAATGCAGAAAACATTTACCAAATTAAAATATAGGGGAAACAACACAGTTGACAACAACTTTTGCAGTAGGAAATACAATGGGCTCACCACCTGTTCTCCACGCCAATTGTTTAACCCTTTGAGTGCCAGAGGGCAGCGGAATGCATCGCAAAGCAATGCATTCCGTACCCCTCTGGCACTCAAAGGGTTAAATGAAAATGACTGACAGAAGTATCAGTTACCCAGTAACTGCAGTTCTACATAACATTTGATAACCTCTCCGTAACCTGGTTTTACTCAGCAGGAAAAACCTTGTGATTTTCATACATCATACAAAAAATTGTCCTGCTCCTTTAAAATGAAGTATTGTATCTGTGAGATCTGCATACTTTGTACTGAGCAAGTGGCGTGTCACTGGTTTTCTAATTTGGTACCAGAGTATGGAAAACTCTCTGAAATTCAGGAGGGTATTGCAATCTCCCTATATCTCTGGGAGAAAAAGGGAGGTGTGCTAAAAGCGAACTGCCACTTCCAAAGAATAAAGATTTTTCAAAATCTATATTTCTAACCATTTATTATATAAATCAATACTCTGAGAGATTTAGTTTGACTTATTAATTTATGCAAATTAGGTTACGTTAAAGGTCGGCATTCCTTCAAGTTACTAACCTTCCACACTGCTCCCCATCCCAACTGCCACTCCTTACCAACACAGACAGTAGCTGATTTGCATACATTGAACATCTGTATAAATATCTAAACTCTTGTTTGAAGTAAAAACATGGTTAACATAAATATTTGTATATACTTCCAAAACTGTATATTTGTTACAAAGAGAGAGTTCTACTTTAACTATTACTGGTCTTTGTTTTATGCCATGACTGTGATGTGTAAAAGGGGTTGCAGCTCAAAACTAGGCTTGATAAAAGCCATGTGGGAATTCTCAAATATTGTGTTTTTCATAATATGTTCCTTAACACAGTGGTCTGAAGGTTCAACATTATTCTTTTTGGTTCAGTGTTTTGAATTGCTTCATAGTAATTATGTATTCTTTATCTGTCTCTTAACCTTCCCCCCTCAAGATCTGCTTGGCACAGACCTCGTCTTCAACCTTTCATTATGTCTTGGTAAATTCTCTGCATCGAATAATTACAAATGTAAGTTGCTTTTAAATTTGACTGGAAAATTATTTATCTAAAATGTATAGTATGAATTCAGTTTAGTTGCTTTTAAATTTGAGAATTGATGTATCTAAAATGTATAGTATTTATATATTCTTTTGCTCAAGGCACCTCTAACACAAGGAGCAAAAATATTTTTTAATTAATGTAACAAAACATAAAACATATTGTGCATAACAATTTCCGTGTGTATGTATGTGTGTGTGTATATATATATATATATATATATATATATATATATATATATATATATAAAAATAATAATTATTATGTTTTTTTTTTTTTTTTAAATGCAATAATCACATTTTAGAAAAGTCTTTATAGAAATGAATGGGGAACCTAACCTAAGAGGATGTCCATTGCACACCAAAGTGCCAAGCCACCCTCATTAAAAACTAGTGACTTAGGTAATATCTGCATGTTATACTGTTTGAGTAGCAAAGGGGCATCTAATACTTCAATGTAACAATATCCCATTTGCACTCAAAAGTTTAACTCCTAGAAGACTGCAGGGATGCATAACACTGCAAAACCATCATCCTCAAGGGGTTTATGGCCAGTTTCATTTAATATTCAGCATTTATAGAAATTTGACTCTTTGAAACCGATTAACAGAAAAAAATGCACACGTTCTTCTTTTTGCTTGTTTCGATAATTTCTGGCTTTTTAGGCTGCAGTGCCTTTAAAGGGATAGTAATACCTAAAATGTAAAAAAAAATATGTTGTAGGGTTTATCCCCCTGAGTAAAACAAGAGTACTCCCACTGCTGAAAGATGTTTCATTCAAAAGTTATTAATTTTCAAAGTTGAATTTTTTAGGTGCAATATCACAGTGGCCTGAAATTGTACTATGGACAGCTCTGGTCTCAGGACCATAAATCTCCATAGGATGGTGTAGCAACAGCGCCACTGTAAAATTTCAGGCCACTGTGATATTGCACCTAAAAAAATCAACTTTGAAAATTAATAACTTTTGAATGAAACACCTTTCAGCAGTGGGAGTACTCTTGTTTTACTCAGGGGGATAAACCCTACAACATATTTTTTTTTACATTTTAGGTATTACTATCCCTTTAAGAATGGGCACATGGCAGCAGTAATTTTGGATGGAACACAGACTTTGTGCTTTGGTACTCTGTTCCACCAGTTGGATTCCAGTGGGTGAAAGTGAATAAAAATGGGCTCATTATTCTTGTCAATAATTCTACAGTATAGCAGTGCCCCCCCCCCCCCCCAACACACAGACGTACACACACACTTGGATATTGGGGTTGCCCTTTTGTGTGTTGGCTGGAGAGCCACAGTACTATTTTGAAAAAAAGGTTACAAAGAAAAACTTACTTTACCTTTTAGGGAATAGAAAAGGGGATGTTCTACAATGTATGAGGCTGGTTTCTCCTTCCTTGCATACTACTTTAACCCTTTCAGGCAGATAAGTACTTTTTTATTGATTTTTCTATCTTGTATTCTGTTTTAAGGGGCATCCTAGCAATGTCTGAGCATAAGGAAGACACAAGGCCAAGGATGTCAGGGCTTTTGGGTCACCCCTTTTAACTCTCTGCTCCTTATGCTAGATTGTGAGTTTTTTTTTTAATTAAATAGAAAAAAAGATTTGGATTCATCCTCTTTTGAGGTATATCTTGCTTCTTATCTGGTCTGACCTCGATATCCTGAAGGTCTCTGAGGCCTCCATTTCTTCTTCCCCTGATACATTTAAAAGGTACAAGGAGGAGAATTCCATTTTCTTTCTCACCATTCCTTAGGCCAGATTCTCCTGGAGGAATGGAAAACCCCAGAAAAGAGGTTTTTCCTTCCTAGATGTATCTCTCCTGTATTAGTTTTCTGCTGATGGCTTAGTACAGTGGGCTACCTCCCCCCCCCCCCAAGCAGGAAACCCTTCAATTTTGTGCCTTTCCAAGCTTACAGCATTGCTGCTTATGGATGCAGAGTCACATAAGGAAAGACAGATAAGAGGCAAACTTTGCTGCTTCTGCTGCTGCTTAATGTCCTAGTTTAGCTTTTGCTTGGGTGACTAGGGTCATTACTGTTTGAGGGGGGATCAACATTTGGAGGCTGTCCATGCAGATGCAAGACTAAGGAGGATATTATTGTGACTATATCTGCGATCCTTGTGGCTAATGTGTAAATTGCTGAAGTGGCCTTTGTTTCCACCAATCTACTGGAAGACTTCAACCTTTTTCTATTGCTGAAAATCTGATTGGCTGACTGGTCTTCCAAGAAGTGATTAGTGTTCTTTATGTTTGTGGCAAGCAATTGTTTGGCCCAGAGCTGGAGAAGGGTTTAATCGTGCCAATGGCGATATGAGTGCTTTATTACCTCAGGTTACTCCTGACTGTTCCATGTTTCCATAGAAGATGTGTGGTTTTCTTTACCCTTGCCAGTATGGCTTTGCATACAGGGTTTCTACTCATACAGTGGCCCAGGCACTTCCTACACCAAAATTCTCAGGCCTGGACAGACGAGAAGCCTGCTCAGAAGACCATGGTTGATAAGTTTACCTTCTCATGACTTTTGGGGGTCTAGTCTGCCAGAGGCAACAGGACGTTGTTTGCCCCTTTTCCACAGCACATATGCTCTTTCCATGGCAGATCACTGGATTTTTCAAGTACTTTCAATGAGGGCTGAGAATAAATTCACTAATAAAAAGCCCCCTGAATATTGGGATATAGAATACCTCAGAACCTGCTCTGCCTATTTGTGATGGTGCTGTTAGTATATGAAGGTGCTGGGTTATCTGGTCTCAGCCCTGAATTCAGTCCCATTTGCATAATTCCAAACCCGGAGCTTCAACTGGAAATTCTGAGTAATTGGTCCGGGCATCAGTTTAATTTTTCCCATGACATGTACTTGTCTGACCGGATGAAGGTGAGCCCTCATAAGAGGCTGCAGAGGTCCTGTCTGTCATTTAGTTGTCCATTTATGTTTCCAAATTAAGTGATAGTCATGATGGATTCCAGCCTGGCAGACACGTGTTGTCTCAAGTTCTGTGTGTGTATCACACTGAGCCATTGAAGCAGTCTGACACTCTTTTTGTCATTCCTGAGGGTCCCAGGGCAGAGAAGCCTGCTTCCAAGGTAGCCATTGCTTCTTGGATCAAGTACACTATTTGTAAGACTTACGAACTTAGGAAGAATCCTGTTCCCTTTCGAGTCATGGTTCATTCTACGAGGTCTATTGGGGCATCTTGGGCCTACAAGAATCAGGCCTCAGCTGATCAGTTGTGCAAGGCGGCCACTTGGTGTTTCTCGAAACACTACCGTGTGGATGTGTTGGCATCGGCTGATGCCAGTTTTGGGAGGAAGATCCTGGAGGCAGCCTTGCCTGTCTAGGATCTCATTAGTCTCTCAGTACTCTTTCACTTTTGAACCCTGTTGGCTCTAGTTCATTGTGCTGTGTAACAGTTCCTGGGGTCTGTTTTATCCCTGTTTGGTGTCCGTTGACACTGTGTGGTGGTTGTTGAGCTTTTTATGGTCTGTTGGTTCATTAGTGCTCTGGTGACTTTGGGGGCCTACGTCTGGTCCTTGCCTTTCTTCCCTTAATGGAACTTAATGGTTGGACAACCCAAAGTTACCAGTAACCTGTTTTGGATGACAGACAAAAGAGGATTTTAGTCTTACCTGTTAAATCCTTTTCTCTTAGTCCATACAGGTTACTGATCTTCCACCCTGTCAAGGGACCATGTTTGGCTCTCCTGTGGCAGAAAGTGGAGGTCGTTTCGGGTTCATGTTCACAGGAGTCTTCCTTTACCTTCTTACTACCTAGTCAATAGTTAGTTTTCAAATCTTACTGGATGGGGATTGGCTAGTTGCAGGCTAAGGTGAGGAGGTAGGCTCCACCTAGCATTCACTTCTCAGAATTGTTCCTGCCTACTTAAAGAGGCTGATAGCCTACCCAAAGTTACCAGTAACCTATATGGATTAAGAGAAAAGGATTTAACAGGTAAGACTAAAATCCTCTATCATTTTTATAGTGAATTATATGATATGATGCAAATAATGATATCTTTAGAAAGCCCATTTTATGGCAAGAAACAGTATATAATATATGTGGGTACATTAAATGTGTAAGAGGAAAATTACAGCTAAATACAAACACAGTAGAAGTGTTAAAACAGCCATTGTCCAGAAAGACAAACATTTTTCCAAACCTCCAGTCCTTAAGGGGTTAAACAAAATAATTCAATGCTTCTTTCATAGAAATCATGCTTTGCAGCAGATAGCCAATAACTAGCATTCGAGTTGATGTGTGAATACTGTTCAACAGTTGAAAGGGAAACATTGCTTTCCTGTAACAGTACTTATTCAAGAAAGTTGAAATTTTCTCCAGGACGGCTTCCTTAACTGCATATTTATAGGACATTGTACTTGTGGACCTACCAAGGACGTGTGGCTTTCTCTTATTTGCTGCCTTAGGTTACAGAATAAAAGTTAATGTACAGTAAGACCTAATACACCCTCATTTTGATGGTTTTGATTTAGTTTAATTTTTTGACCAGCATTAACTCAGATGAATAGATTTCCTTTCTCAGGTCTATCAACTTATACACTTAAAGGGATAGTAATGTTTCATAATAAAAGCAGCTCCAATTAATCTTTGTAGTATTTGGGCCATGGAGAGTGTTATTTTAGTACTGTCAGAGTTGTAGTATCCAAGTGGATTGCAGAGAGGGCCAATCTTCAGTTAACATAAGGGGAGAACCTGAAAAACCTGTCAATGGGTGCAGGGCTTTCATTGTTCTCACAGTAAGCAGATTATCCCTTCCTGTGAGCTCTCTAGTGTGTGGTCCAGATTCCACATCAGAGGGGAGGTGGCTTACACTAGGTAAAAGGGGCAGGAGGGGGAAACTTTATCATTCAATTACTCTTGAACTACAACTCTGACAGTATTGAAATAGCACTCTCTATGGCTCAGTTGCTATGAAGATTAGATCTGCTGTTTTTGTTAAACATTACTATCCCTTTAATACCCTCTACCTTATTGTGGCATTTGTAAAAATGATCTTTGTTTTCTGAGGCCTAAAATCTAGCTTTGCATGTACTCTAAATGTGTGTACATTCATGCCTTTTCCAGGGTTCCCCTTTATCATGCAGGTTTATCTGTGAATGGATTGAGAAAAGATAGAGCCTTTCTGAATACAAGAAACTCAGTCATTGACACTGACATTAGCTCTCTCCTCTCAATACAAAGAAAAGATAAAAAACAAGTTAAGACTATTTTACGGATATAACATGAAAAATTAAGTATTGCTTATGCTTGCTATAAGTATGTGATATGTGAATTTATATAAATCTTGAAAATTTAAATTAAGATAAATGGGAAATTCAGCCCCTTGAATGCTCGTGGACTCCAGTGAGTTGTGAAACAATGTGTAGGAGAACTTTAATGCTCTTAAAAGTCCCCATTTAAATCAATGGAATCTGCAATATTTGTGTTTTATCTATAAAACTGCTATGCTCTAGAATTTTATTTCTTAACAAATAAGTCCCTAATTTGTGTATTTATGCCAGCAAATAATAATAATAATCTCTAGTTAGGCTCCCTTTACTGCACTGTAATAATTGGTCTAAACATCTACTATTTTTAGTGACAGGCAATCTCATTATGTATTTTACATATTCTGTTATTCCCTAATATGTTAAGTCAAATTGCCAATTTATTTACTTTTTTTGTCCTGGACATAATTCTCTGAATTTTTCAGAACTCTTCCTGTCTAGGACTGTGAAAAGTGTGTGCACAATGTAAAAAGGATACAGTGGGAAAAAGAAAAATAATACAGTGAAACAATGTAGAAAAGGCGGTCACTATAGCATACAGGTCCTGCTGTGCTGCAGGAAAATTGTAAATTTTTATAAATATCTGTTCTTTCCCTGTCCCCAACAGAAAGCTCTCTGGAAACAGCTAAAGGTCAGGGATATAAACGTTCAAGGAGAAGACGAATGGATAAAACAAAGTATAGTCAATCTGACCCTACGTATTAACCCTTTGAGTGCCATAGGGGTACGGAATTCATTGCTTTGCAATGCATTCTGTACCCCCTGGCACGCAAAGGGTTAATCAAAAAGGAGTCTGTCTCTTTAATGATGATCTACCACCTTTTTCCCCTTAAAAACAGTTGCAAAAGAAAACCTTGTGTTCTCCAGGGCTGATAAAGGGTTATAGGAATTCTGCTTCTGTACTGTGCAGAGCATTGCGGAATGATCTTTCTATAGGGAAGCTTTTAACGTAATAGGACACGACAGAATGCACACACCCCTGCATTCAATGACACTGACTCAGCTGCTTAATGCTCCTCACTGACACTTGGCATTATATTACCCTAAACACACTGGTGCCTCTAAACTGATAAGATTGGCTTTTTTTATTTATTCTTAGCTCTGCTAAATGTGTTAACGTTTTTGGTAAAGGACTAGACTAGTGCAATTGTAGTTTTTAATAAGAGTGGTTTGAGCTACCCAGTCTGTCTTTCGGTGTCATTTAAACAGAACCTTGCTTGATCTTAATAGCAGAGGGGTGCACTGTGGAGCAATGTATTTGATGCTTGTTTCTGGCTCACAAAGATTATTATCCTGATGCAAAGCTATGTAACCTGAATCCCTCTTGCTGTTCAGGACTACAATTTCCACCATCCCCAGCCAGGCAATGGCTCCTTAGTGATGATGGGAATTGTAATACTGAACATCCGAAGGACCTTTGTTTTGCCCATCAGTAGCCTAATATAGAGGTGTGCAACGTGATGCCCTCTGTCTGCGGCCTGACTACAACTCCCAGTATCATCTGTCAGCCAATGGCTAGTAAGGGCTGATATAAGTTGTAGTCTGGCAACAGCCAGACCACCACTGTTTTACTGTTATGGACATAGCTAATATCTGACCTGGTTTTGGATGTCTCTCTGCAGTTAAATATGTATTTACACTTTTCTTCCCCACAGTGGCTGCAGTAGGTACATGTGCATTTAACCTTTAAAGTGCCTGGAGCTTCTGCCATTTTTTTGTACCCTGTAGGCTAGACACATTTTCAGCATTTTTGCTGTTTAGACTTTGTTTCTTCTAGTAACTTTCTAGTTACTTATGGAAAACTGTATATGTTTTTCAGAATGAAATACATGCAGAATTCGACGCTCAGGACAAGCAGATTAGGAATATTAATATATATTAATAATATACTGGGCTCAACGCTTCAGAGGAACAAAGCTACCCTATCAGAAAGGACATACACACAAATCCTAAATCTTCCCCTATCTATGTGATCATTAAAAAACAGTTAATGTGCAAAAATTCACACACAAAAAATGTAAGTGAGCCCAGATAAATTATAAAAATCAAGTGATCGCACTAAAAAATTAGAAATATAGATTTATAGGTAAAAAGATGGTATGTTCGTGTGAATGATCACAAGGTATGATTCACAAGTTAGGCTCAAATTATGGGTCACTTGCCTTCCTACCACTAGCCGGCACTAAAGGGGGAAAAAAAAAAAAAAAAAATCCTATTCTTACATTTCTACACCTTCAATCGTACTGAAATTGGTAAAAACTACAGAATTTCCAACTGTGTTCATTAGCTAGTGCTCTTAGTAGACAAATGACTCCCCTCTGGTATGAGCTGACATACTGCATGGAGTGAGTGCGGTTTAAATTAATGAAATAATGAAAAGAATAATACTAATCATCCTTTGTGTGCCACAGGGGTGTGCAGTGCATAGCAAACAAATGCATTGGACCCCCTGTGGCACGCAGAAGGTTACTTTTTTAAATTATTTTTATATATACCTGGGGGGCATCATGACCCCTCCTGATGCCACCCATCAAGGTTTGAATAAAATATATATATATTTTTTTAGTTAGTTAGACCTCAATGGGTGGTGTTAAGACCCCTCCTTATGTGCCTGAGTTTTGAATAATAAAAAAAAAAAAACAATAATCCTGTGTGTGCGCCACAGGGAAATGTACTGGACACCCTGAGCACAAAGAGGGTTCATTGTTTTTTTAAGTATCTTCATTGTTTTTGACATTTTTAATTCAGACCTACTTGAAGGGGAGTCCTCCTCATGCCCCCCCCCCATAAATACATACATACATACATACATAAATAAATCAGGACTGAAAAAAACAAAGAGAGTGTTTGGAAAAAGGGCAACCTCCCTGTGACACATAGGGTGTCACCTGTGCTGGATGATCAGTAATGGCTACACAGAAGATCATGCCCTCCTGCTTCACTCCTACCCCAACCGGTCGGAGTCATCAGGATTGGTGAAAGTTTTCTCACATCACTGGTGATCGTGTCACCTTCGACATGAGGAAGCTTTTCATAATCTTACCCACTCCTTCCCGGAAGTTTGGGTAGGAGTGGAAGGGAATGTCCTTCTGCTCTCCTGTTTTGAAAATATTAATCTCACAGCGCAATCGGCTGGGAGATCAATAATCGGCTGGGAGATCAATAACTGGGGTGGGCATCAAGAAAGTCTTACTGTCAAACACCGCCCCCCTCCCCCCAAACAAGGCTCAGCATTTTTTTTCTGCAGCCATTGCATGCCAGTAATACCAGCTTATAAGTGACCACATTTTGACCATACAATGTACCGGCTTGGCACAGCAGGTACAGCTGTCCAAGCCTGTACATTGTGCACTCTTGGAGATAACCGCAAATTAGTTTAATTCTGTGTGTTAGTTCTGTGGGATTTTCTTCTTCCCCTAAAACATTTCCTTGTTCTCTTTTGTAGTCTGCACTGGATTGGTGGCCAAAGATTGATGCTGTGTATTGTTACTCAGGAGAACTCCGCAGCTTGTTTGCTGAAACTCTCAAAATAGTCATGCAGTTGCACACAGCAATACGTCTGACGCCGGTAAGGTTTCCATCTCTCCTCTGGCTTTTGTTTGCATTCCATGTTCAGTGGGGGAGATTTATAAAAGTGACTGTGATAAAGTTGGTACATAAAGTGACGTAAATGTACGTTGTTCAATAAATCCTGGGAATTTGCATCTCTTTCTGGAAATGTCAGTGGCAGGGGAAGTGAGGCCTCCAGCTACAGTGAAGCATGTTGGAATAAACTAGGCCAAAATCCACCCTGAATCCTGTTTGTGCTATTTATTGATGTTCTTCTAGTAAGGTTCTGCCAGATCTGCATTGTTAACTAATATTCTGATGTTTAATGGAATTGTGTATATTGTTTTATTTGTTGATCTATGTGTATCTCTTAATTTAGAGCCCCTTATTGTGTTTTTATGTATTTATTTTTATATTAAAGTAATAAATGCATGCATCTCTTGCGTCCAATATGGAACACTGGTACCATGGGGTTGAGTCTCTTCTCCTGGAGGGCAAGGCACATCACAAAAGACAGGGTCTTTGGGATGGAGACTCTCTTCTCTTCCTCCCGCTTCATTCCTCCCGCCTACAAACTCTCAGAATTCATGTGTTCTGTGAAGTAGTTGGTGGTGTAATGGCCATCCTGTTAGTTTTTATTTTATTTTATTTTTTTAATTATGGAGTTCTACAATCCTCCACTAGGCAGTCTACTAGTACTGGGCTTTCTTGGAGTTGGATCGTAAGTGGCTTGTGGACCTGTTCTTGCCCTGTGGAGGTTGACTTTGACAAGTCTGTACTTCATGGCTGAGTCTTTCTGATATTCTTCTCTTTCCTATGATGGTAGCCTGAAGAAAGAAGATCAGTAAGTAACTCTTTGAGTGCCTTTGATCCACTCTGTGTCCCATTCTGATCTTTGTTTTACACTCTGTGTACTTATGCTCTCATTCATCAAACATCTTGGAGGAACCTGGAGCAAATCAGCCTGGATGGAGATTCGAGAACTCCTTCAATTGGTGAAAGCTCATGTACCAATCGGCTCAATGTTCCATATCCCAGACATGGGAAACATAGTCACAGACTTAAGCTGTGTCAAGAGCTGGTCCCAGGAGACTGGGAGCTCAACCAGGAGGTGTTCAAACAGATAATTCACTTCTAGGGCCTGCAAGCAATGGACTTCATGGCATTCCACAAGAACAGGAAGGTTCTGCTCGTCACCAAGATGAAGAATATTCTAACTTTTGCAATGAACTCATTGTATATCCCATGGAACATGGCCTGCATGTTTCCTTCTGTACCCCTGGTTCTTGGTGAACTGTGGAATGTCATACTCTCAGGTCATCCTGATTGCACCTTTTTGGCTCATTTGGGCCTGGTTCACAGTTCTTCTCAACCTGTCCTTAGTAGACCCATTTTGTCTTCTCTGGGACCAGAACTTCTGATCCAGGGTACTTTCTGTTAACAGCAGGTGGAAAGGTTGGCCTTGATGGCATGGCTGTTAAGGCCGACATCTTGCAGAGAGGGCCTCTCAGACACACTCATCTTTCCCATGTCTTCTAAAGCCTGCCATTGGATCTGGTCACTTTTTTTTTTTTTTTTTTTTTTTTTTTTTTTTTTTTTTTTAAACCAGCGGTACTCTGATAGGCATGTGTCTCCTCAGTCATTCAGCTTTCCTATGAATTTGGTTTTTCTTCAAGATGGTGTTAACAAAGGTTTCAGTTTGAGCTCTATCAAGGTACAGATCTTGGCAAGGGATGACTCGTGCCTTCCCTTTCTTTAGGTATCCCACTCCCTTGTGGGACCTTAATCTGGTGCTGAGTATTCTTCAGAGACCTCCTTTTGAATCTCTCTCTTTGGTTTTTCTGCATATTTTGACCTTAAAGCAGAATTTTCATGCTAATTACATTGCCCCAGAATATATATATATATATATATATATATATATATATATATCAATATTCAAAGTGTTATACTATCCTTAAGCTCAATAAGTCAGTGGTATTTCAGTTAAAACTCATCTTTGGCAGGAACCAGAGTACAAACAGAGCAGACATCTTAGAGGAAATGTACCCCTGAGTCTGCACTGTCTGTCCTGCTCACTGCCCGCACTGGTTAGTGGTGTTCCTTAAGGCACCAGAAGAGACTGACTGAGCAGGCGCGCATAGCGTCTCTTGTAAGCTCTGTGCAACCCGATGCTTGCAGAGGATGTCTTTTTACTGAAATACCACTGACTTATTGAGCTTAAGGATAGTATAACTTTGCATATCGCTGATTAGTAGTATATTCTGGGCCAATGTAATTAGCATGAAAGTTCTGCTTTAAAAATTACCTTCCTTTTGGCTATTTTTCTTTGTGAAGAGTTTCTGAGCTACGAGCTTTGTGTTTTAAATATCCTTTTCTGGTTTTTCACCAGAACAAGGTGATCCTTCATAGTACTAGAGTTTCGTTCAACTTTCACATTAATCAGGATTTTGTCATCTCTTGTTATCTTATTTCCCTCCTTGCAATCTTACTGGATTCTTTGTTCCTGTGTTCTATATAGGATGTAAGACAAAATCCAACTTTTGCCAACTTACTGTTAAATCCTTATCTCTTACTCCTTATGGAACACAGGACTCCCACCTGTAGAAAAAAAACTTAACTTGTTTGCCAGGCAGAGGACTCATCCTGGGGTCTATGTTAGGGAGAGGTGTGTGTGTGGGGGGGGTCTCTTCTTTCATGCTCCTTGTTTATACTGGTGGCACTTTGCTATATATACACATCTGAAAGGTGGGTGGTAAAGCTGGAGTAAGAAAGGAGAGTCTCCACCTCAAAGGCCCTGTCTTTTTTTTTTTTTTTTTTTTTTTTTAAGTGCCCTGCATTCTGGAGGAGTGGAGCTTTTACCCCATGGTTCTGGTGTTCCATAAGGACTAAGAGTAAAGGACTTAACCTTAATTTCACTAAAATTTTATTATTTGCATTGTCAGAAAACCTGACAGCATGTTCATTCTTACAAAATTGCCAGTGGAAGTGAGTGGTGTTAAAAGCATCACTGTCTGTTTGCTAAAACCTATTTTTAAATGCGAGAATTGTAATATAAACCTTTTTCTCTAGCTGAAAAAAATGCAACTTGCCCTCTAAGAAAGACACAAACATTTTTTAATTTGTTTTTCTAAAATGTCTTTTTGAAATAAAGAAATGTGGCTGCCATTATTAGACTTTGTAGAACACCCCCCCCCCCCAAAAAAAAACAAACAAACAAAAAAAAAAACAAAAAACGATAAAACCAATAACAGTGATAATTTTGTGGTTAAGATCCCCAAGTCTAGTTAACTGTCTCCTATTGCTTCATTTTCCTTGGTTATGCTATACTTTGTCTTTATAATTTGTATAAACAGTTGGTCAAATATTCAATATACAACTAACTACATGCAAATAAGAAAGGTATCTGTAGAACAGTCTGCAGCTTCTGCACCTTAGAAATATATTTGTTTAAATACTGGCTAGATGTATAACACTTAAGGAGATTAGTCCCTATTTTTATTTTATAATGACACTTAAAGTACAGTATCCTTCAATATCTAATACCATAGATGTGAAAATACACTCTTGCTGATGTGTTGTCACTTGAGGAGCTCTTAGCACTATACAAACAGTTGAACTTTGAGGCCTTTAAATGTCATGTTTGGTTGTATTAATGAATATATTATGTAAAGGAGAAGCAGAAAAATATACTTTTTTTTATTTTTATCTTTTTGTCAAATTTTTGTTGTGCTTCTTTAAATGTAAATTTTTTTTTATGTTTTGAAGGTATTTAAATGTAGAACTTTGTTTCTGCATGAGTAAATTATCTTGTTTGGGAATAGGTTTTATGTGGGGCATGAGGAATAGATACTGAGTATTTGTTATAGGTCTTGTACCCTAAATGTGTAGCATGTAATTCCTTCTATTGACAGTGTGCTGGAATTTTTCCTCAGAGTCTTACCTTTAAAGAGAAAATGCCATACCTTAAATTTAAAGAGAAACCAACAGATCTGGAAACTAGAAGTTATAAATACTTGCTGCTGTCTATGGTTAAACTCATTCATGGGGACCCAAAGCTACTGTTATACGTAAGTAAATGGCTTGTAATTGTTTTGCTTGTAAGTTAACTATGTGAACGTTTGTTTTGTTGAATAACTAGATAAGATAGTCTGTTTTCTTCTGTATCCCCTTCCACAACAAAATAATGGGTATTAACTCTGCCCCTCAGCTTGTAAAACCAATTGCAAAAACGTTTTAAAGGCTCCTTCCCCCAACCTCCCTCAGTTATTTTGGTCCTACTTAGCTGGGGGATGAGGGTGTGTGGACACCTGATAGCTATTTTTTTTTTTTTTTTTATTATTTTCTTCTTTGGCATTCCTCTAAAAGTGAAGTGTATGGAGAGTCTGGAGACTTCTAAGTTCCCAGACCCTTCACTAGTAAGGGTCGCATGGGAACAATAGCACTTGTATACTTTTGTGTTCTCTTACCGGCTTCAGAAGGCTGAGTGAGTCTGTGCGTTCACCTTTTGTGTTCTGCCTGTAGACTGCATGGTGTTTGAAGCCAAGGGAAGCCTCATGGACGCAGAACCTCCCTTATAGTGTAAAACTGGAAGTTGTCACAGTGTGCGTTCCACAGGCGGAATGAATTGGAGCATTATGGAGACTGAGGTGTATTTAAGAAGGGCTTGGGATACTGGTAAACCCTTTTTTTTCTTTATGTGCTCTTAATGCTAGCCTTGATTTATTTAATTATGGTATCAAATGCCCAGGGGGTAAGCAAAAAGCCTTGAACTCCTTCCAAGAAAGATAAAAACCCTCAAAAATCAAGTGTTTGTGCTGGTTGTGATGCTGAATTAAGTGCCCAGCAAAATTATGTCGACTGAAAAAGTTGGCTCCATTGACATCCTCCCCAATTTAAAGAGTTTCTTGGCTGGATGAGGGCTCCAGTGCTAGAACATTTTCTGTAATGCAGTAATCTGCAATAAAGCTCCCCAGATCTGCTGACCATAAGAAGGGTACATCATCCATGCATTATGATGAAGAAGATGAGGACATTCTCATGGATGCAGTCTCTTCTGTCTCTCTTGTTGAAGAAGGGGATCTAACCAAGGATTCGGGGGCCTTTAATTTGGAGAAATTGGATTCTCTAATAAAATATGAGGAAAACATTGGGTTTGACTGAAACCCATAAAGAAATGGACATGATGGTTTCAACATTTTTAGGGCACAAAAAATCTTCTCCGGTTTTCCTATCCACCATTCAGTTCAGGATGTTATAAAGGAGGTGTGGAATCAGGGTGATAGTAGGACCACCGCATCTAAACTCTTCCAGAGAATGTACCCCTTCCAGGAGGATGAAGTAGTCTCCTGGGTAACTCCTCCTAAAGTGTATGCTGCTGTTGCTCATGTATCTAGAAGAACTAAGATTCTTCTGGAGGATGGTACATCTTTGTAGGATTCTATGAAAAAAGATGGCTGCGGAATCTCCAGTTTCCAGATCAAAATTTCTGAAGGAGATTTTATCCATGAAGGAAGCAATCAATTTTTTGTGATTCCTCCATGGACGATATAAAATTGCTAGCAAGATCCTTGGGCCTTTCAGTTACTGCAAGAGGGGCTCTCTGGCTTAAAGGTTGGGAAGCTGACGTTTCATGCAAAAATATACTGATCTCACTTCCCTTTACAGGTAACACCTTGTTTGGAGAACAGTTACAAGAAATTATAAAGTGATCCTCGGGTGGAAAAAGTTCGTTTCTACCTCAAGAAAGGAAAGGTAGAGGTCAGTTGTCTCCTAGAGCAGCATTTCAGAATCAGATGCAGTCCTCAGACTACAGACGTTATCTTCCTGGCAGGCAGCTCGATTCAAGAAGTAGAGGGATGGCTTTAACTGGGGTAGTACCAGAAGGGACTTCTCCAAGGGAGCTTCCGTTAGAAAAGGCTTACAATGAAGGGCAAAAGATCCTATCTCTAGTTCCAATAGGAAGGGGAGGCTGGAACATTAATTACCTGCATGGAAGGAGGCCCATGCAGACAAATGGGCTTTGCAGATAGTGTAGATGGGGTATTCTCTACAATTCAATACTGTCCCGAAAAGCTCATGAAAGTTTAATCAAAACTACCATACAACAGCAGGAAGACAGCATGTATTCACCAGTCTACCAGATGTTAATCAACAAAGTGATGGAGGAAGTTCCAGTTACAGAAAGGATCAGGTATGTATTCAGTTCTGTTTCCAGTTCCAAAGCCCTTAGGAGAGACCAGATTAATTCTGGATCTGAAATAGTTGAACAAACACATCTGCTAAAGAAGTTCAAGATGGAGTCCATCTCATTTGTCATAAAGAGAGTCTCTTCTGGGAATGTTCTGACAAAGATAGATATTCAAGATGCTTACCATCACATCTTTATAAGAAGGAATCACAGGAGATTCATCAGGTTTGTGATGAGCAAGTCTCATTTCCAGTTCAGAATGATGCCCTTTGGGCTTTCATTAGCTCCAAGGGTTTTCACGAAAGTCTTGTCCAGCTGTATGGCAACCCTCAGGAAGCAGGGAATAAAGGCCATTCCTTATCTGCACGACATTCTTTTAATAGAGGATTCAGAAGATAATGCCAGAAAGAACACAGAATATTGCCTATCCCTGCTCAAGAGCATGGGTTGGGTAATCAACTTTAGAAAAAGAGAATTTGTTCCTTCTCAGAAACTCTTGTTTCTTGGGGCCCTATTCAATACATAGACAGGGAAAGTATTCCTATCCCAAGGCAAGAGAAACATGCTGGTGGAAGCTGTGTTAAAATTTAAAAAAACAAAAATCAGACAGCCAGACTATTTGCGAAGCTTCTTTGAACCCTGTCAACAACAACTCAAATCCTACCTTGGGTGAAGTTTCATATCATAAAAATCCAGTACAATTTTCTAACATTTTGGAAAAAGGATTCTTCCAACTTTTTACAGAATATCCCTGTCTTAAGTTAAAAATGAAAAGGAACTGCAGTGGGTGGAGGTCCCGCAGGAATCAGCTGTTCATACTCTTCCTTTAGCTGATGATATAATGGTGAAAAAAATATTTTAGGGCAGTAACTAAAATCAAACCCACCGTAAGGGAAGTCTTCCCTGCCTGGGACTTGAACTTTGTTTTTGCGTCAATTATACAGGAATTTGAGCCTATTGAGTCCATTTCTATTAAAAGTCTGACCTTGAAGGCTGTCATCTCAAAGCGATAACATCAGCAAGAAGAGTCAGCTGGCTTCAGGCTTTCATGGAAAGCACCATATTTTTCAGTGCATCAGGGTAAACTGGTCTTTAGGACAAAACAATCCTTCAGGACTAAAGTAGTGTCCGAATTTCATTTAAGCCAGGAAATCGTCCATCCCTCATTCTGCCCTGACCCGCAGAATGATGAGGAAAGAACCCTACATAATTTTGATTTGGTATGTTACCTCTCTGTTATATTGTCCGGACAAACTTTCAGAAAGTTGGACACCTTATTCCTCCATTTCTTCGGATGATTCAAGAGATCAGGGGCACCAGTAGTTTCCATAGCAAGATGAATTAGGACTTGCATAGTGCTAGCCTATTCTTCAGCAAATAAGATCAAGATTATTTGTAGCCACATTTTGGTCTCATACATCCACCTCTACATGGTCATCCGTGTCTACGTTTGCAAAACATTGGATGTACAAACCTCAGAAGATGCTAGATTTGGGAGGAAGATCCTTCAAGCAGTGCTTCTCTCTTAATGGTAGGATCTTACCTTCTATTTATTTCTTATAACTGTTATAGGTTTTTAAAAATGTTTCCTTCACTTATGTGGCACTACTTTGGGAAGTCCCATTATATTACCGTGGAGGGAACACAGAAAAAAAGTGGAATTTACTCATCGTTATTTTTATTTTCTTCTGTGACCCTCTCGGGCACACCCTTCCATGCCTATATTGGTTGGAAATATTCTTCAGTATCCTGCCTAATATGTTTACTATTATGTCTGTTATCCTTACTAACTACATCTATTTTTCAGCTTGGACAAAAGTAAACTGAGGGAGGTTGGTGGAAGGAGCCTTTAATACCTTTTTTGCAAATGGTCTTACCAGCTGAGGAACAAAGTTAATATCCATTATTTTATAGTGGAGAGGGACAGAGAAGAAAGAAATATCTGTGAGTAAATTCCACTTTTTCTGAGGATTCTTCATTGTATCACAAGCCTTCCATTTTTTTATATTACTACAGAATGTATGATTAAATTGAAACTATAAAAAGGGGGATTTTAGTTAAACTTTTAAATCTTGTGTATCATGTATATGAACTTTTTTTCAGGGGGATGTGGATCTAATTTGACAGTATTTGTTTGCTTGAAGGACCTTATTTTAGGTAATTGTGACTTGCATTAGATTCCTCTCCAGAAAATTAACTCAGAATTACATTAGAATACCCCCCCCAAGTGGCTTGCTCTATTTTGTTTCCCATTGAGTACTCAAGGTTTGCCCAAGGGAGTTTTCTGGTTACTGCATGACCCTCCCCATACAATGCTGGCCACCTGGATGTTGTAGCTGCTCACCCCCATGACCAGGTAATGTAACTTCTGAAAAAGTGTGGTGGTGGGAATGTTGGGGGTTCTGTACAAAAAGTATTTTAAAGTTATTACATGTATATTAAAATCATGTTGTATTCCTTAAGTAAATGTTTTATGCCCTTTAAAGCTTTGGGTTGTGTCTGTCTTTATGCTTTACTCTGTGCTATAGCAGCAAAAACAGCAGATGTGTACTCAGTTTCCCCTTGCATCCTCATACCTCCCTATCATATCCTAAAGTCAGGGCAAAATCTCACACCCACATACTTGTAATATCACACAAAGTGTTATATTTCATCTATCCAGTGTGCAAAGCATTGATCAACCTCCTACCTTTTCCCTCTATGTTACTCTAAGTTACAGTGGTTTCTCAGATGCATGCAGACATTACAGAAATATAGGCACTGTTTTGCTTCTTTTTATCTTTTCAGTTTGCTCATTTTCAAAGAGTTGGAACTTTAATACCCCTATCCAATAGGCATATACTTCATAAACATAGCCCTGATGTAATCTAAAATGTTTTTTTACTGTAAGGAAATGCCTTTAAAGTCCCTCTCAATCCAACATATTCATGGAGGTTTATATTAGTTTCTATGAGCTATTGGCTCGTAGGTAGATACCAAACATAAAGTGAGCAAACCTAGAAGGGATCCCAGGTAACCTACATTACTGTGAGGTAGAATTATTGATTGGGTCTTTTGCTTTCCTCCCCTTCCTTCTCTGCATCCTTGTTAGATTTTTTTCACCCTTTCTGTTATCTTTGAATTCACCTTTCTTGTGTTTCTCCTTCAATTTTGTTCATACTGACCATCTCCAAAAAATGAGATTCGCTAGATG
Organism: Rhinophrynus dorsalis; assembly: GCA_037306005.1. Classification (NCBI taxonomy): domain Eukaryota; kingdom Metazoa; phylum Chordata; class Amphibia; order Anura; family Rhinophrynidae; genus Rhinophrynus; species Rhinophrynus dorsalis. The sequence goes on along the minus strand of CM074719.1, from coordinate 356,814,603 downwards.
CCAAAGGGGGGGGAAGTGTTGTCCCGAATCCTCTATATGGGATCTGAGTGTCTAAAATGAATTCTTAAGTGGTAAAGGGGAAATTGTTGTAGCGTTAGCAACAGGACCTATGGCTACATCAGTCTCTGGAAGGTCTACCAAATCCTTATTAGATGTAGGCACCTGCTTAGATGTAGGTATTGGCACATTATCTGTTCTGATAGGATGGGATGGTTTTGAGCTAGTTATAGAAGAAATCGCTAACATGTTTTTATTATTTTTATTAAACCTAGACCATTTTTTTCTTTCTGTTGGTAGCATAATAGTTAAGATATCTTGTGAATTTATTGGACTTTCTATCTCTAAGCTCTTTTTCCAAATTGTCCACTTTATGTTGGACCGCTGTATCTAATCTGCCAAATTCTGGAGTCTCGCAGAATTTTTCTAATTTCAAATTAATATTCGCAATTTCTTTTTCTATTGGCATATCTGTTTGGAGTGAGAGCTGGAATGTGTTCAATCCCACAGATACTAAAATGGTTAAGGCCCCCTTCAGTTGCAAGCCTTAAAATGCCTTGGTACAGAATGATCTGATGATTTTTGTGTACAAGGCGTCTTTGTTCACCTGCTCTCTCTCCCAGATCCTTCTGGTAGTTCATCCAATGTACTGGATTCCACATCCACAATGGATCATGTATATTACAAATGTAGTTTTCCAAGTACTAAGATGTTTGATCTTGAATTCTTTTTGATTCACATGGCTCTTGATAGTATTTTGTTTATTGCTGATATAATTACAATTCAGGCATCTCTGGTGAAGTTGGCCCACTGGTGGAGTACAACCTTAGATGCCCGAATTTTTGGTAACAGATTTTTTTGGGCGACTTGGCACCACATTGCCACATATAGTTTTTGCTTTTTTGTACATTACCTTACTAGACTTGCTTATATTACGTTCTAGTTTAGATCTATCTAAATTGTATGCTTTTATATGCTGCCTCCACTATATGAATTGGATACCCTCTTTCAAAAAATTGGTCTTTCAGCATTTGGCTTTCATATTCGAAATCCTCCAGAGAGATACTGTTTTTCAGAAGCCAGTGATATATTGATCAAAGAAGGTATATTTTTTTATCAACTTCGCATGGTGACAGCTGTCTGCTGTAAGGTAGTCTCTGTAGGATAAGCAAGAGAGAGTTAAAACGGTGGACGCAAAACTGGCAGCCGATTGGAAGAAAGCCAGTGAAACTGGCCTTCTGAGAAATGTAGTCGTCTCTGCTGCTGTTGCCCAGCAACACCTACACTCAGGCCGTTTAATCACCACGGGCCCCTGGACACTTAGGACATGAACCAGACAAAAGGGCATGGAGAGATAAGATGGAGCCCTCTCTGACGTCTCTATGTTAAACAAGTGCAGAGATATGTCCCAATGAAGTTCACCCATAGAAGTCAATGGAGCAAAGATTTCGGTGGTGCAGGATCCCATTCTTAAAAGGAACACTGCTCAAATTTGGGTAAATTTGTGACAAGGACCCGAAACCCCCAAGGAACAACATGTAAGGGGATAAAAATGAGACCTAAGAAAGGGGAAAGAGAACAAACAGACCCACATTTCCCAAAACAAGATAAAACAGTAGGGAAGGGTCACTCCTAGTAAAATGCAGCTATCCTTGAGCCAAAGCCCAGGGAATGAACAGTATATAATAAAGGAAATTAGACCAAATGAGTGCAGGAGCCAAAAGGGCCCAGAGAAAACTTCTCTATTGAGAGGCACAGAATTGGGACAATGTAGCCAAGCACTCAAAGGGTTAAGAGCCCCAAGAGACTCTGTTGGGAGGGATAACTTGGCAGCAAGATTCCCTCCGCAGGGCTTCATGGGTCCATATAGCATCTGTACACTGGTCAATCCACAACAGTGGAAGCCCAGTAATGGTAACCTTCCTAATGAGGGAATTGTGACAGCCCCATATCTATCAGAAAAGAAAAAAAAAAAAACTTTAAGTCTCTCCTACCCATGCTATCCACAATGCAGGGCACATTCATACTTGGAGGGTTGAACTGGAGGCGGAGCAGAGAATCTCCACCCACATGACTGTCTTTTGAGATGTCCTACCCTCCAAAAGGAGGGGCTCAACCGTTGTGGTACCTGTGTTCCATATTGGACGTAACAGAAATACAATATACAGTTCAAAATAACAATGTGTGCTACAGTTGTGAAGAACTATTACAATAAGTAATAGTGGACGCCCCTTTTACCTAGTGTAAGCCCCCACTCCTCAGATGTGGAATGCAGTCCATAGACCAGACAGCTCACATCAAGGGTCAGTATTCTACTGTGAGAACAATGAAAACCCTGCCCCACTTGACAGGTTTTTCAGCTTTTTCCCTTATCTTAATTGAAGATTGTCCCTCTCTGCAATCTACGTGGACACTTTCCTGCTGCTCTAATCTGAGCAGTGTTACATCAGTAAATGGGGCGGAAGGGGAATATTTTATCATTCAATTACTCTTGAACTACAACTCTGACAGAATTGAAAGAACACTCTCCAAGGCCCAAATACTATGAAGATTAATTAGAGCTGCTTTTATTATGAAACATTACTATCCCTTTAAATCAAGAGGGGGGGAAGGTTTAAAGCATTCTACTAATAGGGGTTTTGTTACCAACATGTGGTGGTGGTTATATATTACTTTTGACTGAGATCAGACGATTACATCTTTGTGATGTTTGCCTGCACCTGGTCCCATTGGGGTAGGTGTATTTGCAGTGTACGGCTTGATATGCCTTTAGTAATTTTGGAGATGAATAATATTGATACTATGATCTTCTTTAGTTGAAGAGCCCGTTAAACGGGCCACAATGCCACTACCCAGCCGGTCACGGGGCAGTCATGCACAGTAGAGACTGTCCATGCCGCGGCTGATACAGTGCCAGCCGGTCGCGGTGCAATCATGCTCAGTAGAGAGTGCTCCTTCGGAGTGCCCCGCTCTGTATCAGCCTCATCACAGGCAGTCTTTACTTCGCATGACTGCAGCACACGCAGCAGTCTCTACTGCGCATGACTGCATCGTTACAAACTTTCTAGCAAATTATTATATAGGATATGTATTTGAGAGTCTTTCTGTATTCTCCCATTTATCAAAAGATATCTTAAGATAACGAGTTAGACTAATGCATTTACACACCACCCTTTTCTATGACGTATCTGTACAGCTAGTCACCTAGTCGTTTATATAGCTGGTACAAATGGCCATCATGTATACTTTTTTGCTTTGAGTTTTGGATGAGTCTTTATCTGTTGTTGCAGCATTCTCAAATTGGAAAGAGAACACCGAGTGGAGATGGTGAGATTTGTCAGTTTTGGTATGTGCCAATAACTGATCATATCTTAATTTGAGTGCAATTCTTTTTATTAACTGATTTTTAACTTGAAATGGTATCATGCATTTGGGTGCTCCCCCTCCTTTTCTTTGTTTTTTCGACATTACGCATAAGCCTGTTTTTCCCAGGCTTTAGGGCATGGGTAGAGGAAGTTTTTTGCTGATCCTCTTTTTCACTTCAGATTGCACCGCATGAGATCTCAACTTTCTTGTGTCACTTAAACCCTTTGAATCAGGTACTTTATATAAATACATTTATCTTACTTTTACTGCTCTGTAATATATTTTAAGTTATTCTGGCTATACCTGGCATTAGCAAGCTACCAGCATTATGAGGATCGGTATCGCTACTCCCCCATCCTTTTTTAACCCATTGCTCCTACTGAGGATTTGTTTGGTACTTCGTGTTCCTCTTGCTCTGCGGCCCCAACATGGCTCTTGGACCCCTCTTCTAATGAAAAGGAGCCTGCACCTAATTTCTTATATGAATTTTATACTTTCTATTGAATGTACTCCAGACTCTTGGTCTCAAGACTGTCCTGTCATTCCCCCTACCCCCACAAACAAAAGGCCTCACAATCTTTTCACAGAGGAAAATTTTCCAATAGTAGTAGCGAATTCTTTTGAGGAAGACATTGGCTCTCATACTGAGGATCTCATCCAAGCGGTCCTGGAAATCCTGAAGGTCTCTGAGGGCTCAGATTTAAGTAGTTCTTCCATTCATATTTTTAAAAAGAGCAAATAGGAAGCCGCCCCTTTTTTTCCTGTTCACCATTCCTTAGACCAGGTACTCCTGAAAAAATTGAAAATGTCTGACAAGAAGCTGCTCCTTCCCAGATGTCTCTCTGGTATGCCTTTTCCACTTCAGCACAGTTTTCTATGATCCCAGCAGTAGGCCCTGTGTTGTTTCCGCTTTCTTAGAATATAGCCTTGTGCTTGTGGACCAGGTGGATAAGCCTGGATTTTAGATTGAAGATGATCTTTGCGACATCTGGTGTTGCCTTAGGTTCTGCCTGACTAGGGTTATGGCTGTTTGGGGATAAGCATTTGGGGCTGTCCATGCGAACACTCCAAAGGAGGATATTTTTATGGCTGTCTCTAAGATATTTGAGACTAATGCATTTCTGGCAAAAACAGCCTTTTCTGCCACCAAACTTAATGGGAAGGTCTCCTCTTCCTCTGTTGCTGCACATTACACTTTGTGGCTGTTCAGTCTTTCAAAACCTCCTTGGTGATCCTTCCGTTCATGGGCAAGCAGTTGTTTGGCCCAGAGTTTGAGTAGGCTTGTCGTCATGCCACTGGCAGTAAGTGTGCTTTATTTATTCAGGATTATCTCTTAACTTTTCTTCTTTCCACAGAAAAAGCATGGTTTTCCACCTAGAGCTTCCACCTCCAGTATGGCTTTGCACCTAGAACTTCTAGTCCATCAGCAGGTGCACCCTTCCCCAAAACCCAAACAGGCCTGGATAGGTAAGCAGCCTTCTCAGTAGCCCACAGCTAACATGACTTGCAGGTGTATGATCCACCTCAGGCAATAGTTAGTAGTTTGCACCTTTTTCACATTGTTTGGCTCTTTCCATGGCAGATCAATGGGTTTTTAGAAGTGTATTGCATAGACATCTTCCCATCCTTCCTGTAATTTGTTCATATGTGGAATACCTCGCGATCCTGTGCAAACTCATCTATTCATAGATACAGCCTCTTCCCTCGTAGATATCCAGGTTTTGGTACCTGTTACTTCTCTGGAATGGTTCATGTACTTTTCCAACCTCTTCATAATTTCCAAGAAATTTCAGAGGCAGAAGCCGTCCCATTCTGAACTTAAAGCTCCACAATAATTTGGTTATTGCATCCCATTTAGGATGGAATCCTTGCTTTCAATAGTCTGTCATGTGTCCAGGGACATTTTTGGCCTCTTTAGACATAAAGGACATGCTGCATATTCCCATCAATGCAAATCCTTAATGTTTCCTGCAATATTCTTTTCAAGACCGTCATTTTCGGTTAATGATACCTCTATCTGGGATTGCCTCTGCTCAGAGGATCTTTACAAAGGTATTGATAGCACTGGCAGCTCACATCTGTTCTCTAGGGATCTCCTTGACTTCCTGTTTGGATTACCTTTTGCTAAAGGATCCTTTAGAGGAGAGACTTCTCCTTCAAATTCAGACTTGTACGTCCGTTCTAAAACAGCTGTGTTTATTTTCCAGTTGGAAGAAATCTTCTCTGGTTTTGTCTTTCTTGGTATGAGATTCGGCGCTCTTCTGGTGATGATCTTCTGCCAGAAGACTATTCTCTCTTTGCCTCACTAGGCGTCACAGACCCTTCTCCTCCAATCCATGATGGTGTGGGTTTTCTGGTCTTGCCCTTGAGGAAATCTCATCTGCACAGTTCCATATGCATGAGATGCAACTGGGAGAGTCTCTGGAATCGATCCATGTCATCTCTCCTGTGTTTTGTACATGTCTGAGCGGATAAAGGCAGCTTTTTTTTTAGAATTTGTAGAGGTCCCATCTGTTGCTGGGACATCTATCAATCATCCCAAATTTGATGATGGTCAGATGGATGCCAGCCTTACAGACTGGGGTGCCACTTTAGGACTTGAGACAGCTCAGGGTCTTTGGACTGGAGTTGCCAGTCTTCTGTCAATCAGTATTTTGTAGCTATGGGTGATTCACCTAGCATTCCATTGTTGGCCTTAGTCCCTTCAGGGATCCCTTGTGTGAATCCAGCCCAACAATGCAACTCTGTTGGACTATGTCAACTGCCAGGGAGAGACCAGAAGTGCAGCCATGTTGTCTGAGGTTCAGCTGATCGCCATGTGGTTGGGGGCTCACATACCGGCTCTCTCAGCTGTTCATAACCCATGGTAGACAGTGTTGTGGCAGTCTTTCTCAGTCACCAGTGCATGGCTCCCAGAGTTGGGAGGTCAGACTGTTTTTGATCCCATAGTTTGAGGTCTTCTTACTGTTGAAATAATGGCCTCTTGGTTGAACTGCAAGGTTTCTCAGTACTGTTCCAGATACCGGTACCCCCTAGCTCTTGCGGTGGACATGATGGTTATTCCTTGGCATTTTCTTTTGCAGTATGTATTTCCTCCAATTCCCCTGATTCCAGAGTGCTGAGTCAAATTAGGATGGAGCGGGCTCATTCTGATTCTGGGCCTGGTCCTCAAATCTTCTCAGTCTTTCAGTGGCAGAGCAGCTTCAGCTTCTTCACCTCCCAGACCTCTTGTTTTGAGGTCCGATGTGTCACCCACCGGTGCAGAGGTTGAATTTGACTGTTTGGCTTTTGAAGTCAGCATCCTGACAAAGAAGGGGTTTTCTGATCTTGTCATTGATACCATGTTGCAGGCTCAGAAGCCATTTTCTTCTAAGGTATTACACAAGGTATAGCCCTTATTTGGTTTTTCAGCTTGCGGTTATTTTGCCTTTCCATTAAGATGGTCTTCAAAAAAGTCTTGGTCTTACCACCATTAAAGTTCAGATTCCAGCTCTTGTTACCTGACATGCAGGTCCTTGTCCAGGATCTTGTTCATGCCTACTCCGTCTTTTGGGATCCCCTTCCCAAGTGGGATTTAAACCTAGTTCTGTTATTGCTTCAGAAGGCAACTTTTGAACAATTGTCTTCATTTTCACTGGTTTGCTTGATTCTCAAGACAGCTTTCCTGATGACTTGTATCCGTTTGTCTAGTGGCTGTAATTCATGCTCCTATAGGGTTACTCTTCAGGTTATCTTAATTTCACATCAACCAGGAAATTGTTCTTAGAGTCAGGTATATCTACTTGTATATTATCTGCATTATATCATACTGTTACTTGTCTGTAGTGAATTTTGAAGTCTTCTTCTAGGTTGTGCCTCCTCAAAGAATACAGTAGGCCTCAGTTGACTTGAATGATTTCTAAGGGTCACAAGTTATTAGATTGCAAACAATTAGCATTATGTTTAAAGAAAACTGCAGCTTGAACACAATGCAAAGTTTACTTAGTGTGGCTAATTAATTACTAAAAGGTTATTCAATTTGACAGATCCACTTTAATAGCTCTATTGACTGCAAATACCTGTGTTCAGTGCTGTAAGCCTTTTGATATCAATGCACATTTTAATTTCCTTTTAATATTGTCTTTCATTTTGACATTACTGCATGTTTTGCTAATGGACCCTATATTAATATGTTGTTAAATATTTTACCACGCACATTAACAACACTCTTGTTAATCACTTGTGATTCTAAAGACAGGCCGTATTTGGACAAGCAGGGTAAAATGTCAATACTAGATGTTTTTACTTTTTTCCTGCTTTCTCTCTAGTCAGTGGGGCCCTTCAGCTCAATTCTAGATGTTTTTAAAACTAGTTTAAAAGGCAGTCATATGATTCTTGGGAGTTGACATTAGAAATTGAAAAACCTTTCAGTAGTTTATTCCCTAATATGTTACATAATATGTTCACATGGGAGTAATTTAGAAGAGCTTTATCATTCTAACTTGTATATTTCTTGTATATTTCTTTATTTTAATTCAAAAAGGTTTATGCATTTTTTTTTTAAACATTTTTCTCTGTAGAATCCTGGAAAGGCGGGTCTAGATACACAAAGCAACAGTACTGCAGAGTTAATTAATGGACTGGTACAGCTGGTGCCTCAGTCGAATATGCCAGAGATTGCCCAAGAAGCTATGGAGGTGAGGGATCTAATTATTGTTTGACAAGTAGGATTCATCAACCTTTAGATTTTATCCATTCAAAATGTAGCATCTTTTCTGTATGAGATATTTGTACCTACTAAAGCATGTGTGGAATTGGAGTATGCACACTCCCCCACCCCCCATTCCCATGTATATAAGATTCTGATTTATCTCTCTCTATTATATATGATATAATTTTATTTTAAATGTATGGCTTGGCCTATATTTGTGGGAGAATGTGAGAGTGTACAGCCTTAAGTCCACAGGTCCAGCTAGTTACTGTTCATGTCATCAAGTGAACTGACCTTTTGTGGCTGAGACCAGTTCAAACACTATTGGGCCTTATTGATTTTTTTTTACCCAGTTGCTTTTAAAGGGATAGTAATACTTAAAATTTTAAAAAAATATATGTTGTAGGGTTTATCCCCCTGAGTAAAACAAGAGTACTCCCACTGCTGAAAGGTGTTTCATTCAGAAGTTATTAATTTTGAAAGTTGAATTTTTTAGGTGTAATATCACAGTGGCCTGAAATTGTGCAGTGGCGCTGTTGCTACACGATCCTATGGACATCTCTGGTCCTGGGACCATAAATCTCCATAGGATGAGCGCCACTGTGCAATTTCAGGCCACTGTGATATTGCACCTAAAAAAATCAACTTTGAAAATTAATAACTTTTGAATCAAACACCTTTCAGCAGTGGGAGTACTCTTGTTTTACTCAGGGGGATAAACCCTACAACATATTTTTTTTACATTTTAAGTATTACTATCCCATTAAAGATGTATTTTAAATAAGCCACTTTATAGTGCTGGGGCCACCTTAATATCATATATTACATCTGGGCTGGACTACCTGTATGACCCGAATGGAGAATCTCTCAGTTTTCACCCATCTATGCCCCCTCACTACATCTGTCCTTATTTCAGTTGTCCTTTTTTCAGCTACCCCACATGATAAATCATGCCTACTTTCTGCTCTGCCTCTTTGTAATCCTTCCTTCATTATCCCAATCCCTGAGCTTTTTCTATGTTCTGTTCTAGCCTGTTCTGTTTGAGTGCCATTCACTGTATCTCTCTCTCTCTCTCTCTCTCTCTCTCTCTCTCTCTCTCTCTCTCTCTCTCACACACACACACACACACACACACACACACACACACACACACACACACACACACACACACACACACACACACACACACACTCCCCTTCACTGTATGTTTTACACACTCTCTCCTTCACTGTATGTTTTACACACACTCTCCTTCACTGTATGTTTTACACACACTCTCCTTCACTGTATGTTTTACACACACTCTCCTTCACTGTATGTTTTACACACACTCTCCTTCACTGTATGTTTTACACACACTCTCCTTCACTGTATGTTTCTGTCACATGCAAACCATCATTTTAAGTTTCCCTCTCTAACAAACTTACACACACACACACACACTCCCCTTCACTGTATGTTTCTCACCCACACTCACCTTCACTGTGTGTTTCTCACACGCACACACACTCGCCTTCACTGTGTGTTTCTCACACGCACACACACACCTTCATTGTATGTTACTAACACACATATACTCCCCTTCACTGTATGTCACACACACCCCTTCACTGTATGTCACACACACCCCTTCACACCATCACTGTATGTCTCTCTCTCTCTCTTGCACACACCCCCACACTCCCCTTCGCTGTATGTTACACACACACACACACACACACACACACACACACACACACCCCTTCACTGTATGTTTCTCACACACACACACACACACACACACACACAACATCACTGTATGTTTCTCTCACACACACACACACACACACACACACACTCTCCTTCACTGTGTGTTACTCACACAAACATACTCTCCTTCACTGTATGTTTCTCACACACACACACACACACACTCCCCTTTACTGTATGTTTTACACACACACACACACACACACACACACACACACACACACACACACACACTGCCTTCACTGTATGTTTCTCTCTCACACACACACTCTCCTTCTCTGTATGTTAGACACACACTCCACTGCATGTTAGACACACACACTCCCCTTCACTGTATGTTAGACACACACACTCCCCTTCACTGTATGTTACACACGCTCACACACACCATCACTGTATGTTTCTCTCTCTCTCTCTCTCTCTCTCTCTCTCTCTCTCTCTGTCACACACACACTTCCCTTCACTGTATTTTACACACACACACACACACTTCCCTTCACTGTATTTTACACACACACACACTTCCCTTCACTGTATTTTACACACACACTCACCTTCACTGTATGTTTCTCACACACTCACCATTACTGTATGTTGCACTCACCCCTTCACTGTATGTTTCTCTCTCTCGCACACACCCCCACACACACTCCCCTTCACTGTATGTTTCTCACACACACCCACACCATTACTGTATGTTTCACTCTCTCTCTCACACACACACACACACACACACACACACACACACACACACACACACACACACACACACACACACACACACTGTCCTTCACTGTATGTTACACACACACACACACACACACACCTTCACTGTATGTTACTTTCACACACACACTCCCCTTCACTGTTTGTTTTATACACACGCCCCCCTTCACTGTATGTTACTCACACACATACACACTGCCATTCACTGTATGTTACTCACACACACACATACTGCCCTTCACTGTGTGTTTCACACACACACACACACACACACACACACACACACACACACCTTCACTGTATGTCTCTCACACACACACCCCTCTTCACTGTATGTTACACACACACACACACACACACACACACACACACACCCACACCCCTTCACTGTATGTTTCTCACACACACACACACACACACACACACACCCTTCACTGTATGTTTCACACACACACACACACACCCCTTCGCTGTGTGCCTCACACGCACCTTCACTGTGTGCCTCACACGCACCTTCACTGTGTGCCTCACACGCACCTTCACTGTGTGCCTCACTCGCACCTTCACTGTGTGCCTCACTCGCACCTTCACTGTGTGCCTCACTCGCACCTTCACTGTGTGCCTCACTCGCACCTTCACTGTGTGCCTCACTCGCACCTTCACTGTGTGTCTCACATACTTGAGGTTTTACAAATGTATATATAATAACAATCATATGGTTAAAGGAAAACAAAACAGATGTGAATAAAGTCAAAGTATCACCACTTTTAGAAATTTACAATCCTTACTATATTTACTGTATATCCAGACCAGGGGGACCAAGTTATTAAATATTTATTATATGTTGCTAGTTCTAAAGTGCACAAATGTTGATTATTAGCAATAAATTGTGTATTATCAATAATCGTACACTGAGTCGCTATGGAGATTCTTACAGCTAAACAAATAGCCATCACAAATCTGTCTTCAAATTTTGATAAGAAATCAAACCTTTTTCCTAAAAGCACTTCCCAGATATTCAGTCGAATCTTTTTTTTTTTTTTTTTTTTAAACACTATCACCAAGAGGTTCTCTTAAAGGGACAGTAATGCCCCCCCCCCCAAAAAAAGTCCAGTTTTATAGAGGTTAAAACATTAATCAATATGTTCCAAACCCTATATCTCAAACTGCTATGGTTTCAGAGATATAGAGATTCAAAGTCCCCCCCACCTTCTCCTGATGTCAGCTGTAAAGCTGACAGCAGGAGAATTGAGTCGTACGACTTGAGGAGGCTCTGCAGTAGAGCCTAAATCGCGTTATTTCTAAAGAATTAATTCACTGGAAAGGTCTACAAAGTGTGCTTGCAAACCAGACACACCTTTTAGACCTTTCCAATGAATGAATTCTTTAGTAATAATGCAATTTCGGCTCTGCTGCTGAGCAGCCTGGTGGTCCCACGAACCGGGATCTCCTGTCAGCTAGACACAGATGTCAGGAGAAGGGGAGGGGAACTTTGAATCCCTATATCTCTCAGACCATAGTGGTTTGAGAGACAGGGTTTGGAGCATATCGATTAATATTGTAACCTCAACAAAATTGGACATTTTTTGGGACATTACTGTCCCTTTAAGCAGTGTCCCTTTTCAGAGGCAGCCCCTCCAACTGTGGATCCCTCCAACTGTGGATCCCTCCAACTGTGGATCCCTCCAACTGTGGATCCCTCCAACTGTGGGCATCCCCTCCAACTGTGGATCCCCTGTTTCCAGGTTGGCTAAGTCTACTGCCCTGCCTTTGGCAGATGCAGCAGGTTTGAAGGACCCAGCGGACAAGAAGCTGGATTCTGTCGTCGGGGCCAACTTTGCGGCCACTGGAACGGAACAAAGACCTATTTTTTCATCTGTCAGGACCCAGAGAGTCCATGTCTGGTCCTTGCCCAAGAGCACTTTTAAGGTTTTTATGCTAACCTTTTTCTAGTTCCCCAAAAAGATTGTGTCCCATATTGGACTTGAAATGCCTCAAACACGAAGTATTTGCTACGTGATTGAAGATGTACTCTTTGTGCTTTGTCATCTCAGCGATGTGTCAAGAGAGTAAAAGCAATCTCCACTGAAAGCAATACTTTCGTCCTGAACTAGAGGCCAGACACAGCCCACTGCACACTGCGTAGCTATACCAGGACAAAATATAGAATGGAAACCCAAATAGGACTTCCTGAGAAATGCCAAAATTGAAAGTCATTATAAGCAAATAGTAGAGAGAAATAGGACAAATAATAACATATTATGGAGAAGCAGTATAAAGAATACCAATAGGGGAAAGAAACTGTCCAGTAATGAAGTTCGATGGTGAACCAGAAACCTATATTAAATTCTACAGTCACTAAAAATTGGTAGTAGTACTTACCTGTGTTACTGGTGATGGATGAGATGATGAAATTAATTTTCTAATGAAAGATGCACAGATTAAATGAGGAGAATTAAGTACTGAACACATTCAACCCGGTTTTATTCCAATCAATATGGTTTCCCAGATGTGTTCCACTACAGCCACCAAATTGAAGGACCTTCTGCCTTACACACCAGAGTCTAGAATGAGGAGTGCAAAAGAACACCACCTAAAAGCACTATCTTTATTCACATAGTACAAGTAGTATAGTATCACTCATCAGACTACAAATATATATCAGCATATAAACTTCTGGTCCTTATAGCCAAGAACTGTCTGTATCAAACTTGTCCAGTACTGGAAGTAATCCTGTCAGATCAGTTTTGTTTCCTTTGTGGATATACCACTTGTTCCTTCAGCAGTCCTCCGTTCTTCCTTTTGACCGCTGGATAGGTGTTATCACCAAAACTGGAGAGAATGGTAGAACAAACACTCAGAGAGCACAGTGTCTGTGGTGTAGCGTTCCAGATATCGGAATATGGGCAAATAACGGTGCCTGACCATCAGTTACTTCCAGTCACAAAGAAGTCTGGTTTATTCCATTCAAACCCAATGTGTATCGTGGCTGACTTGCACTTCCTCAGAGTTTACAGTAAGCTTTGCATGGCTGTCTTATTTAAACCATAATCCCTCCAGATGGCCAGGTGTGATGTACCAAGCATTTTCACTAAATATTACAATTTATGACCTAACATAACCACTTTATATTGTTTAAAATATCCAAAATCCCTGGACCTAAAACCTTTATTGAAACTACTACTTAAAAAAAAAAAAAAATAAAATAAAAATTGTCATTCGTATCTAATCCCTAAAAACTATTCTATTTATAACACACACATATTAAAAATTTAAATCCTATCAATATAATATGCTCACTTTAAAATTTAGGGGAGAGATTGTAATGTAAAAAAGGAAATAGTTTCTCCTTATAATCTCAAAATATAAATATAGACCAACATACTCTAACATGTAAGAAAAAGCATATATTGTAAAAATGAAAAAAAAAAAAAAATTGTTAAATATTATATCTGAATGCGAATCAGATATACAGGTACATCTTAATAGAAAGTTTGATCTGAGACGAGTCAAGGGATGGGACATCTAACTACAAGGGAGCTTCCCACATATCAAAATTGCAGCAGAGACCAGACCGAATGTGTGTGTGTGTGTGTGTGTGTGTGTGTGTGTGTGTGTGTGTGTGTGTGTGTGTGTGGTGCAAAACAAAAGGGTACATTCCAGAGTAGTTTTAGCAAATGCGTCACTCTTCTATATGGAGGATGCACCACTGGGAATGATGAGTGCCGCCAAATCGATATCCTTATTTAAACCCACCCCCCCTGGTTCCAGAGTTCCCATCTCTTAAATCCACCTAGTCTCCAACTTTCTGAGAGCCTAGAACATATTGCCCCATCTCCTCTGAACTGACACCTGGTCAGTCACTTGTATGGTTAAACCTTCAGGATTGCAGTTGTGTTTTTCCTTGAAGTGTCTAGATACACTATGGTTTTCAGAGCTCTTGCTTTATATTCTTAAGGTGTTCTCCCAGTCTATTTTTAAGCTTTCTGCTAGTTCTTCCAATGTATTGTTTTCCACAGACACAGTTGATCATATATACTACAAATGTAGTATTACAGTTATTAAAATATTTCAACACCTATTCTTTTTTTAGTGATTATTGGGTAAAAATTTCATAGTAGTTTCCCCCTTTTGTAAAATGTCACATGTATTGTGGTTTTTTCATCCACACTTGTTTTTTTTTTGTTTTTTTGGGGGGTTTTTTTGTATCTAGTCTTTACCAATTCACTGCACTGCCCTTTTTGGTCTGGCCTCAGTGCCAGGAATCTTCATGAAATGTTGGCATCCCATATGCTTTGGTATATTCCCATGGTTCCTGTGTTCCATAATGAATGTAATACAGAATTGGATTTAAGTGAACTTACCGTTAAATCCTTTTCACCATGCACTTCTCTGGGCAGATGTGTCCTCTTGAGGTCTTTGTTTAGGAAGTTTCCAGTTCTTCCCACTTCTGGTTCTTTTCTGTGATGCTTGTTACACATGAGTCTGGGAATAAAGGGGGGGTTGAGCTGGAAGAGGGAGTCTCTGTCCTAAAGACTGCCTCTGGAAAAGGGAGCTAAACCCCATGGTTCCTATGTTCCATATAGAATAGAGAGTAAATACTGTAATGGTAAGATCGTGAAAATCCTATTATGTCTAGGTTGATTAAAATGTTCCTGTATACATAGAGGTGATGATGGAGCACAACTACTCTATCTTGAACTAGTAAATAAGAGCAAAATGGTTGCTGCTTGAAGTCCAGAATAGGATGGGATCATCTGTTTTGTTTTTCTTTGGGGGGGTGATCTATGAAAGATTGTAAGAGAATACCATTAATATAGCCCGAAGAAGAACAGGTAATGGAGAAACTGTGTCTAAAGACAGCCCCTTATTGGAGCGCAAGGAATCCTGAATTAGCTACTTGGAGGAAGGAATTTAAAGTCTTTACAACACCTTTACATGATCACCCTCAAAACTCTCTGGTCCTCCACAGAGATGGTACACTTATTGTGAAAGAGAGACGGATGACTTTCAGTTGTATGAGGCAGATCAGACCCCTGCTAGTCATGCACAGAATATTTTACCCCCAAGGTTCCTGTATTGAACATGGACTAAGAGAAAACTATCTGTAATTACACAAAAATTCCCTTTTCTTTATTTTTCAAAGGCTCGAGTGAGTTTTCAGTCTCTCCTAAATTCAGCTCCTTCCTCCACTGAGGATAAGGATTTTTGTTTTGTTTTTTTCCATCTTCACCTGGTGTTCTAAAACTAACCAATGAATCTCTTCTGTTTTTGGCCACTAAACTGGTCCCAATTTTATTCAATATGCTCATTCACAATTGGAGCAGCCTCCTCTACTTCAAAGAATTCACTCCCCAATCATGTTATTTAGATTACTGTCCATTTGGAACTCTTTATGCTTTTCCAGATAAACTCCTGAAACACAAAACTGCAGTAGCCCTTTCCTCTTTGACACCTTACGATTTTGGGGTTTTACTTCTTTCTTCAGTCACTGTTCTGTGTTAGAAATTGCACAGTTCTCCATCACCTGAAATTTGCCACAGCCCTTGACTACCTTTCCTTCTACCGGCTGTAAGCCTTGACTTTTTAATATGAATGTGCGATAAATGGTAACATAATGAGGCTTTTGCATCATTCACTGATGTAAGCTACCGGGATACAAATGTTCAGGGATAAAAGACTCTCTCTGGGACTTAGGTGATATTTATTTTTAGAATACAAAGAAATAATAAACATTTCGGCCTGTACTAGATGCCTTTATCAAGAGAAGATCTTCACAAAGGCCTCTAGTGATGGCTGAATCTGACCATTTATTTGTATTATATACATAAAACTCACCTGTGCACAGGTACCGGTGAGTGCCTTTCCTTTGTTCACATGCTTGTTTTTAATTAGATATGTTGCAGTCCAGAAGTATTTGGACAATGACACTAGTTTAGTTGTTTTGGCTCTCTACTCCAGCTCATTGGATTTGAAGTGACTATGAGGATAATGTGCAGACTGTCAGCTTTGAGGGTATTTACACCCATAAATCACAAACCATGTTTGCATTACAGCCCTTTTTATACATAGACCCTCCATTTAAAGGGGGGGCAGAAATAACTGAACAAATGGCATAGTCTCAATCATATTTTGAACTTTTTTCCAATTCCTTTGCATTCATGACTTAAGTCTGACACCCTTAGACTTTACCAGATGCTGGGTATCTTCCTTGATGATGCTCTGCCAGGCCTGTACAGCAGTTGTATTCCTGTTTGTTTTGGGGCATTTTTCCTTTGGTGTTGACTTCAGCAATTGAAACACACAGTCAGTTGGATTTAGATTAGGTGATTGATTTGACCAATCAAGAACATTCCACTTTTTCTGTACCTGAAAAACTCATTGGATGCTTTAGAAATGTTTGAGGTCATTGAAAGGCACTTCACCTTGCAGAAGTACAATGTGTTTTGGAGCATTTTATTGGATTTGAGCAGAAAATAAGTTACTGTACACATCAGAATTCATCCTGCTGCTGTCATCAGCAGTCACATCCAAGGACAAGTGAGCCAGTTCCAGAGGCAGCTATACA
Source organism: Rhinophrynus dorsalis (assembly GCA_037306005.1). Taxonomy (NCBI): domain Eukaryota; kingdom Metazoa; phylum Chordata; class Amphibia; order Anura; family Rhinophrynidae; genus Rhinophrynus; species Rhinophrynus dorsalis. Next base: position 356,797,507 of record CM074719.1, on the reverse strand, counting down.
TGCACAAACCATAACAATTACTCCACAGTGTTGGGTTGCTTTGGCTCTTATGGAGTTCCTTTCTTTCTCTACACTTCCCTTTCCTCTAGTACAGGTTAATCTTAGTCTCATCTGTACATAAAACTTTGATCCAGAACTCTGCAGGTTTTGTTAAGTTTTTTTTTTTTTTTTTTGCAAACTGTTTTTGAGGCTTACAGTGGTTAGAATCAGTGGTTGGAGTCTCATGGCCTGTAGTTATTTTGGTGAAGTCTTTTCATTATGGTACTCTGTGCAAGTCTAGACCTGCATTCTGGAGAATGTTCTTTTATTACACATTTGAAGAAAAAAAAAAAAAAAAAAAAAAATGTGTATATATATATATGTGTATATATATATGTGTATATATATATATGTATATATATATGTATATATATATGTGTATATATATATATATGTATATATATATGTATATATATATATGTGTATATATATATGTGTATATATATATGTATGTATATATATATGTATGTGTATATATGTATGTGTATATATATATGTATGTGTATATATATATGTATGTATATATATATGTATATATATATATGTATGTATATATATATATATGTATGTATATATATGTATATATGTATATATATGTATATATATATATGTATATGTATATATATATATATATATATATATATATATATATATGTATATATATATATATGTATATATATATGTATATATAAATTTTTTTTTTTTTGTAAGCATTCTTCGGTCATCCCCTACAGCGCTTGTTCATGGTCAGCCAGGTCATTTACTATTGCTAAGCGCACCTGTGAGTTCTCCTTAAAGGGATAGTAACGGTTAATCGAGCAGCTTAGATCGTTTGTTACACTGCATAGTACTGATGTCTGAGGCGCTCAGAGTTCATAACTTGATAGTTATGCAGTAATGTTATAGTGAATTTTACCCCTCCTGCCCCTTTTCCGATTCTGAAGCCGCCTCCCCTCAGATCTGACAGCGGATCATGACGAGGGCCAATCTACTGTCAGTATTAGGAAAAACATGTCCTCCTTCCTCAAAAAGGGCAGGTTTTTCTTTAAACTGACAAAGGGAAGATTGAACCTCATCGTGATCTCTCCGGTCAAGCAACCGGACTTCAGATCTGAGGGGAGGCGGCATCAGAACAGGAAGAGGGGTGGAAGAGGTAACATTTGTCATATGATTACTGCATAACTGTAAAGTTATGAACTTTGAGAGCCTCCAGCATCCGGACTATTCAGTATAACAAACTATCTGAGCTGCTATATTTTCTAAACATTACTATCCCTTTAACAATGTACAACACAGTTGATTTTTGTACACCTAATGTTTTGGCTATGTCTATCATTGATTTATTCATATTTTTCAGCCTTGTAATGGACTGCATTACTGGCATTGACACTTTTTTGCTCCTCATGTTGAGAATCAATAGCAACAGACACCAAATACCGATGCCATACCTAGAATCGCTTCTAGACCTTTATTTATTATTAGCACGATTCACAGTTTATGGATATAAATAGCCTCAATTTAAAGCTGATAGTCTTCACTTTATCATCTTAGTCACTGGTTCATTTCAAATCCAGTGTACTGGAGTGCAGAGTCAAAATAAGGCATGTGTCACTGTCCAAATACATATGGACTGCACTGTAAATGTACGAAAGAGGAACAGAAATATTAGAATAATATACATATATTTGAATACCATAATATTTTGGTAATTAATAGTACATTTACAATGTACTTTTCTCTGTCGTCCAGTACAGGTTCCTGGCAACTTTGGGTAGGTGATCAGCCCTTTTAAGTAGGCAGGAAAAATTCTGAGAAGTGACTGCTGGATGGAGCCTACCTCCTCTACTTAGCTTGCAGCTAGCCAATCCCCATCCAGTAAGATTTGTTCCTTGGCCAAGACACAAGGCAAGAGAACAGTTCTGCTATAGATTTAGCTTTTTTATTATTTTTCTGTTAGATATGGGATACCACCATTAGGCAGATTACCATCAATGACAATTCCCATCACCCATATGTGGCTAGCTCAATTTACCAGGTGCTTTTGTGGACCTAAGCCCTGGGGGGAAATCTTGGCTGCAAGTTCTTTCCCCAGGAGTTGCCCACTGAGGCTTTTTCTTTATATATGGTAATCTGAAGACAGAAGACCTGCTAAAAAAGGTGAGCACCCTTGAATGCTGAGGTCCACTTGTCCCACGCTTCCCCTCCACACAGGGGTCTCATTTGGAGTTACTGTTACATACTCGTGCATTCATTGGGTTTATCTGTATGTCTGTGGGGTGTTTGGAGCAAATTTCTGTGGTAACTTAACCCTTTTGCTACTGGTTAGCATATTTTGGGGTGTTGTGGGCACTTTCCCTACTGGGACTAGTGTTTATTAGATCTGATGACTTGTTGAGTGGATTTTACATTTGTTTTTCACTTTGTAAAATGTGTGTTCCGTGCCTTTAAGATGCACGTGTACTGCATAGACGCCATTGCTCCATTCACATCTATGGGACTTTACAGTTTGGGACATATCTCTGCGACCGCTCCACGTAACAAAGTCAGACATGGCTCATTTTATTGGTCTGCCCTTGCTCTGGTATCTGGTCCAAGTTCTGGGCATGTTGGGGGCTCAGAAGGCTTCGGACACGATTGGGGTACTCTTCTAGTGAAACTACAATTCCCATGAGCGCTTGCTTCACACGCCTGTTTCTGATTGGTCCTTTCCTTCCGTCAGGATGGTGTGGACAAGGGTCTCAGTCTGAGTTCTCTTAAGGTAAAGACTTCTGCTCTCTCTCTGTTTTCTTTCAGAGGTGTCTTGCTATTCTTCCCGATGCCAAGGTTTTCTTTCAAGGAGTTGCTCATGCCCGTCCTGTGTTTAAGACTCCCGCGCCACAGTGGGACCTTAACTTTGTTTTGGGCGTCCTTCAGCGCCCTCCCTTTGAGTCCTTGGCCACTATCCCTTTGCGTCTGCTGACTTGGAAGATGGCTTTTCTTCTGGCGATCGTGTCTGTTCGCCGTGTTGCGGAGCAAGAGTTTCTTTCGAAGGTGGTGTCTGAGTTCCACGTTAATCAGGCGTTTGTGGTTCCTTCCTTCTACCCTAACCCTACTTCTGACAAGTAGAATGATCTTCGCCTGTTGGATGTTGTGCATTGTCTCAAGTTCTGTGTGCATCGCACTAAGCCATTGAGGCAGTCTGACCCTCTTTTTGTCATTCCTGAGGGTCCCAGGGCAGGGAAGCCTGTTTCCAAGGTAACCATTGCTTCTTGGCTCAAGGCCGCTATTCGTAAGGCTTACGAACTTAGGAAGAAGCCCGTTTCCTTTCGGGTCACAGCTCATTCTACAAGGTCTCTTGGGGCATCTTGGGCCTACCAGAATCAGGCCTCAGCTGATCACTTCTTGAAACACTACCGTGTGGATGTGCTGGCATTGGCCAATGCCGGTTTTGGGAGGAAGATCCTGGAAACTGCCTTGCCTGTCTAGGATCTCATTAGTCTCTCAGTACACATTCACTTTTGAGTCCTGTTGGCTCTAGTTTGGTGTGCTGTGTATCAGTTCCTGGGGTCTGTTTTACCCCTGTTCTGTGTCCGTTGACACCTTGTGCTTATTGGTGAGCTGTTCATGATCTGTTGGTTCATTGGTGCTCTGGTGACTTTGGGGACCTGCGCCTGGTCCTTGCCTTTCTTCCCGCCCTGGGGAACTTAATGGTTGGACACCCCAAAGTTACCAGTAACCTGTACTGGACGACAGAGAAAAGAGGATGTTAGTCTTACCTGTTAAATCCTTTTCTCTTAAGCCATACAGGTTACTGGTCTCCCACCCTGTCAAGGGACCATCCTTGGCTCTCCTGTGAGCATGAACCCGAAAGAACCCCCACGTTCTGCCACAGGAGTCTTCCTTTACCTTCTTACTACCTAGTCAATAGTTAGTTTTCAAATCTTACTGGATGGGGATTTGTTAGCTGCAAGCTAAGGAGAGAAGGTAGGCTCCACTCAGCAGTCACTTCTCAGAATTGTTTCTGCCTTTTAAAGGGGCTGATCGCCTGCCCAAAGTTACTAGTAACCTGTATGGACTAAGAGAAAAGGATTTAACAGGTAAGACTAAAATCCTCTTTTTTGTACATTTGTATTTATGAAAATTTCAGAAAACTTGTCTCAAGCAAGGAATCCAAAAGCTTATGTTTCTGATCCAGTCTAATACATGCATGTTCTCATACTCGTGCACACACACATGCATACACTCATACTCACACGCACGTGCCCACATGCACACATACACGCACGTGCACCCTCATATATTCATGCAGACCCTCATATATACACATACACGTGCGCACACACATATATATATACATGCGTGCACACATTGCATTTGTACGTTATCAGCTTTTTATTTTCAGTACCTAAAATGTCTATTTTTGCCAGTTTTTCTGTTTTGTGTGAGCGAAATAAATACTATGATGGAAAAATCATCATCTTAGTTGAGCATTTTTTATAATTTTTTTTAATACATCTGTAGATTCTAATTTCTAATGTTTTATTTTTATTTAAATCTAGGCCTTGTTAGTCCTTCATCAATCAGATAGTATTGAACTTTGGAATCCAGATGCACCAATAGAAACATTTTGGGACATCAGGTGAGTGCTGTCTGTTTTTCTGTGCATTGTATTCTTTCCTTAACTCCCTTTTTCCCAATGTCCGTTCTTTCAGCATTGAAAGAAGTGAAGAGGTCGACCAACTGACAGCACTATATTAGCCTTGGCAAGACTACCTAGTGAGCAGACATGATGAAAATACCTTTTCTGAGTCATTTTACTATGTCATGGACACCAAATAGAGCATGCTAGTTTTTACGACTTAGTAAGATGATTCATTCCTAGGTATACACTCTTCGCTGTGGGCATTGTACTATCTAGTCTGGTATTGCGAGTGGTTGGGTCATATCCCCGGCTCCAGACCCCTTTTGAGAGACCCACCGGTAGAAGTCTCCTGTTTCTGGTAGGAACCTCTTGCTCCAGGCTAGGGCAACTCTCTCACTCCTCATTGTATTCTTTGGTACCTCACATTACGTTGCATATTTTAATAAAGATGTTACGCTTCGCAAACAAGACAAGGAGTCAGATGATATAGTTAGTTCATCTTTATTAGAAATAATAATAATAATTATGAAAAGCAAATGAGAAAATGGGCAGAGGAAGACAGAGATTGTAAGGACTCTATCAGAAATAGGAGCCTGCCGATGGTCTACCTCAGCTGCTGGAGACTAGGCCAGAGCCAAATGGAGTCTCAAGATATGAGGAACGCTGCACGGAACCTACAGCCTCCCATCAGGAGTAACAAGGGAGGCAACTGACTCACGCCTGCAGTCAGTAAAGCCGGGCTCTGCCAGAGCCCCAGGTCTGCACCAAGATGGATGTCTGTAGGGAACAGAGCCACCAAGTGGAGAGAACAGACAGAACCACTGGTCAGCACCAGTTAGGATAGTCCGAAAAGGCCAGGTTCATACACAGAGCGGGTAGTCAACCAGAGCCACAGGTCTACACCAGATAGGATATCCACTGGAAGTAGGCAACTATCACGGTGCCCGTGATTCGTGCTGTTCTGTGTCTGTCACTTGCTGAGTATTTCTGATTGGCTGTCTGCTATTAGCCCTCCTCACATAGCCTTTTTAAACCCAGGTTGAGCACTTCCAGGTTGCCCTTTCGTGGTGTTTCTGACTTCACTTGGCCTGATCTGCATGTCAGACTTCTGGGCCTGCTGTTCCTGCTGATCCTGCGTTCCGGTGTTCCAATGTTCCTATATGCTAGTGTTCCTGTGTTCCAGCACCTAGCGGGTTAATCTTACTGAGTTCCTGTGGCTCCTGCCTGCCGCTTCTCCAGCCGGTTTGATCTGCATCGGCGGTTCCGGTGGTTCCAGTCATCTGCCAGTGCATCAGTCTCGCCCCGGTGGACTCCCTGTTGGAGTGTAGGGCTCCTGCTCTAGCCCCGTCGCTCCGGCGACATTGTTCTTCTCGCTGCTGCTTATACATTGTTGATTCCAGCGTGCGGACGCTGGTTTACTCCATTAAACCTGGTGGCGACACTTACTGTTGGACGCTGGTTTACTCCATTAAACCTGGTTGCGATATACACTGTTGGTTCCAGCATGCGGACGCTGGTTTACTCCATTAAAACCAGGTGGCGACATTTACTGTTGGTCCCAGCGTGAGGACGCTGGTTTACTCCATTAAACCTGGTGGCGACACTTACTGTTGGTTCCAGCGTGAGGACGCTGGTTTACTCCATTAAACCTGGTTGCGATATACACTGTTTCCAGTGTGCGGACGCTGGTTTACTCCATTAAAACCTGGTGGTGACATTTACTGTTGGTCCCAGCGTGAGGACGCTGGTTTACTCCATTAAACCTAGTTGCGATATACACTGCTGGTTTCAGCGTGAGGACGCTGGTTTACTCCATTAAACCTGGTTGCGATATACACTGTTGGTTCCAGCGTGAGGACGCTGGTTTACTCCATTAAACCTGGTGGCGACATTTACTGTTGGTTCCAGCATGTGAACGCTGGTTTACTCCATTATACCTGGTGGCGATACTCTGTTGGTCCCAGCGTGCGGACGCTGGTTTACTCCATTAACCTGGTGGCGATATTTATTGTTGGTCCCAACGTGCGGACGTTGGTTTGCTCCTGATCTATCCAGTACTGAGGCTAGGTCGCTGTCCACTCCTATGCAGTTGTCCGATTTTCCCTGGCAATAGACTTCTGCTGAGTAAGACCTTAGTTCCTATTCCTCTCTGCTGTCATAGTCATCTGACAGCTGGTCTACTTGCTCAGGCTGCCCTGCCCGGTATTGGTAAGGCCGGTAGAACCTTTGTCGTTACCATCCTTAAGGTTGCCTTACCCGGTATTGGCAGGGCCGGTAGAGCCTACTACAGTGTTCCTCAGGCTTCCCTGCCCGGTATTGGTAAGGCCGGTAGAACCTTGTACATTACCATCTTTAAGGTTGCCTTACCCGGTATTGGCAGGGCCGGTGGAGCCTACACTCAGTACTCCTTTGGGCTGCCTTGCCCGGTATTGGTAAGTCCGGTAAAACCAGTATATGTCATCTCACGGTTTCCTTACCCGGTATAGGCAAGGCCGGTAGAGCCTGTTATTGCTACTGTCACTTGGGTTGCCTTGCCCGGTATTTTAGGCAAGGCCGGTAGAACCTATTGTATGGACTATTAATGTTGTATTGTGATGTATGTTTCCCTATGGGGATTGCCTTAACTTTTCAATAAAGTTACGTTTTTACCAAACCTTACGTCTGAGAGTCTTTGAAAACCGTGACAGCAACACTGGGAGGGTTGTTGGACAGAGCCCCAGATCAGCACCAAAATGGTTTAGTCAGACAAGCCGGGGTCATACACAGAGCGGGTAGTCAGCCAGAGACACAGGTCTGCACCAGATTGGATGTCTCAGATAAGAAGGAGCGCACCGAGAGTCACAGAGCCACAGGTCAGCACCAGAATGGATAGTCAGACGAACCAGGTCAAAGAGTATACAGGAGCAACAGGAATGATGACTGCACTGAACAACGTAAGGGTAACTGAGAGAGGAACCTGTTACCCTTTAAAAGGCAGCCAGGAAGTAGATAGGTGGAGCTCTCTAGTCCCAATAGTATAAGACAGGACCCTGTGTCTTTCAGCAACCTTGCACCCGAAAGTGAAGCATGGGATTGCGAGGCGTCACTCTCTGAACCTTCTCCTCGTCATTCTGGGAATTACGCGCCCGAAAGTGACGCATGGAGCCGATATGCGTCAACCCTCAGACCCATCGCCGCATCATCTCGGGAAGCCTGCCTGCTTTACAAGAGGACACAGGGGCGGCCGCTGAAGGAGCCCAGCGTGCCTAGACCCAGTCCCAGAAGTGATGCCTGGGATGACGCAGCGGCGACATTTATGGCCATACACTACCTGCGTCAGCCCACAAGGCGTTGGATATAAGGTATCTGTGACAAGGTGGAGTTATAGACAGTATTTGTCTCTTGCCTAGACTCTGACTCCGTGACAGTACACAAGAGCCATGAGTACAGACGGTACTGGTAACCCACCTGTGCAGAGAATTTTGGCCAGCATGGAGATTCAGGATCAACGTGTTGTTCAATTGTCTTTGGCCATGCAAGCCCTCCTAAACCGTAGTGCACACCTTGAACATTCTGATTGACAACCGGTGGCCCCCTCTGTTCCTACTCTGGCAGCGGTTGTTCCTGCTGCTCCTGAGGCCAGTATGGTCAGAGGGCTGTTCGTTTCTGCTCCACTCCCTCAGCGCTATGAGGGTGACCCATCGCTGTGTCGTGGATTCCTCAACCAATTGGGCATATTCCTAGAAATGGTACCACAAGCCTTTTCTAATGAGTGTAGTGGGGTTGGCTTAATGATTTCTCTTCTGTCAGGCAAAGCTTTAGCGTGGGTCAATCCTTTATGGGAGACAGACGAACCCATTGTACACAACTTTGCGGAGTTTGTGGCCTCTCTTAGGCGAGTTTTCGATGTTCTGTGCTGTTTGGCCTCCACCTTTAAGCAACTTATGACCATCCACCAGGGCGCTCGAACTGTGACAGAGTACGTGATCGAATTTCGTACTCTGGCTGCGGAGGTTGGTTGGAACAATGAGGCACTGGTAGCCACATTTTCCCAAGGGTTGTGTGACACAATAAATTATGAAATTGCAGCCCGTGAGCTGCCTAGTGATTTGGGCAAATTAATTTCATTTACTATCCTGATTGATGCCAGAATCTGGGAAAGACCATCCTTCAGGGAGCTCCTGCGTAGGCCTCCGTCTCAACTGCTCACACACCCATTCCTTCCTAGTTCTGACTCTGTTGGCGGTGAACCAATGCAGCTGGTGTTCACTCTACTTTCGGTGGAGGAGAGGGCCTTCTGGCGGAGGCAGGGCCTCTGTCTGTATTTTGGGAAACCTGGACACCTGTTGAGGTCCTGTCCCTTACGGCCGGGAAATGCTCGCACCAAGGGTCCTGTCGGGGACAGACCCTAGGTGGAATTTCCCAGTCCCTGGAGGTTGTACAGGGTAAACCTATTCTCAAGGCTATCCTTTCTTTGGCCAATTCATCAGTGGTAGCCCCAGCCTTGTTAGACTTGGGTGCTGCCGGTTATTTTATTGATGCTGAGTTTGCGGCCAAACACTCCATTCCATTGTAGCTTCGCTCCTCTCCTTTGGCTACTGAGGCCATAGATGGAAGGCCCTTACAACCCTCACACATTACTCATGAGACGCTTCCCTCATCTCTGATGCTAGGGGCATGTCATACGGAGGTGTTACGTCCTTGTATTGACTATAGAGGGCTGAATAAGTTGATGGAATGCCTACCCCATACTTTTTGATTACAGAATTATTTGATAGACTGAAGGGTTCTAAGGTGTTTACAAGCTCGATCTGAGGGCCATTTACAATCTCGTTAGAATTAAAGAGGGCCACGAGTGGAAGACTGCATTTAATACCCGGAACTGGCACTATGATTATTTGGTTATGCTGTTTGGTCTATGCAGTGCTCCTGCTTGTCTTTTAGGAGTTCATAAAAGATGTTCTGAGAGACGTATGGTTGTCTACCTGGATGACCTCTTCATTCCCTCATTGACTAAAACGGTTGAGTCTGCCATCTAACTGTCCGATTTGGAATCTGGTCCGTGGACCGGCCGTGGCTCTAGAGTAGAGCAGAGATCGCAAGATATAAAAACTACTTCATTCAAATAGTCTACAAAGTGTGCCTGGTTTGCAAGCACACTTTTTAGACCTTTCCAATGAAATAGTTATTTTTATATCTTGCAATCATGGCTCTGCTGAAGAGCCACCGATTGATCTGCGGACCGGATTCCAAATCTGACAGCTAGATGGCAGACTTGACCATTTTGGTCAGTGAGGGGAAACTTTGCTTGTGAATATCTCTCAAACCATAAAGGTTTGAGAGATAAGACTTGTATTGTTCGTGTTTTTTTTGTATGCCTACAAAATAAAACAAAGATAAAACGAAGTATTACTATCCCTTTAAGGGAGAATAACCTATTTTCTAAACTGGATTAATGTGAATTCCATAGACCACAGGTGACATTCTTAGGGTATGTTATATCCTCTTCCAGGCTGGCTATGGATCCTCACAAGTTATCGGCAGTCTTACAGTGGCCCCTTCTCATAGGGCTTAAGGTAATTCAACGGTTTTTGGGTATCACCAATTACTAAAGGAAGTTCATACGGAACTTCTCTACTGTGGTTAAACCACTGACTGATATGACTCTTAAGGGGACGAATACTTCGGACTGGTCACCCAGTGCCCTGCTGGCTTTTGAGAACCTGAAGTTCGCTTTTGCTGCGGCTCCGATATTGTCCCACTCGAATCCCACCCTGCCCTTTACCCTGGAAGTGGATGCTACTGAGATGGGAGTAGACACACCCTCCTGTCTCAGAGCTCGGCTTTGGGGCGGTGTTGCATCCTTGTGGATTCTTTTCTAAGAAACTGTCTAAGGCAGAGAGTCTGTATGACATTGGTGACCGTGAATTACTGGCCATTATTCTAGCCCTTCGGGAGTGGCACTATCTCCTTGAGGGGAATGGTGCTCCGATCCTTATTCTCACTTATCACAAAAATCTCACGTATTTGTCTGAGGCCAAACGATTATCTTCACGACAGGCCAGATGGGCCTTGTTTCTTTACAGAATCCATTAAGTGGTTTTGTACCTTCCGGACTCTAAGAATAATAGGGCTGATGCCTTATCACTCCAGTTTTGATCGCATTCCAAGGAGGAGAGTACTCCCACGCCCATTATTCCTGCTGATCGTATACTGGCTACTATACTTATGACCATTACCTCTCCGCCGGGAGAGGAGATCTTGGCCTCGCAAGCCTCTGCACCGACTGGCAAACCTAGAGAGAGATGCTTTGTACCGGACCACTTGCGCACCAGACTGCTCGAAACGTACCATACTTCCAATTCAGCTGGTCATATTGGGAGAGATCAGCTGATATGGTCCATCTCTCGGCTCTTCTGGTGGCCTAGCTTGAGAGCTGACTTTTCCGCATTTGTGGCAGCATGTCCTGCCTGTGTACAAAGTAAAACACCACGGCATCTTCCAATGGGCCTCCTTCAACCCATTCCTAATGGGGAACGTCCCCAATATTCTAAGATGGAGCACTTTGTTCCATTCAGGGGACTTCTGTCCGCTCAGGAATTGGCCGTGATTTTTGCGAAAGAGGTCTTTTGACTCCACAGAATACCTAAGGTCATAGTCTCAGATCGCGGGAGCCAGTTCATTTCCCGGTTTTGGATGTCTTTTTGTGCTCAGATGGGGATCCAACTCTCCTTCTCCTTGGCTTACCATCCTCACTCTAATGGTGTGGCAGAGAGGTCTAACCAAGCCTTGGAACAATTCGTCGTTGCTATATATCGGACCACCACGATAATTGGTCTACCCTGTTACCTTGGGCGGAGTTTGCTTGGAATTGTTCTGTGAACTCTTCATCACAGAGTTCTACGATCCTGATAAATTATGGGTTCCAACCATCCTTTCTTCCTGACTCTTTCGAAGCACAAGATATACCGGCTCTTGAGGAGCATTTGAGGGCACTCCATTCCTAGTGGGTTCAGCTTCAGAATACCCTATGTGGTTCCACGCAGCGTCAAAATAGGCAAGCTGACCGTAGGTGGTTACCAGCATCAACCTTCCAGGTGGGGGAGAGAGTTTGCTTATCTTCCCGCAACCTTAACCTTCAGGTGCCCAGTAAGAAATCGGCTCCCCGTTTTGTGGGTCCATTCCGTGTTCTTCGCAGACTCAATCCAGTTGCTTACGCCCTAGACAAATATGCTCATTTATAATGTATTTCATGCATCTCTCCTGAAGCCCCTGATTTGTAATCGGTATACTACTGCTTCTGTCCGTCCTTCTTTCAGGGTGGGAGATCATGAGGAGCATGTGGTACAAAAGATTTTGAACTCTCGGTTAGTCAGAGGGCAGTTGCAATATCTGGTGCACTGAAAGGTTACGGTCCAGAAGAACATTCTTGGATTCCTTCTAGGGAGGTCCATGCACCGGTCCTCACCTGTAATTTCCATGTGCGCTTTCCTTCTAAACCCTGGAAAAGTCAGGAATGGGTGCTAACTCAGAGCATGTGTAAAACTAGATTTTACAGATATTAGAATGATGTGATAACATGGTATTTCTGTATATATACCCGGTTCATGTTTAGGTGTTGGTGTTCCTTTAAGCTTCAGGGAGTATTGCAGCCTTAAGGACCATACACAAAAACGTTCTCTAGCATTCAGCAGTATTGCAATACCTTCCATTTCTAACTGTACAGAAAGAAAACAAAACAAAAATACATGGGAAGGAGTGGCACTTGCTTTAGTATTTGTAATCCTTATGCCAGTGGTAGTAAATTGCTGGGTCTTCAGCTGTTGGGGACTACAACTACCGTCATAATGGTAGTGCAATCATTTTCTGCCCCTGCCTTATGCTATTATATATATATATATATATATATATATATATATATATATATATATATATATAATATTGGAGACTGCAAACATAATTGCTTATATTTAAAATTATATTTTGTTAGGATATCTTCTTGATATTTTTTCATTTCTCAAACAGCTCGCAAATGATTTTTTATATCTGTAAGAAGCTGACTGGTCATCAAATGCTCAACAGCACAGAAGTTCTCAAGTGGCTACGGGAAATTCTGATTTGCAGGAATAAATTCCTTCTGAAAAATAAGGTAATTACTTTTTACTTTATATTGTATCTGTCTACTTTGGAACGTTTTATGCTATTCTCTTCTCTATCAGGATACGGAGGTCTGCACATGTATATAAGCTTGAATCTTTCTGTTTTACTGACACAAGAGGAAAACATAATATTTAGACTCATAAAAGATCTGCTTATTTTCTGGGCTACACGACTTACTTTTTACAATGACATAAGTGGCTACAGTGGTTAAAGGGATAGTAATGTTTCATAATAAAAGCAGCTCTAATTAATCATCATAGTATTTGGACCTTGGAGAGAGTTATTTCAATTCTGTCAGAGTTGTAGTTCCAGAGTAATTCAATGACAAAGTGTCCCCCTCCCGCCGCTTTTACTGATGTCACACTGTTCAGCCACAGCAGAAGGGAGGTGCCCAGGTAGATTGCAGAGAGGGACAATCTTCACTTAAGATAAGGCGAAAACTTGAAAAGCTTGTCAAGGGCTTTCATTGTTCTCATGCAAATAAGATTGCCCCCTTCTTTTATCTGTTGGTCTTACAACCAGAATCACATCTGAGAAGAGATTGCTTACACTAGGAAAAAGGGGCGGGAGAGGGAAACTTTGCTTGTGAATATCTAATAAACCATAAAGGTTTGAGAGAGAAGACATATCATTCTTCATATTTTTTTAATGCCTACAAAATAAAATAAAGTTAAAAGGAAGTATTACTATCCCTTTAATGGAGGTCCTTGTCCACATATAATGTGTTGCAGAAACACAATGGCAGTGACAGAAGCTTTAACTGTGTCCCCTACATCATGGGTGTTTTGTTAACATTTTGAGTGCCAGTGGGGTATACATTTTATTGCAGAGCAATGCACTGGATACTACACGGTCATTTATGCTAATGTGAAAGTTCCCACTTATTCAAGCAAAAGCATAGAAATTCACAGTTTCATTTCGACAGGGCCTTATGTATTAATGCAAAGAAGAGTAATTTCTATAGCATGCGATCTGCACTTCAAAGGACACACACAAAAATTTCCCAAATTCCTTAATGGACTTAAATGTGTTTTAAAACCCATAAATATTAGAGCTCTCAAGTGCATTTCAAAAGCAAAGCAATGTGTAGTAGGCTGACATAGTTTTGTGCTCTCAGAACTGCACAAAATTGAATCCTTCTTAGTTTCACTTGGTCATTTAGCATAACCATGAAAGCAATATAAATGTTGTATAGGAATAAGCTTTGTTTTAGTAACATGTACATTCTCTGTTTGTATAGGTAACTGGCAAAAGAAACTCTGCTTTGCCTGTGCAAGACAAGACAGAGGGAAGGGACATATGTTTCACTGTTCAATAGTAGTAACAGAGCCACCCATACCCTGTATAATACCCAGGTCTTGTTATACTAGTAGCCACAAAACAGTACTACCATTGCCCATTGGTAGTCACAGGTCCCCCTCATACACTCTGACACCCCCAGCCTTGTTCTACTTATAGCCACATTGCTTTGCAATGCCTTGCGTACCCCTCTGGCACTCAAAGGGTTAATCCAGCATTAAGTGTGTTACTCCAATCCCTGGGATTGGATTGCCCAGTTCACAGGTGCTTTGTGGACTTATTTTACCCTGCAGAGGGTGACTTTATGACAAGTCTTCCCTCATGGCTGAGTATCTTGTCTGCCCTCTCCTTGGTTGTAACCAGAACACTGGAAAGTAACTCTTTGAGTGCCTTGGTCTACTTTCTGTTTGCTGAATTTCATATGCAGGAGCTGCAGCTGGACATTCTCAGGATTTGGTCCGGAAAAACATCACCTCACTTTGATCTCTGGGATGGCCAAATCCAGATGGGTCTTAGTCACCACGGATGCCAGCCTGATAGACCGGGGTGCTTCTTTGGACCCTCAGACTGCCAGGACATTTAGACAAAGGTGGAAAGCTTTCTGCCCATCAGTGTTGGGGAGCTTTGGATGATTTATTTAGCTAAGCGGCATTGGTCTCAGTCCCTTCCTTGTCTCCAGTGCACATCCAGTCTGAAAATGCAACAGTGTTGGCTGTCTTCAACCTCTAGGGAGGGACCAGAAGTGTGTCAGCACTGGCTAAATCCTGGCTTATTCCCATGTGAGCAGAATCTTACGTGCCAGCATATACTGGGGTAGACAACCTTGTGGCAGACTTTCTCAATTACTTGTGACTGGATTCTGGAAATTGGAGCTCTGTCAGAGCATATTCAACTTGATAGATCACTTTCCATTCATGGACCCGATTACCTCTTAGGTGAACCACAGGTTCCTCTGATCCACAGAATGTTGAGAAAAATCAGTATGGAGCAAGCTCATTATATTTTGTTTACCCTTTTCGGGGCCATTGGGCCCAGTTTACAGGTTTTCTCAGTCTATTTGTGACAGAGTCATTTGAGCACCCTCTGTGTCTCTATCTCTTGACTTGGGGTCTGCAGTAAAACCCAATGGCTTGAATCCAAGGCTGGGAGGGGGTGTCCTCTTGGGTTCTCTGGTTCTGGGGATTCCCTTTCTTGTTCCACTTTTATTTTCTTTAGACTTTGCTATACATTTAAAACTGGACAGGGGAAGGAAGTCTACACCTCAGAGACCTTTTCTGTTTAAGTGCCCTTCCCTCCTGGGGGAAGGGACTTTACCCCATGGTTCCTGTATTCAACATGGACTAAGAGAAAACTATTTATCGATAAATACTCAATGAAAATAGATCTACACATGTAGAGTTTATATATGATATATAATGTTGCTTTTTCTCATAAGCTTTATGTGTAAAATAATTGAGCTATTGTTGGGTAAAACCAGATACACTATAGAGGGCAAATAAACATTTCCATATTCCTGTTGATTGAAATGGGATGTTTCAGCTTTTTGATTGCTAAAGTTCTCCAAATATATTGTCAAGCAATGCACTGGACACTAAGCTAGCATTCAGAGAGTTAAAGCGGAACTACCACATTTAACAAAGATGGCCCCAAATAATTCCTCACCTGGCGACTAGCTGCTCAGTAGCACTATTCACCAGAATTATTACCTGGATAATGATATTATCTAATGCTCTGGTACTGACAGGCAGGATGGAGCGCAGATATCTTTCCATAGTGACATCTGTGCGCCTGCGCTGCCAGTCCCTTTTGGAGCCAAACGGCTCCTAGCATCGCTTTCTAGAGCCGACTGGAACTGACATTGCAGGCGTCACTATGGAAAGATGTCTGCGCTCCATCCTGGCTGTCAGTCCTGGGGTAGTGGATAATTCGCATTAACCAGGTAATAATTCTGACAACTAGTGCTTCTGAGCAGCTAGTCGCCAGATGAGGAATTATTTGGGGCCATCTATGTTAAATGTGGTAGTTCCTCTTTAAAAAAGCTCAATCTGAATCAGTGGGAATGTTGAATTTGCAGTTTGTTTCCTGTATTGCTTTACGTTGCTTTATTCATGAGGCCCAAAGAGTCTTGATGTACTAAGAAGAACTGTAGTAATTGTGTCAATCAAGCCCCACAAATAAAATGAATAGTGATTTAAAAAAGGCTTTTAACACATTAAATGATAGATGTCTATAATGCATTTGAGATTTCTCTAGCTATCAATGTGTTAACATCCCCACTGGAGTCAGCAGGAGTTTTTTGCTCTGATTAATTCTGGTTATTTATACTGCATCGGTCTTGATACTAACCACATTAATAAAATATCCCCACTGCCAGCATCAAGAGCTGTAAAGATTTCCTGCGCCCTCCAAATGCTTTGGCCGATTCTGTGTAGAAAAATGTGTGTTTACACATTTTTTTATGTCTTTTTTTGTCTGATTTCTTTTAGGAATGTGCTGCTGCTGGAAGTGGAATCCCAATATGTCGTCAAGCTCAGACAAAATTGGAAGTTGCCCTGTACATGTTTTTATGGAGTCCTGACACTGAAGCTGTTCTCGTTGCTATGTCCTGTTTCCGAAACCTTTGCGAAGAGGCAGATATCCGGTGTGGTGTTGATGAAGTATCTGTTCATAATTTTTTGCCAAATTACAACACCTTTATGGAGTTTGCATCTGTAAGCAACATGATGTCAACTGGTAAGGATATACTGCACCTGCACTTACTAAATCTGTGTATCAAGTTGTGAAACATTTTGAAGACCTAAAATGCAGGCACTGGTTTAAGTCCGTTTGCTTGATTGTAGCAAGCATTGTTAGGTTGTGTTCGGCAGGAAATATAATTTTTAGCACTGAGCCCTATCTTCATGTGGGAACAAACTGGTTGTTAATCTGTACACGCTGGATGTGTAGCAGACCAGAGAACAGACTCTTCTGTTATAGGTCCTTCTTTGCATCTCATGCCATATTTTGGATTCTATTTCAGTTGGTAACATGTATCACTAGTTTTATCTACAAATATATCCTTAACTACAATTTCAACAATATAATTTTCATTTAAAGGCAAAAATACAAAGTTCAGACTTTGTTCAAATAGTCTTAAGAAAATGCAATGGTTTAACCCCTTATAGACCAGCAGCGTCCGGCCTGCAGTTAAGGATGGCTGTGACATAAGCAAGCATCTCAATATGCATGAACTGTGTCATCTGCATCAGTGATGGTAGCATATGTAAAGCTTCCCGCCTTCAGTATAAAAGGACATCAACATTAGTGGGTCACTCTACTTTATTTTGCTTTTACTGCTTGCATTGCAAAATGTTAGACTTGTTGGCATTGGGGAATTTGAGGTTCCAAATAGAAAATATTTCTGTGGGGATTCAGTTATGGTAGATTGATTATAGTTACAAAAGCTTTGTGGTGGTGGTCATTTTTGTTTACTATATATATGTCCTAGCTCAGCTATTTAGAATTTTCATAATGGGGTCTTTCAGTAAGATGAGAAATTTATAATTTAGTTTCTAGAGGTCCGAAAAGTTATTTGAGAGACTCCCTCCTCCTCCATCTTAAGGTCCCTGCCTACTGACTCCCAGAATTCATGTGTCCTGCAAGTAAGCTGGACAGACAAGGCCATCCTCTTTTTTTATAGACGTTTCTTTTTTTTTAGCATTTTCCTTTTAGATATGGGGATTCATAATCCCCCTATTATGCTGGTTACCATCACTGGATTGTCCAGTTCACATGTGCTCTGTGAACTTATTCTGCCCTGTGGAGGGGAATCTTGCTTAAAAATTTTCCATCATGACCGGGTCTTGAGACTCTGTCCTTTCCTATTGTGGTAACCTGAAGAAAGAAGACTGGTGAGTCACCCTTTGAGTATCCTGGTCCATTTTATGTCTCCGCCTGTGTTGCTCCTACAGAGGCTGATGTGAGCTTATTTGTGCTCTTGTACTCTTTATGGGTATCTTCCTTATTCTCTCAAAGGGCTTTAGAGTGAGGATGGCTGCTTTTTTTTAGGTTATTTTATGAGTTTAACCCTTTTGTGCTTTTTAGGGTACTAGGTGTCTTTGAATGCTTTGGGTGGCATATTTTCACTCTCCCACTACTGAAAACTAAGTTTGTTAGACTCCTCTTGATGTTCCCTTGGGGTTTTGGGTCTTTTGCAAACTTTAGCTATAGATTGATTTTAATGTGACGGCCCCTTTAAGAACGGGAGCCCTCCCATGGCCATCTGTGCGCTATTGACGTCTATGAGGAAAGCTACTCTGGGACATATCTCTGCAACCGTTTTGGCTATAATGGTCAGAGAGGGTTATATCTTCTTGTCGCCTCATGTTTTATCAAATAGTCCACTTTCTGAGTGTCCAGGGGAGCCCCAGTGATCCACCAGTGGAGTTTTAGTTGTTGCTAGGCAGCAAGCAACAGAGAAGTACCCAGAATGCCAGTTCACAAGCTTTCTTCCTATTGGCTGACAATCTGCTCTCTTGCTTATACTACATAGAGGCTGACACTCCTTACGCCCCTCCAGATTAACCATTTGCTTTCCAGATAAGTGTATTTCTGGATATTTAGGGTTTAATTCTGGGGACTTTTTATCTAGTATTACTATACCTGGGAGATTTTTCTCAGAGACATGACAGACTTTAAAGATCATGGGGTAAAATCTATTGCAAATGATTCACTTACCACCCCACCCCCTTTGGTGACTGCTTTAGCTGAACCTGGAACATGGGAGTCCCTTTTTGATCCTGGAGTGGGCTCTGGTCATCACGAATGTCAGCCTGCAGGGTTAGGATGCTGCCCTGGGACTTGGGTGTCCAAGGCAGTTGGACTCAGGATGAGAGTCTGTTATCCATCATCAATCTGTAACTCCCGAGTGTTCCAGTTGTTTCTCGTTCATTGGTCCCCAGTTCTCATTGGTGGTTCGGTGAGAGTGCAGTCGGACAACACTGCGGCTGTGGTGTCCCTCCAATGAGGGACTCGCAGTGAGGTACAGCTGCATGGAGGGAGGTTAAGGATCTCCTCAGCTTGGTGGAGACGCGTGTTCTGGCCATATCGGCCATTCACATTCCAAGGAGTAGAAAACATGCTGGAGGATTTTCTAAGTCGCAAAGCTGTAGTTGCAGGAATCCGGGAGCTTTATCCAGAGGCATTTTATCTGATAGTCCAGCAGTGGGGAGTTCCAGCAATAGACCTCATGGCAAGCAGTGAGAAAAGTAAGGTTCCGATGTTCTGCTCTCAAACCAGAGATCCCCTGGCCTTCATGACTGATGCGAAACAATCTCAAGCTTTCCTCACGCTTCATCTGATTCCTCTCATCCCCAGGGTGAACTGTAAGATCTGAATGGGCAGGGCATTGGTCTTTCTGATTTCTCCTTTCTGGCCCTGGAGGGCATGGTTTGTGGACCTGGTCATCCTATCTGTTCAGGATCCGATCTCTCTACCTCTCAGACCGGATCTGTTGTTCAAGGGACACCTGTTCTACAAGGATGTCGAAATGTAGGCTTTGACTGTACGGCTCTTGAAGCAAACATACTGAAGCGGAAGGTGTCTTTCCACCCAAGGTAAATATACACCATGATCCAGGCTTGGAAGCTGGTTGCTTCCAGGGCATACCATAGAGAATGGTCTATTTCTCTGTTGTCCAATACAGGTTACTGGTAACTTTGGGTAGGTGATCAGCCCCTTTAAGTAGGCAGGAACAATTCTGAGAAGTGACTGCTGGATGGAGCCTACCTCCTCTCATTGGCTTGCAGCTAACTAATCCCCATCCAGTAAGATTTGTTCTTTGGTCAAGACACAAGGCAAGAGAACAGTTCTGCTATTGTTTTAGCTTATTATTTTTCTGTTAGATATGGAATACCACCATTAGGTGGATTCCCATCACTGACAATTCCCATCACCTAAATGTGGTGAACTCAGTTTACCAGGTGCTTTTGTGGACCTTAGCCCTGGGGGAAAATCTATGCTGTAAGTTCTTTCCCCAGGAGTTGCCCACTGAGGCTTCTTCTTGATATATGGTAATCAGAAGACCTGCTGAAAAAGGTGAGCACCCTTTGAGTGCTGGGGTCCACATGTCCCATGCTTTCCCTCCACACAGGGGTCTCATTTTGAGTTCCTTTTACATAATCATACACTCAT
Source organism: Rhinophrynus dorsalis (assembly GCA_037306005.1). NCBI lineage: Eukaryota > Metazoa > Chordata > Amphibia > Anura > Rhinophrynidae > Rhinophrynus > Rhinophrynus dorsalis. The sequence goes on along the minus strand of CM074719.1, from coordinate 356,777,238 downwards.
TGGGTTTATCTGGATGTCTCTGGGGTGTTTGGAGCAAGTTTGTTTGGTAAATTAACCCTTTTGCTGCTGGTTAGCATCTTTTGGGGTGTTGTGGGCACTCTCCCTACTGGGACCAGTGTTTATTCGGTCTGCTGACTTGTTCTAGTGGACTTTTAAGTGGTTTTACAGTTTGGTATTCACCTTGCTAACTTTGTGTTCCGCTCCTTTAAGACGAGCAATGGCATAGATGCCATTGCTCCATTCACTTCTATGGGACTTTATAGTTTGGGACATATCTCTGCATCCGCTCCTCGTAGCGAGGACAGAGATTGCTCATTTGGTTGGTCTGCCCTTGCTTTGTTATCCGGTCAACATCTTGGGGATGTTGGGGGGCTCAGGGGGCTTTGGCCACTGTTTGGGTACTTTCCCAGTGAAACAATTCCCATGAACGATTGCTTCTGATTGGCTCCTGCCGCGGCAGCCATTTTGTGCCTTCGCTGACTGAGTATCCTACGCAGGGCTTGGACTCTCCTTCTCTCCTCAGCAGTTTAACCGTTCGCCTACCGGATAAGTCTAATTTAGCGTTTCTGGGGTGATTTTATTTATCATACACACTTTTTTGGGTGTTTTAGATATTTTGACTGTTTCACTCTGAGAATGTCTACTTCATTAGACCTTGGGGTTAGGCCTAAGACTAAGGATACTGGGGCGTGTCCCCCATTACTCATTGCTCCTCACGCCACTCAGGGTTACCTAGAGAATACTCAGGTCATGTTTGCCTAGCATTCGCTGCTGCCCCTCAATCCCCTGCAGGGGCCTCCAGCCATGCACTAGAGCCAGTTTGGATGCAAGAGTTTAAGGCTACTACCAGGGACCTCTGGTCCACCTTACAACTCCTTCCATCCACCTTGCAGGAGGTCTTCCACTGGTGGCAGGCCCCTACCCCTATCAGATCTTCCCTGCCTAAACCGCCGGGTGTATCTGATGTGTCTGATTCCTCTGAGGAGGAATTATTGGTGGATTCTGATGATGACTGTTCTGTTGTCCCTTCCTCTCAGTTTTTTGGGGATCCCTTTGATTCTGATCCTGTCCTCTCAGCTGAACACCCTGAACATTCCCTTGGTACAGGAGGTTTCTTCTGATCCCTCCGATGTATTACAGGAGCCTGTTAGGCCTCATACTTGTTTTCCACCTAACCCCAACCTTGACCGCTTGGTGTCTGAGGAGTGGAAGTTTCCAGACAGGAAACAGTCTGTCTCTAGGAAATTTGCTAAGCTTTACCTGTTCTCTGAAGTGGCTCTAGCTCAGTGGGTTCATCCTCCCAAAGTGGATGCCCCTGTCTCCAGGCTAAGTCCACTGCCTTACCTGGACTGATAAAAAGCTTGAGACATCTCTCAACTGCTGGTTCTGCCCTGTGTCCCGCGTTTCCTGCGGCATAGGTGAATAGAGCCATGGCTGTTTGGACTGAGCAGCTCACTTCAGCTGTCCGTCAGGGAGTACATGTTGCGGCTTCTTGACAAGATCTCTGAGGCTCAGCATTATGTTTCTGCTGCTCTGTTTGTTGCTGTGCGCATGGTAGCCAGGGCATCCACTATGTCTGTGGTAGCCAGACGTGCTCTTTGGCTCAAGATCTGGTCTGCTGACAGCCTTCAAGAGGGCTCTCCTGTCCTTTCCCTTTCAGGGCACCTCACTGTTTGGGCCTGATCTCAAGGATCTAATCAGTGAAGCCACTGGAGGGAAGAGTACTCACCCGCCAGTGTTTCCGAGGAAGAAGGCGCCTGTCAAAAGGAATCTGCTTTTTCATCCCTTTCAGGCTGACTCGTGCCAGGCGATACAGGGGTTGCCTCAGGCTCCGCGCTTCTCATCCAAGCCTAAGCAGCAATGGAGGTCCAAGTCCTCCGCTAAGCCCAAGGCTTCCAAACCTCCTCCTGCATGACTCGCTGAATCAGGGACTCCACCCGCAGGTAGGTGGCCGCTTATGCCACTGCCTCTTGGCTTGGGAGGCCTCTGTGGCAGACCCGTGGGTTCTGCAGGTGGTGGCTACAGGGTACAGGATCCCCTTCACCTCCCTTCCTCCTTCTCGAACCTTCTCTTCTCGCTCTCCTCTGGAAGCAGAAAAGCTCCGCCTTTTCGAGGGAGCCATTCAGGCCCTTTTGGACAAGGCGGTCTTGGAGCCTGTTCATTCTCAGGAACGGGGGTTGGGGTTCTACTACAGTCTCTTTGTAGTTTCCATGAAGGATGGTGGCTGCCGTCCCATTTTGGATTTGAAGGATCTAAACTCCTTTGTGGTAAGGTCCCAATTCTGCCAGGAGTCACTCCACACGGTGATAGCTGCCATGTCCCCTGGGGAATTTCTGGCCTCACTGGATCTTCAGGATGTTTATTTGCACATCACCATTCATCCAGAGAGTCAGCAATTTATTCGCTTTGCCTGCGACCGAGGGCATTTCCAGTTTTCAGCCCTCTTTGGCCTGACCACGGCTCCTCAAGTCTTCAACAGAGTCCTGGGGGCATTGGTTTCAATCCTACATCGCCACGGCATCAGTTACCCCGTACATGGTTGACCTCCTTCTGAAGACATCTTCTCTGGGAACTCCTTCATCAGCAGGTGCAGGATTGCATTCATGCTCTGTCCCGTCACGGGTGGATCATCAATCTGGACGAGTCGGACCTTGTTCTTTCACAGAGGATGGTGTTTCTGGGCCTCCTTTTCGACACCCAGAAAGAGATGATGTTTCTCACAAAGTGGCTCATCAGATAGCACTGAAGGTCCAAGCTGTCCTGTCTCAGGATCTGGTTCCAGCCAAGAAGTTGTCATCCCTGGTGGGGAAGTTCATTTCCACCATAGAAGCGGTTTCCCTTTGCCATGGCTCATACCAGGGAACTTCAGAGGTTTCTAATTCTGGCATGCCGAGATCGACCGGATCTCCTGGAGAGGTCCTGATCTCTCCCTCTTCACGTGGAGCTGAGCCTCACGTGGTGGCTTATCCTGAACAATCTCCTGAAAGACATACCCTTCCGGGTGCCATTCTGGACAACACTGACGACAGACGACAGCCTCTCAGGATTGGGAGCGGTCCTGGGGCACCTGAATGCTCAGGGCCGGTGGTCCCAGGAGGAATCTCTCCTTCCCATCAATGTCCTTGAGCTTGGGCGATTTTTCATGCCCTGCGACACAGGACAAGACAGCTGGATGATTGCCCGGTCAGCGTACAGTCGGACGCCGCCACAGCGGTAAAATACATCAACAAGCAAGGTGGCAGAAGACATCTCACAGCTTGGCTAGAGGTCAAGGCTATTTTGCCCTGGGCAGAGGAGCATGTCCGTGCCATTTCCGCAGTTCATATTCCTGGCGTAGACAACGTTCTGGCAGACTTCCTCATTTGACAAACAGTGGACAGCGGAGAGTGGGAACTGCATCAAGAGGTGTTCAACCTCATTGTCCAGTTGTGGGGTCTTCCGTTATTCTATCAGTGGATGTTTTGTCGATCCTGTGGAATTTCCCTCTGGCATACATCTTTCCTCCTATTCCCCTGTTGCACAGGGTGATACGGAAGCTGCGACTGGAGCTAACCAGTCATTCTGATTGCTCCATACTGGCCTCGGCAGGCTTGGTTTCCGGAGCTTCTGGATCTTTCAGTGGCGGAGCCTCTTTGGCTTCCCTCCCGTCCATATCTTCTTCTACAGGGTTACCTGTGGAAGGAGGATGTTCACTGTCTGGCTTTGACAGCATGGAGATTGAAGGGATTTTCTTCTTGTGTGGTGGCTACTATGCTTAGTGCCTATAAATCGGTTTCCTCTAAAATCTACCATCGAGTTTGGTCTACCTTTCTATCTTTGTGTGTTGATAGGGACCTGTCTCAGGTTTTTGATCTTCCTACAGTCCTTTCCTTCCTCCAGGATTATGTGGATAAGGGTCTCAGTCTGAGTTCCCTTAAGATTCAGACTTCTGCTCTTTCTGTTTTCTTTCAGAGACGCCTTGCTATTCTTCCTGATGTTAAAGTGATAGTAATACTTAAAATGTAAAAAAAAAATATGTTGTAGTGTTTATTCCCCTGAGTAAAACAAGAGTACTCCCACTGCTGAAAGGTATTTCATTCAAAAGTTATTAATTTTCAAAGTTGAATTTTCTAGGTGCAATATCACAGTGGCCTGAAATTGTACAGTGGCGCTGTTGCTACACCATCCTATGGAGATTTATGGTCCCGGGACCAGAGCTGTCCATAGGATCGTGTAGCAACAGTGCCACTGTACAATTTCAGGCCACTGTGATATTGCAGTGGGAGTACTCTTGTTTTACTCAGGGAGATAAACCCTACAACATATTTTTTTTTTACATTTTAAGTATTACTATCCCTTTAAGGTTTTCTTCCAGGGTGTTGCTTATACCTGTCCAGTATTTAAGGCTCCCGCTCCTCAGTGGGACCTTAACTTGGTTTTGGGCATCCTTCGGAGCCCTCTCTTTGAGTCACTGGCCACTATTCCTCTCTGTCTGCTGATGTGGAAGATGGCTTTTCTCCTGGCGATCGTGTCTGTTCACCATGTTGCGGAGCTGCATGCCCTGTCTTGTAGGCCACCATTTTTGGTGTTTCACAAAGACAAGGCGGTACTTCACAGGAGTTTCTCCCAAAGATGGTGTCTGAGTTCCACATTAATCAGGAGATTGTGGTTTCTTTTTTCTGCCCTAACCCTACTTCTGACAAGGAACAGGATCTTCACCTGTTGGATGTTGTGCGTTGTCTCAAGTTCTACGTGCATCGCACTAAGCCATTGAGGCAGCCTGATACTGTTTTTGTCATTCCTGAGGGTCCCAGGGCAGGGAAGCCTGTTTCCAACCATTGCTTCTTGGATCAAGTCCAATATTCGTAAGGCTTACAAACTTAGGAAGAAGCCCGTTCCCTTTCAGGTCACAGCTCTTTCTACGAGGTCTATTGGGGCATCTTGGGCCTACAAGAATCAGGCCTCAGCTGATCAGTTGTGCAAGGCGGCCACTTGGTCGTCTGTGCATACCACACTACCATGTAGATGTGCTGGCATCGGCTGATGCCAGTTTTGGGATGAAGATCCTGGAGGCAGCCTTGCCTGTTTAGGATCTCATTAGTCTCTCAGTACTCTTTCACTTTTGAGCCCTGTTGGCTCTAGTTCAGTGTGCTGTGTAACAGTTCCTGGGGTTTGTTTGACCCCTGTCTGTTGACACTTTGCGGTTATTGTTGAGCCATCCATGATCTGTAGGTTCATTGGTGCTCTGGTGACATTGGGGGCCTGCTCCTGGTCCTTGCCTTTCTTCCCACCCTGGGGAACTTAATGGTTGGACATTAACCCAGTAACCTGTGTTAGACGACATAGAAAAGAGGATCTTAGTCTTACCTGTTAAATCCTTTTCTCTTAGTCCTTACAGGTTACTAGTCTCCCACCCTGTCAAGGGACCATGCTTGGCTTTCCTGTGGCAGAACGTGGGGGTCCTTTCGGGTTCATGCTCACAGGAGTCTTCCTTTACCTTCTTACTACCCAGTCAATCGTTAGTTTTCAAATCTTACTGGATAGGGATTGGCTAGCTGCAAGCTGAGGAGGTAAGCTCCACCCAGCAGTCACTTCTCAGAATTGTTCCTGCCTACTTAAAGGGGCTGATCGCCTACCCAAAGTTACCAGTAACCTGTATGGACTAAGAGAAAAGGATTTAACAGGTAAGACTAAAATCCTCTTTTTTCACAAGTGGTGTGTGGATCTTTGAACTTCCCTTGGTGCTGTCTTTTCTTCAAGATGGAGTGAAGGGCTTCAGCTTGAGTTCCCTTAAGGTTCAGATTTCAGCACACGCTGTTCTCTCACAGATGATTAACGTCATCCTGGATGTCAAGATTTTCATAATTAGTAAGTTCTCTTCCTTTTCTTACTGCCAGTTGTTCAGTATTTGTGTTTTTTTCCATGTTGACTCGTGTGCTGTGCTAGTTTGGTGTCTGTTACCACCTTATGGTTATTCAGATCCTGAATAGTCCTAGGGAACTCTGGTGTCATGGGGACTTGTAGGAGGTCTTTTCTCCTTACCTCTCCCCAGGAATCTCAGCTTTGGTATCCTTATAGTACCTGTATTCCTTATTGGACTTGCATATACATATTTAGGACTGTCCGTTCCAGTGGAAATCCTAGAGTGGTACACTCTCAGCAGACACCATAAAAGGGCTGAGGTGTCGCAGTCTGTGTCTCACGTATTTTGGTTTATGTAGTTCTGTGACAACCTGTACTCAGTAGAATATCTCTCCCTTACACCTGCCCCTTCTTACATGAGCAATGCTTTGTCTATTATGCTAGTTATGAATGAATGAATAATACAACTTAGTGACAAATATTGTGTTGTCAAATAGCTATACTATACTAGAGTACTCCTGAATCTAACCTGTGTATACAGCGTAACATATCTGGAAACATGCATACATTTAAATAAGGAGAAAACGCTTATTAAAAGATATTTTAGGGCTTTTTCTGCAGATCAATTGGAGTACTTTCACGTCTGAGAGATGTTATTACAGAGCAAACTTTCAGAAACTTGCTTTTACTGCCTGCAAGGAACTGAGTGATTCAAACCTGAAAGTGTGCTGTCAGAAAAATACAAGTTAGTACTATAGTAACCTTTTTTGAAAGAAATATCTCCCAGGACTGGGACTATCAGTGTTTCTTTCAACACGAAAATCCCACCAAAAATGTTTTTGTATTTAAGCTTTACTTCCCTTCTAACTGGTATTTTCAGTTTTTTTTTTTTTTTTTTTTTTTTAACTTAAATGAGACAATTACCTGTGTTTTAGGCAGAGCAGCTCTACAGAAGCGAGTCATGGCTTTGCTCAGAAGAATAGAGCATCCCACTGCAGGAAATACAGAGGTGAGTTCCTTTTTATTAAAGTACTAGTTGAAGAGCCCGTTACATGGGCCACAGTGCCACTGCCAGCCGGTTGCAGGGCAGTCATGCACAGTAGAGACTGCCCGCGCCGCGGCTGATACAGAGCTGGATGCTCCGGAGGAGCATCCAGCTCTGTATCAGCCGTGGTGTGGGCAGTCTCTACTGCGCATGACTGCAGCACTCGCAGCAGTCTCTACTGCACATGACTGTGGCGTTACACACGTTTTAGCGAATTATTATATAGAATTTATGAAGTAAAAATTGACCGCCAGTCTTTAATTTCAATAGATTTTATAGTTTGGCTTCCAAAACATTTTTTTATTATTTGAGCTTTCTGTGTAATGACAAAGTAGAGTAGCTCTGAAGCAAACCAACGGTGCTACAGGGAACAGATAAAATTCCCAGAGGTTTAAACTGGGATTTTACACTTTTAATGCTATGTGTCTCCAGCACAATGTGTGTGTTCAACACATTGTAAGTGTTAAACATTCCAATTTATTATTGTGTTTTTTTGGGGATTTTTTTATGTTCCCTACAGTTCAGATGCGTTTCCCCAGAATAGCTCCTGTATACAGATGGTACATTGAGTTTGAGAAATAAGTTTTAAATATTTCTCACAATTGATCTTCTTACATAGGATCTAGTGCTAAATAAATAAATGCAATATGTTTAGTTAATATATTTGTGTCATGTTTTCTCTTCTGGCTTCATAGGAATAATAAAAGGGCTATTTTTGCATTTGAATCAAAATGTGATTAACATTCTAAATTTGTTCTTAATACCCTGTCTTTAGGCCTGGGAAGACACACATGCAAAATGGGAGCAAGCTACAAAGCTAATTCTCAACTTCCCAAAGGCTAAATTAGAAGATGGTCAGGTAAGGCAACCTTTTTTTCCTCACTGGAATTAACTGTTGCTGTCCCTTATTATTTCATAATGATTAAATATTCCATAGAATGTATCAGTTTGGTTTAGGGTGGCTTCTGCTCTATTTTAGCTACAATCAGAGCTAAAATCATGTAAGCGTGTTGTGACAATAACATATTTTTATGCATAGGCTCTGTAAAAATCTTGTGTTCCTAAAACGTAACATTAGGTAAGTTTGTTTTGAGTCACATGTATAAAGCAAGTGGTGGTATATATTACCTATTAGTAGAACCAAGTAGACGAGGAATGACTTGCTACTACATTCATGGAACAAATATATGCAACATTTAGGGAATAATGATTCAAGTGATGTCTGAATGTTAAATGTACTGAGGTACAAATGTAGATTGTGGGAATTTTAATGTTAAAGATTAGAACCATAATACATTACTCTGATCTGAGTGATTACTCTCAGCTGTGCTCAAGCATACTTTATTAAAGATTTTGGGAAATAGTTGGTGTTTTTATCCTGGTACCAACATAATGCTCAAGACAGCAGTTGATATATTAAAGAGCATATTTTAGCATTCACAGATCTATATGTAAAAATATCTATAAAAACAAGTAGAGATTTGGAATGCACAATAAAATTGTACTTTTTATGCAGTTTGTGGGTTGAAAAAAAAGTACCTTTGCATTAAAGCAATAACTGCCAATTAAAGGACTTAATGTTTTATACAGGTCACAGAAAGTCTTCATAAGACGATCGTAAAAAGGCGAATGTCACATGTAAGTGGAGGAGGTTCTATAGACCTGTCTGACACAGACTCTCTACAGGAATGGATCAACATGACAGGGTTCCTTTCTGCCCTTGGAGGAGTCTGTCTGCAGCATCGTGGCAATGCTGGACTTGTTACCTACAGCCCCCCTATGGGACCAGTTAACGAACGAAAGGGATCTGTTATTTCAATGGTATCCACAGAGGGAAACTCAGAAACTCCGGTCAGCAAGTTTCTTGACAGGTTACTTTCTTTGATGGTATGCAACAATGAAAAAGTTGGAATTCAGATTCGGACTAACATAAAGGATTTGGTGGGTTTAGAATTGAGCCCTGCTCTTTATCCCATGCTTTTTAACAAAATGAAGAACAACATCAGCAAATTTTTTGACTCCCAGGGGCAGGTAAGGAAAACATTATCTTTGACCGCTTCCTTTTTAAAACAAATTGAATGTGTATTGCATATGTGAAATTTAATCGGTATTTAAGTACATATGTTTTGGCCTAGTCATCCAACTGTAGCAGTACCACCTGCCTTTTTTTCTGCTCTTGGTTTTTGTTTTTTCGTTTATTTTTTTGTTTAAGTTAATATTGCTTTCTGATCTACTCGGTGATGATCTCTTTGCAATTACAGGTCTTACTCAATGATACCAACACCCAGTTTGTTGAGCAGACAATTACTATACTGAAGAACCTACTTGATAATCACACAGAAGGCAGTTCAGAGCATTTGGGGCAAGCTAGCATTGAAACCATGATGCTAAACCTAGTCAGGTAATTTTTTTTTTTTTTTTTTTTTTTTTTTTTTTTTTTTTTTTTTTTGTAAATACATTGCAAAAATTGTAGCTCCAATTCTTCATATGTCTAGTCATTCACAGAAGAGATAGGCAAGGCCGCAACACGTTTTATTGCATGTCCAATGCTTACTATGTACCATAGTCCATGCCAAATCACCCCCTGTTGATCCAGAGGAAGGCAAAACAAAAACAAGCAATCCAATTCCAGTTGAGCACCAAGTAGGAACAACAATTCCTTTGTGGATCAACATCCTATCAGCACCGTGAGGCACAGAATTCAATAACATTGCTGCCCTTACTGCAATAACATTGTTGCCCTTACTGTAAAGAAAAAAAAAAAAAAAAATCTCTACTTTTGTTTTAGTTGAAAATGCCTTTCCTCTAATCTTAACAGATGACCTCTTTGCTTAGCTTGTTGACTAAATAGTTCCTTAGAGAGTTCTTTGTATTGATCTTGAATTTATTGTGCAATGCAATCATATCACCCCTTAGAGGTCTCGTATGTACTGTAAACAAACACAATTTGGCTAGTCTCGCTTCATAACCCAGATCCTCCAATCCCCTTTGCAGTTTTGTTGTGTCTGCACTTTCCCCAGTTCAATAATGTCACTTTTAAGACCTGGCGCCCAAAACTATTCCATATTTCAGATGAGGCCTAACCAAGGATTATATAGTGGTAGACTTATAGTATCATTCTGTGCATCTGCATTACCTTTTACACAGGTTAGTACCCTATAGGCTCTTGTAGCAGCTGAGTGACACTGCACACTGCTGTAAAGTTTATCAGTACTCCTAAATCTATCTTTAAGGAGGATTCCTCAAGTAGTTTCCCATTTAGTGTATATGTAGTATGTTTGTTTCTGCAGCCAAATGCATAACCTTACACACACACACACACACACATATATATATATTTATATATATATAGCAAGTGAAGGTGGGCACTCCAATTCCTATTTAAAACTGTAAATTGCCCGGGTGCTTCCCAACGATTAAATAGAAAGAAGTCTGTAGTCCGAAGACTATAAAGAAGGAGCACTCCAAGGACTTAGTTGCAACCTCAGTATAATGCCATTTGTAGCTTGCTATAACGGTATGAGCTGTTCACACCACACCGAAGTGAAACTTGAACGCGCTCGCTAGGGCAGCTGGGAGGGAGGTGGGAAGAGGCTGTAATAGTGCTGGGAAGTCCTGAGAGCTGTGGCGAAGATGCACTGTGCCGCTGAATGCGGAAGTGCTCGTCTTGGAAAATCAAATATCTGTAATAGCACATAAAAATAAAACCTAAGCATACCGTTTCCTGATACTGGTTATGTGTTTGAACAGATGGTAAAAAGCTTTTATCAGGTGAAAGTTCCCCTTTAAGGACGATGATCCTGTCACGTCAAGAGTTAATGTTCACAGTGCACCTCGGGGAACGCTGTGATAATGATAGGTTATAATTGACTGCTCCAGTTTTGTCCTTTTTTCAGTGGCTACATATATGAGATCACTGCTACTGCTATCACATGTACCTGTGAAGCCACATGACCGAGGCCATGTAAGTATACATTGCCTTTGTCAGTGTACTCTGCTTCTCTCCACACTGTGATTGTGAGGAAAAGAGAAGCAGAGAACAGAGCCCCCAGTGCATAAAATGGCCAAAGACGAGGCACTATTGATGCATTGGGATCAGGACAGGTGCTGGAGCTACGCTAACTGGAGGAAAAAAAAAAAAAAAAAGACACTGACACCTTATTTTCTAACTGAAAACATTATTTAGAGGAAGACCAAAGTATTTTATTTACACTGACTAATTTATAAATACATGTACTGAAGTTTAAACAAACATTAATGTAAGTTTTATTGCTGTGGAACAATGTGATACTTGTATACATACAACATAGTCTGATTGCCTAAAAGAGGGGCATAGGGATTTTTGAAGATGCCCAATAAGAGGCTGTCTACCTCTGAGATTCTCTAAGCTGTACCCCTTCTCAGAGGCAGCTTTGACGCAGTGGGCTTCTCATCCTACTGTTGATTCCCCTAATTCCAGGCTCTCCAAGTCCACCGCACTGCCTTTAGCAGATGCTGCTGGTCTTAAGGATGTGACGGACAGGAAGCTTGAAGCTATCCTCCGGTCCAACTTTTCAGCCATTGGTGCTGCATTGAGGCCTGTTTTTGCCTTTGCCTGGATTACCAGAGCTATTGCTGTTTGGGGAGAACAACTTATGGATGCTGTCCATGATGGATCACGTACGGAGGACTTGTTGGTCAATTTGGCCAACCTGTCTGAAGCGCAGACTTATATTACTGATGCTCTTTTTGAAGCTCTTGGATTGTTAGCAAGGGCTTAAATCTGGTATGCTGACCTCTTCCAAGAAGTCACAGGTTTCGCTGGCCTTTTTGGGCAAATCTTTTTGGTTCTGAGTTGAAGCAGATCATCAGTGCTCAGATCTCCAGATGCCCTACCATGGCAAAGAAACTGCGTCTTATTCATCCCACCAAACAGAGGAGCAAAGGCTGCAAGCCTGTCCGGCCTTCACTCCATGCCCCTCACCAAGCCCAAGCAGCAGTGGCAATCTAAGCGAGCTGCTGCCAGTCCCAAAACTGGCAAGCCTTGCCTCCACATGACTTGCGAAATCCTGGTCCTCAGGCCCCTATTAGCGGACATCTGTGCCATTTCCACAGAGCATGGGCAGAGTCTGTTGTGGACCAGTGGGTTTTGCGGGTGAAATCGGAAGGTTACAGAATAGAGTTAAAGTGCATTCCTTCTTTCAGGTTCTCACAGTCCAAGGTTCCTCAGGGCCAGGAAAAGGTAAGTCTATTTGAAGAAGTGGTTCAGTCTGTTCTGGACTAGGCAGTTCTTGTTCCGGTTCCACATCAAGTAGGAGGTTCAGGTTTTTATTCAAACCTGTTTGTAGTATGCAAGGAGGACTACGGCAGCTGGATCTCTAGGACCTCAGTTCTTATGTGGAGAATGCTTGCTTCAGGATGGAATCTTTGTGCTCTGTCATTGCAGCTATATGTCCAGGAGAATTCCTGACAACTCTGGACCTGCAGGATGCATACTTGCTGAACCACCTGGACAGTCAGCGGTATCTCAGTTTTGCCTTCTGCTCAGAGCACTACCAGTTTGCCGCTCTACCCTTTGGGTTGAACTCTGCTCCTTAAGTGTTTTCCAAAGTTCTGGGGGCCTTGATGGCTTTCATTCACACACAGGGAATTCAGATCACTCCTTACATGGACAACCTTCTACTGAAGTTTCCATCACAGGAATTCCTGACCCAACATGTCCAGGACTGTGCCCAGATTCTGTCCCATCATGGGTGTATTCTAAACATGTCAAAGGCTTCCCCAGTTCCTTCCCGGAGTTTGTTTTCCTGAGGCTCAGGTTCAACACCCGTCTGGGGAAGGTCTTTCTGTCGGAGACCCCCATTCTGCAGATCATGTGACTGGTGTCCCAAGCTCTAGAATGGTCCTCAGCTCTGGTCTGGAAGTTTATGAAACTTGTGGGCTGCATGCTGTCCACCATAGAAGCTGTGCTTTATTCTATGACCCTCACCAGGTAACTCCAGGGACTCGTCTTCCGGATGTGGCACGGGAATCCGGATTTCCTGGATAGGCAGATCTCCCTAACTCTGGAAGTTAGACAGGATCTGCAGTGTGGATGTACAGGAGCATCCTGAAGCAAGGGAAGATGTTCGTGATTCCGGAGTAGACCTTTGTCACGATAGATGCCAGCCTGAGGTGCGGTTCTGGGTCACCTGGGGATCCAGAGCAGATTGTCTTTGGCGGAGTCCCTTCAGTTTATCAGTGTTATGGAACTCAGGGCGATCTGGCTCTCTTTGGTATACTGGTCCCTTCAATGTGAGGGGTCATCCAGTAAGAGTCCATTCTGACAGTGCCACAGGTGTGGCTTACATTAGCAAGCAGGGAGGCACTCGAAGCACTCCCGCTTGATCAGAGGCCAAGTATATCTTGGGTTGGGCAGAAGCTCAGGTTCTCGTAATCTCCACCGTTCACATTCCAGGGGTAGAAAATGTCCTGGCGGACTTCTTAAGTCGCTAAACAGTGGATCCAGGAGAGTGGAAACTCCATCCAGAAGTTTTCACCATGATTGTTCAGAAGTGGGGTCTTCCTCATATAGACCTGATGGCCACAAGAAACAGGAATGTTCCAGTGTTTTGTTCCTGTTGGAGGGACCCACTATCTTTGCCATGGACACAATGGAGATTTCTTGGCTCTTTCACCTTGCTTTCGTCTCTCCTCCAATTCCTCTCATTCCCAGTGTGCTCAGAAAGATACAGATGAACGGTTCGATGGTCATTATGGTTGCTCCTGGTGTGTCTGTCCATTCAGGATCCTATTCCACTGCCTCCCAGACCGGACATCTCCCTTCAGGGATACTTCTGGAAGGATGAGGTGGAGAGGTTGACTTTGACGGCATGGATGTTGAAGTCTCCATCCAGAGGAGGAAGGGATTCTCCCCTGAGATAGTCACCACTAGGAAGCCTGTGTCCTCTAATGCCTACCACAGGGTTTGATCTCTTTTTTTATTCTTGATGCATAGAAAAGTATCTGTCTTCACGGGAGTTTGACCTCCCAGTGGTTCTGTCCTTTCTTCAGGATGGTGTGAAGAAAGGACTCAGTCTGAGTTCCTTCAAGATTCAGACTTTTGCTCTCTGTATTTTTCCAGAGGCTTATTGCTCTCTTGCCAAATGTCAAGGTGTTCTTTCAGGGGGTTGCCCATGCTTTCCTTGCCTACAAGGCTCCCATGCCTCCGTGGAACTGGTTCTGGTAGTCTTGCAGCGGCCTCCCTTTGAATCACTTGCTAATATTTCCTTTGTCTATTGACGTGGAAGATGGCCTTTCTTTTGGCTGTGGTCTCTGTGTGCAGTCTTGCTTAACTGCAAGCTCTGACCTGCTGGCTTTCTTTCCTGTTATTTCAGAAGGACAAGGCTGTTCTTCCAACCTCTCAGGAATTCCTTCCTAAGGTGGTCTCTGATTTCCACATCAAACAGGAGATTGTTGTGCCTTCCTATTTATTCTTACTCTAAATGTGACCAGGAGAGGGATCATCACTTGTTGGATGTGATGCTCTGTGTCAAGTTTTATGTGCACCGTACTGAGTCTTTGCTTAAGACTGATGCCTTATTTGTCTTCCTTGAGGCTCCCAGGTCAGGTGAGGCTGCTTTGAACATCATCATTGCATCTTGGATTAAGTCCACAATTTGCAAAGCATTCGAACTGTGGAAGAAACGTGTTCCCTTTCGTGTTACAGCACATTCCACCAGGTCTGTTCGGGCCTCCTGGGGCTATAAGAATCGGGCTTCAATAGAACAGCTGTGCAAAGCTGAGACTTGGTCCTCCTTGCACACCTTTGCCAAACACTATCATGTTGATGTTCTGTCTTTGGATGAAGCCCATTTTGGCAGGTAGGTCCTTCAGGCAGTATTGCCTGTGCCTTACTGTCTTTAACTGTTTGAGCCTGGTTGGCTCTTGTTCTAGTGTGCTGTGCTTACTGGGTTTCAGTGTCTGTTGACACTTCGTTAAGTTTGGGCTGTTTCTTGTTCTGGATAGTCCTAGGGAACTCTGGTATCATGAGAACCAGTGTTAGGTCCTTTCTATTACTTCCCACCGCTGTGAGCCTACTGTTAGTATATCTCATGGTACCTGTATTCCATATACCGGACAAAATAGGATTTTAGTCTTATCTTGTTAAATATTTCTCTTAGTCCATATGGAATACAGGTCTCCCACCCAGAGTCCTTCTTGGGTCTTTTACTCACAGGATCTTAACCTTTCTTCTCTCTCTATCCTATCTAGTGAATTTTTCTCATATCAAAACTGGATTGGCGGGGGTGGGGCTAGCCTGATGGAGAAGAGAGGCTCCACCTTCAAGGCCTTATCTTCTGAAAATGTTCCACCTTCCATGGAAGGAAGATCACCTCCCATGGTACCTGTATTCCATTTTGACTAACACGGAAAAGGATTTGACAAACTAAAATTCTATTTCACTGTCGTCCAATACAGGTCACTGGTACAATGGGAGGCGATCTGCCCCTTTAAGTAGGCAGGAACATTAATTCAAATGTATGCAGGGGGTGGAGCCTCCCCTCCCTCTTAAGCTGCCCTCAGCCAGAATAAGCTAGATTGATTTGTTCCTGTGTGCTGTGCACACCAGGTGGAGAACATCTCTCATTCAACTTTAGTTTTTTTATTGTTTTTCTTCAAATATGGAATACCACCATTAGGCGGGTGATCATGGCTGACAATTGCCCTCACCAAAGTGGCTAGTGCAGCTTCCAGGGATTTTCTGGTGGACCTTATGCCCTGAAGAGGGAACAACTTGAGTCAAGTAGCTTCCCTGCTGGGGAATTTTCCTCTGGTTAATTCCCTTTTAACATGGTTACCTGAAGACAGAAGTCCTGCAGAAAGGTGAGCCACCCTTTGAGTGCTGAAGGTCCACTTGTCCCACAGTGTCCCTTCTTTGAGCATGTATTTGGGAGTTCTCATTATGCACTCCAGCACTCATAGGGTGTTTTTCTTCATATTGCCTGTATTTATGCAATGTCTGTGGTATTCCCTGGGTTTTGGAGCTTTGGGTTATTGTTTTCTCATGTTTTACATGTGTTTTTGGGGTATGTTTGGGAAACTTTTTCTCTCAGGAATAATTTATTAATATTTAATGTTCCGCGCCTTTAAGCGCGCTTTTACCCGCATAGACGCCATTGCTCCTTTACTCTCTATGGGTTTACATAGTGTGGGACGTATCTCTGGAACCGCTTGTCACAGCGACTTCAGAGAGGGCTCATTTTGTTGGTCTTCCCCTGCTCTATCATCCGGTAACTAGATTCGGTATGTTGGGAGTCTGGGGGGGGCGTCGGGCACTGTTTTGGGGTACTTCTGAGGAAAAACTACGTTTCCCATGAGCGCCTGTTTCACGCTCGTTTTCTGATTGGCTACCGTTGCGGCAGCCATTTTGTGGTGTTATTCTCAGCGAGTATACTACGCAGGGACCGAGCCTTCTCTCCTCTCAGTAGGTTAACCCTTCGCTGGCCAGATAAGTTCGATTTTTGACATTTCTGGGGTGAAACTTTAATCTTTCACACTTCTACTGGGTGATTTTTCTTAGTGGAGTATATCTGACGCTGTGAGCATGTCTACTCCACTGGAGTCAGGGGCTAGACCCAAGACTAAAGAGGCTGGGTTGTCCATTTCCCCCATTGCGTTTTGCTCCTCTTGTCACTCTGGGCTGCCTAGAGAATTTTCAGGTTATTTATGCCCAAAATGTGCAGAAAGTCATGACAGCAACCCTGGGCTTTCCAGCCACGCTATTGAGCCAACTTGGGTGAAAGAGTTTAAAGCTGCCACTAGGGATCTCAGATCCACTCTCCAACTCTTTCCCTCTCAGGTTCAGGGGGCTCTGTAAGTCTGGCAGACCCCCTCCACAGTCAGGACCTCCCTGCCTAAGCCACAGGGGGCTCCTGATATGTCTGATTCTTCTGAGGAAGAACTTTTGCAGGATTCTGATGCTGAGGAAGGCACTGTTATAGAATCTACTAGGTCCATTGGTGACCCTTATGAATGTGACCCTGAAGTTTCTGCTGAGGGTTTGATCAGAGCTGTGCTAACTACGCTCAACCTTCCTCTGACTCAGGAATCTACTCATGATCCAACTGACGTTTTCCAAAAACCATCTAAGGCTGTGGTTTGTTTTCCTAATAATCCTACTCTTGCTCGTTTAGTCTCTGATGCGTGGAGGCATCCTGAAAAATCCTCTTCTGTGTCCAAAAAGTTTGCTAAACTTTACCCTTTTCCTGAGGCTGAACTGGCAAAATGGGTTCATCCTCCCAAAGTGGATGCTCCTATTTCTAGGTTATCCAAATCTACTGCCTTAGCTGTATCAGATGCCTCTGCCCTGCAGGATTGGATGGACAAAAAGTTAGAGATTTGTCTTAAATCCATTTTTGCCTCTATTGGCACTGCCATGCGTCCAACCTTTGCAGTGGCGTGGGTTAATAGGGCTATTGCGGCCTGGACTGAACAACTAACTGAGGCGGTTCGTCAGGATGCACCAGTGTCTGAGCAGTTACAGCTTCTTGCTAATATATCAGAAGCTCAAAATTATGTTTCTGACGCTGCTTTTGATGCTGTGCGCATGATGGCAAGGGCTTCTACTTCCTCTGTGGTGGCTAGACGTGCTCTTTGGCTGAAAATTTGGTCTGCTGACACTGCCTCTAAGAAAGCTTTGCTTTCTTTACCCTTTCAGGGGACCTTACTGTTTGGATCTGAACTTAAGGAGATGATTAGTGAGGCTACTGGTGGCAAAAGTACTCTTCTTCCATCAGTCTTCAAGAAGAAATTTCCAGCCAAACGCAATCTGTCCTTTCGTTCCTTCCAAACTGAGACACGCTCCACGTCCCAGGCAGGTCCGTCCTCCACGCGCTCCTCCTCCAAGCCCAAACAGTCCTGGAAGCCCAGAGTTGCCCCCAAGGCCAAGACCTACAAGACTGCTTCGGCATGACTCGCCGAACCCGGGTCCACATCCGGCTGTAGGTGGACGTCTCCACATCTTTCGCCGGGTTTGGGAGGAGTCAGTGGTGGACCCTTGGGTTGTTCAGGTGGTATCAGAGGGAGACAGGATCCCTTTCTCTTCCCTTCCTCCTTTTCGGTTCCATTTTACTCGTCCTTCTCAGGAGCCTACAAAAAGACGTCTGTTCAACTACGCTATTCAGGATCTTTTGGACAAAGAGGTCCTGGATCTGGTTCCACCAGAGGACACAGGTTCAGGATTCTATTCCAACCTGTTCGTTGTGGCCAAAAAGGACGGAGGGGCTCCCACTTTTGTCAGGAATCTCTGCGTTCTGTGATAGCAGCAACGTCTCCAGGGGAGTTCCTTGCCTCCCTGGACCTTCAGGATGCATACCTTCACATCCCTATTCATCCAGAGAGCAGACGATATCTCAGATTTGCCTGTCACAAAGGCCACTTTCAGTTTTCAGCTCTTCCCTTTGGTCTGACTTCAGCTCCTCAGGTCTTTCAGAGGGTATTGGGAGCTTTGATAGCTGTGCTCCATCGAGATGGAGTCAAGGTGACTCCCTACATGGACGATCTGCTCCTGAAAGCCTCATCTGCGGAGATCCTCCACCAGCAGCTGCAGTTATGTATACAAACACTCAATCATCACGGCTGGATTGTGAATCTGGACAAGTCAGACTTGGTCCCATCTTAACAGCTCCTTTTCTTGGGTCTCCTGTTCGACACTCAGCAGTGCATGGTGTTTTTGCCGGAGGAAGTAGCTCATGAGATTGCTATCCGGGTGTCCAAGATCTTAGAGCTAGACAGGGTTCCAGTACCGAAGTTGACCTCTCTGGTGGGGAAGTTTATTTCCACGATAGAGGCAGTGCCATTTGCCATGGCACACACCAGGGAACTTCAGAGGTTTGTGATCCAGACGTGCAAGAATCATCCAGATCATCAGCATCTGTCAGTATCTCTGCCTCCTCATGTCGAGTTGAGCCTGGAATGGTGGTTGGACCTGTCTCATCTCCTGAAAGGGAGATCCTTTCGGGTTCCCTATTGGACCACAGTCACGACGGACGCCAGCCTTCGGGGATGGGGGGCTGTGTTGGGTCGTTTCAGTGCTCAGGGGAAATGGGGACTGGAGGAATCTCTTCTCTCCATCAATGTTCTGGAACTTCGTGCCATCTTTCTTGCCCTGAGGCACTTGGAATCTCAGCTGGAAGGTTGTCCAATCAGAGTGGAGTCCAACAACGCCACCGCAGTGGCCTACATCAACAGACAAGGCGGCACAAAAAGTCTCACCGCTTGGTTAGAGGCCATCTTATCTTGGGCAGAAGCTCATGTGCCCGTCATCTCAGCAGTACACATTCCAGGCGTAGACAACGTCATGGCAGACTATCTCAGTCGTCACACAGTCGACAGCGGAGAGTGGGCTCTTTATCCAGAGGTGTTTCATCTACTAACCCAGATGTGGGGGGTACCTGTAGTGGATCTGATGGCTACCAGGCACAACAGGAAGGTGCCAGTGTTTTGCTCTCGGTGGAGGGACCCTCTTGCTCTAGCAGTGGATGCTTTGTCAATCCCTTGAGAGTTCCCTCTGGCGTACATCTTCCCTCCTCTCCCTCTGTTGATCAGAGTCATCCAGAAGCTGAAGATGGAGCGTTGTCCTGTCATCCTAATCACTCCAAATTGGCCTCGTCAGTCCTGGTATCCGGAACTGCTAGCCATGTCTGTGGCGGATCCCTTTCCGCTTCCTGCCCGTCCAGATCTACTTCTTCAGGGATATCTGTGGAAGGAGGATGTTCAGCATTCTCCATTTGATGGCTTGGTGGTTGAATCCTCAATTTTAAAGAAGAAAGGGTTTTCCTCTTCAGTGGTGTCCACGATGCTTAGAGCTCGCAAGCCTGTGTCTTCCAAGATCTATCATCGCATATGGTCCACCATTGTGGCATGGTGTACTGATAAGGATCTATCTCTTGATTTCCATCTTCCCACGGTCCTGGCTTTTTTGCAGGATGGGGTTAAGAAGGGACTCAGCCTGAGTTCTCTCAAGGTTCAGACTTCAGCCTTGTCTGTGTTTTTCCAGGAACGGATTGCTATTCTTCCTGATAAGGTTTTCTTCCAAGGTGTGGCTCATCTTCGGCCTGCCTTCAAGAGTCCTACTCCCCAGTGGGACCTCAATTTGGTGCTGGGGGTTCTCCAGAGACCCCCGTTTGAATCCTTGGCTTCTATTCCTTTGCATCTCTTGACCTGGAAAATGGTCTTTCTTTTGGCTATTGTCTCAGTACGCCGGGTAGCAGAGTTACAAGCTCTGTCTTGTAAACCTCCCTACTTGGTGTTTCACAAGGATAAGGCAGTGCTTCGCACTTCCCAGGACTTTTTACCCAAGGTTGTCTCTGAATTTCACATCAATCGGGAGATTGTGGTTCCCTCTTTCTGCCCTAACCCTTCCTCTGACAAGGAAAGAGATCTCCATTTGTTGGATGTTGTGCATTGTCTTAAATTTTATGTTCATTGCACTGAGTCTATCAGGAAGTCTGACGCCCTGTTCGCCATTCCTGAAGGGCCTAGGGCAGAGAGACCGTCATCCAAGGTAACTATTGCCTCTTGTATAAAATCTACCATACGAGAAGCGTACAAACTGCGGAATAAGCACGTTCCCTTCAGGGTTACTGCTCATTCCACCAGATCAATTGGGGCCTCTTGGGCCTACAAGAATCAGGCGTCTGCTGATCAACTGTGCAGAGCGGCCACTTGGTCCTCTGTGCACACATTCTCGAAGCACCATCGGGTTGATGTACTGGCCTCGGCTGATGCCAGCTTTGGGAGGAAGGTCCTGGAGGCCGTCTTGCCTGTTTAGGACCTTCTACTCTGTGGTTCTTAGTGCTTCTTTGCTGTCGAGCCCTGTTGGCTCTAGTTCAGTGTGCTGTGTTAGTTCGGGGTTTGTTTTTCCCCCTGGTTGGTGTCCGTTGACACATCTGTTATTGGGCTCTATGATTAATTGGTTCATAGCAGTTCTGGTGACTTTGGGCCTTGCGCCTGGTCCTTGCCTTACTTCCCGCCTCTGGGAAAGCTCAATGTTTGTACATTCCATTGTACCAGTGACCTGTATTGGACGACAGTGAAAATAGGATTTTAGTCTTACCTGTTAAATCCTTTTCACTTAGTCCATACAGGTCACTGGTCTCCCACCCTGTCAAGGGACCATGCTTGGCTCTCCTGTGGCACTCAGTGGGAGACCTTCGGGGCATGCTCACAGGAGTCTTCCTTTTCCTTCTTACCTCTGGTCAGTTTAGTGTCTCAAATCAATCTAGCTTGGCTCTGGCCTGAAGGCAGCTTAAGAAGGAGGGGAGGCTCCACTCCCGGCATACATTTGAATGAATGTTCCTGCCTACTTAAAGGGGCGGATCCCCTCCCATTGTACCAGTGACCTGTATGGACTAAGTGAAAAGGATTTAACAGGTAAGATTGAAATCCTATTTTTCTATTTGCAATTTCATAGACTATTGCATATCCTGTCTTATAGGATATAAGCAGCTTTATTTAGGCATATTGGATGCTGATTAATTATCACTATTTATTTTGGAGGCTGAGTGGCCTTTATATAGGTATAATATGTAATGAAAATATCTTAAATAATTTTGTATAGAAGGGTGTGTCAGCCAATTTGAATTATTTTAGGATCAATACTTTCAGGAAATGTAAGTTTATGTGGTGTTTACTTCTATAGGGGATGTTGCACCTTTAAAACTGTGTTTGTCAATGCAATTAAAATATGAATTATTAATACTTAATTTTAAAAAAGCTAACTTCAAATTATTAAGGGCTTCAATGCAACACATAGACTGGGATATTTTATTTAAAGGCAAAAATACTGAGGGAAAAATGGTCAGAATTCAAAGTTAGGTTGCAGAAATGTACCCAACAGTATATACCAATGGGGAACAAATGCAAAAGAAGTAAGTCACAGCCAGTGTGGTTAACTGCACATATAAAGAAGGAAATGGCAAGGAAAAAAAAACGCATTCAAATTATTTAAGTCTGAAGGAACTGAACAATCTTTCTTAAAATACAAGGAGTGCAACAAAGATTGCAAAAAGGCAATTAGGGTAGCAAAAATAGATAATGAAACTTGAATTGCAAGGGAAAGCAAGACTAATCCAGAAAAGTTTTTCAAATATATAAATAGCAAAAAACTTAAGAGGGAGTGCATTGGACCATTCAAAAATGAGATTGGTGAGTTGGTTAGTGAGGATAAGGAAAAGGCCGATGTTTTAAACACTTTCTTTGCATCAGTATATATAAGGGAGCAAGGAATGGTAGAAGAGCCTCCGCAAGTAACAAATAAAACAATACAATTAATAGATATTGGGTTAACTCAAGGGGATATCATGGGAAGACTGAACAAAATTAAGACCGACAAAGCACCGGGTCCTGATGGTATACATCCAAGGGTTCTTCAGGAGCTTAGTGCAGTGTTGGCAAAACCCCTATATTTACTCTTTAAAGATTCTATTACCACAGGCTCAGTGCCACAGGATTGGCGAAGAGCTAACATAGTGCCTCTATTTAAGAAGGGAACTAAAACAGAACCTGGGAATTATAGACCAGTGAGTTTATCCTCTGTAGTGGGGAAAACTGTTAGAAGGGATAATAAGGGACTATATTCAGGATTACAACACAAAAAATAAAATCATTAGCACGAATCAACATGGTTTTATGAAGAATAGATCATGCCAAACTAATATTTTCAGCTTCTATGAGGAGGTAAGCAGCAACCTAGACAATGGCAAGGCAGTAGATGTAGTTTATCTAGACTTTGTAAAGGCATTTGATACAGTGCCACACAGAAGGCTGGTGTATAAAATAAGGAAATTGGGGCTAGGAGATAATCTTTGCAATTGGATACAAAACTGGCTGAAGGATAGGGAACAGTGTGTGGTTGTAAATGGAAAATTCTCCAGTACAGTTAAAGTGGAGAGTGGAGTACCTCAGGGTTCAGTATTGGGTCCGCTGCTTTTTAACATATTTATTAATGACCTGGAAATAGATATAGAAAGCAAAATATCAATATTTGCAGATGATACTAAATTATGCAAAGTCATTAATTCAGAACAGGATATTTTCTCTCTACAGAGGGACTTACATACAATGTCAGATTGGGCAAACGTGTGGAATATGAAGTTTAATGTGGGGAAGTGTAAAGTCATGCATTTGGGAGGAAACAATCCCAAGGCTACTTATAAACTTAATGGAATAATTTTAGGTGACTTGTTGCTAGAAAAAGACCTGGGTATCCTTGTCAACTACAAACTTGGTAACAGTGACCAGTGTCAAACAGCAGTAGCAAAGGCAAACAAAGTCCTGTCTTGCATAAAAAGAGGTATTGAAGCAAGAGTGGATAACATTATTTTGCCATTATACAAATCATTGGTAAGACCTCACCTTGAGTATGCAGTGCAATTTTGGGCACCGGTTCTGAAAAAGGATATACTAGAACTAGAGAGAGTACAGCAGAGAGCAACAAAATTAATTAAGGGAATGGAGGACTTGACATATGAGGAACGACTAAACAAACTTGGTTTATTTACTCTAGAGAAAAGATGACTAAGAGGAGACCTTATCACATTGTACAAGTATATGAGAGGTCAATACAAGGATCTCTGCGGTGAGCTATTTATTCCAAGGCCTGATCAGGTGACCAGGGGACACCCCTTGAGATTAGAGGAAAGGAGGTTTAAACTTCAGCAGAGGAAGGGTTTTTTTACAGGAAGGTCTGTCAAATTGTGGAATTCATTGCCCAGAGAGGTAGTTATGGCAGATACAATGGATACATTTAAGAGAAGATTAGATACATTTCTTTCAAAAGGGAACATACAGAGTTATACTGTTTATCAGTAGGCTGATCAGGAAGGTCTGATAAAGACTAATTTAATTGGTAGCAGGAAAGCTATAAAATTCTCAGTTACTGAGGTATGAGGAGAAGGTTGAACTTGATGGACTTGTGTCTTTTTTCAACCTAATTTACTATGTTACTATGTAATACTCTTAACCCCTTAAAGGAACTTTCACTTAGTATAAAGTCGCCTCTCCAATAATTAAACCTATGGCGACTAGCTTCATAATACTTCTATTACCTCTCAGAAGTGCCAGATTCTAAAGTAATCCTTAATCTTTCGGAGACTGGAAGCCAGGCATCAGCATAGACATCTTGTCTTGGAGACATCCGTGCGCCTGCTCTGTCAGTCCCAGTCTCCTCTAAGAGGCATTACACTGTGGCATAAGGCACTGGAAGGGACTGACGGTGCAGGTGCGCAGACTGCACTAACCTGGCCGACAATCTCCAAAGATTAAGGATTACTTTAGAATCTGGCACGACCGATAGGTAATTGAAGTATTTAGAACTAGTCTTCATATGTTTAATTATTGGAGGGCGACATTATACAAAGTGAAAGTTCCACTTTAAGGACTGTGGACCTGCCAGGACCATCACAATTTTCAGTCCGTAAAGGACCAGTGATGGTCCTGGAACGTCATGAGTTTAATGATCTTAGCGTGCCTGAGGGCGTGGTGTGATCATGACGGGAGGTTGAAACTGGCCGTTCCAAGACCAGAGCAGTCAGTCACCCTCTCTGTCGGAAAGCCAGTACATGTGATCGCTCACATCTGCCGGCTCTTCTAATAAAATGGTTCTGGTCTTTTTGCTCACAAACTGCCCTGGTCCTTAAGTGGTTAAGCACTCTTGGCAATTTTGGTTCTATATAAGGAGATGTGACTTAGAAACTGACAAGTTAAAGGCAAACCTACATTTCTTTGAGATATACTGTATATTACACATGCAAATTGTTAATATTTGTACATTGCATCTTAATGAAAATTTTACTTAAAGTGAGAGATTCTTAAAAAGCAGAACTTGTCCTGATAAAAGAAAAAAAAATTTTTGTAACTCTGAAAGCACCCACAG
This sequence comes from Rhinophrynus dorsalis, assembly GCA_037306005.1. Lineage (NCBI taxonomy): Eukaryota > Metazoa > Chordata > Amphibia > Anura > Rhinophrynidae > Rhinophrynus > Rhinophrynus dorsalis. The sequence goes on along the minus strand of CM074719.1, from coordinate 356,752,456 downwards.
GATCTTACCTGAACATATGGATAGCGAAATGTTAAAAAAAATCTTTCCTGTTCCAAACCCCTGCCCCTCAAAGGGTTAATCAGTGTACATTTCTGTGCCTCCTTGTGGTGCATTTGATGTGCTCCAGACTTGCTCATCTGTTACTCTCTGCATAAATATGCAACTGGCATTCCACTTATTTTCTGTATACGTAATCCCCACTTAACGGTGTTCTGCCACTGCAATTTTGGATATTGCAGTTAGAAAGTATTGCTTAATATTGGGGGGGGGGGTAAATATCTGTCTGTCTGTCTATAACATTGGTTCTCAGTCCATGCCCTCAGTGGCCATGAACAGGCCAGGATTTGAGGATTTTTGTTAGAGCACAGGTGGTGAGTTTAATCTATTTGAATGAGCCTGATCAACACACCTCTTCTCTAGCAGGTAAATTCCTAAGTCTTGGCCTGTAAGTTGGCGGTGAGTGCACGGAGAGAGAACCACTGGGCTGTAATATAAATTTGCAGGTTTTGTAAGCAAGGTCATTCCTACTGCTGAGAGTGATTTTGTTCAAAATGTGTTGCAGCTCAAACCTGCATTATTTGGGTGCAGTATTTTTTTTTCTTCTCATTTACAAAAAATGTTCACTATAATGTGTTCTAACTGATACAGATACTAGTATTTTAATGTTTGTGTTTGTAGATATGTCCGTGTGCTAGGAAACTTGGTGCATGCCATTCAGATAAAGACAAAACTGTGCCAGTTGGTGGAAGTTATGATGGAAAGACGAGATGACCTTTCTTTCTGTCAGGAGATGAAGTTTAGGTAAGAAAAACTTGACTGTACCATTTGATATTCCTTTCAGGGTTTTTTTGGTTTTTGATTTTTGCATGTGCATTGAGAGCAATGCTATAAATGTCACTTCATTCTAAACATTTTCCTACTTGTACTGAACACATTTTAACAATTTTTTTAGTCTAAATATGCTTAGAGTTTGTAAATGCATTTTTCCACACAACCCATTTTAACTGATAATCTACTATGCAAATTAGTTTTATTATTCTTATGGTGGTCATCTCCTCTCTCCCTTCCCCACATTTTGATGGTATGCTACATAACGGTATCATTTTATGAATGTATTTATTTTTACTCCTGGCTATAATGTGAATTTTATTTAATTATTGTATTTTTTAGGACCCTTTTTGTTTCATCATTACTTGTGTATTTTGTTTGTAGAATGCAGCAGACTTTCTTGGAGATTTCTTTATAGCTAATTTCAAATTGTTTCCTACATTTTTTTCCTCTTTGTAGAAACAAGATGGTGGAATATTTGACAGACTGGGTAATGGGAACATCTAATCAAGCAGCAGATGAGGATGTAAAGTGTCTAACAAGGTAGTTGGCATTTTTATTTTATATTTTGCTAGCAATATTGGCCTGGTTTTGCCTGTGTGGTAAATAAATTAAAACAAATAAAAAAGTTCCATACAGTTGTGTGTATAACTAAGTAAATATAGAATTTATATATATGAAGTGTTTTATGGAGAGACATTACAGAAGACATGGAGTAGCCATTGTGTGTGTTATCCACCACATTGCAACCCAGTGTAGAGGATAAATGTCTGACACTAAAAAGGGTTAAAAAATTGAAAGTGGAATTATGTGTAGGACTATTTTTCCTAACATCCTGGTGAATCCACAAAGGAGGGAATGTTTTAATGCGTATTGCATTTTGCAGATAGTGTATTTCTTTTAGCATATTGCTTTTGCAGTAATGGTCGTAGCATAGTGTTCGTGTATGCCTTATGTCTGTGTATTGTGTGTATGCTTTGTGTGTATATTGTGCTTATGTACATATATTGTCTTTGTGTGTGTGTGTGTGTGTGTATATATATATATATATATATATATATATATATATAAAATAATATATATAATTATAGAGAAGATTTGATTAACTCCTCCTTACTTCTGCCCCTGGGTGTGTTTGCCAGGCACACAGACATATTTTATATAGTTGATTTACATCCATAAACATGGCTTTGTTATCAGTATTGTGGAAATTAACTCTGATCTTTGTCATCTTTAGTTTACAGTGAGACTTAACACTGTTTTTTCTTCTCACTATAGAGATCTGGATCAGGCCAGCATGGAAGCTGTTGTTTCACTACTTGCAGGTCTGCCTCTACAACCTGAAGAGGGAGATGGAGTAGAGCTAATGGAAGCAAAATCCCAGTTATTCCTCAAGTAAGTCTATGCTTATTTCAGTCTTGCTAGTTGTTAACCCCTTAAGGACCCATGACGATCCTGCACCGTCATGGGTTGTTATACCCTTAACAACCCATGACGGTTCTGGACCGTCATGGCTTAAATGATAGCAGCATGCCTCCATGCCCGCTCCTATCATTAATTCCAGGCTGAGACTGAACGCGCCGAGACCGGGGCATTCAGTCTCAGCCCTTCTTGCTTCTGTCGGTTTACGCGATTGCTGTATCAGCGATCACATGTACCGGCATTCTGAGACAGAGGTAAGCACAAAACGCATGCTTACCTCTGTGTGCCTCCTCTTTTTCTGTCTCCCTTGCTATCAAAGTAAGGGAGAGAAAAGTAGAGAGGAGACACCTAGTGGTCAAATAAAATTCAGCAGCTGGGGTTTTTAACCACTTCACTGCTGGTGTTGGAGGCTGGCTAAATGCAGGTCAATTTCTGACCTGCAATAATACACTTTTTTTTTTTTTTTTTTTTTTTTTTTTTTTTTTCAAAAAAATATTTTATTTAAAAAAAAAAAAAAAAAATATCTTAATAAACAAAACTGTGAGTGTGGTTGTTGTGGAGCCATGTAATACACTTATACACACCGCCGAATGTCAGGGATAAAAAAAGTGACAAAATAGGGTGGGGAAAAGGGACATGGGGATTTTCACCCGGGGGGACAGTGGCCACTTTAAACTTCGCATTTTGTAGGCATGACTGACCGATCATACCTTTCATGCAGTCTCCATAAAGATTTAACCCTTTGTGCCCAATTGATCCCAAGAGAAAAAACAAAAATGGTGTTTATTTTATTTTTTTAACTTTTTTTTAATTTTAATAAAGTAAATGGTGGGTTATACATATAAGTGGGGTATCAAAAGAGAGCCCTATTTGTGCTTAAAAACAGTATATAATTTATGGGGTGGAATAAAAGACTTAGAGGGAAAACGCTGTCGAACAAAGGCATAGTCAAAAAGGTCAGAACTGCTCTGGTCCTTAAGGGAAAACGACCTCAGATTTTCCCGGTCCTTAAGGGGTTAAGCATGGGTTGGATTTGTTATGCTTTGTGGTTATGTAGCAACCAATGGCACAGGAAATATTGTGCAAGTAGAGGGAAGAAAGGATTCTACTAAGTTTCAACAAATACTGAAAGCTAATGTCACACAGTCGGTGAAGAAACCAAAGTTTAATAGAGGCTGGATATTACAACAAGACATTGATCCAAAATATATGTTAAACTCAACTGTGAACAACTTAAGAAACAAAAGCTTAAGATTTTGCAATGACCTTCACAGTTCTCAGGCTCCAATATTATTGAAAATCTATATGTATATCTCAAACATGCAGTGCATGCAAGACCACTTAAATATGTTTCTGAAATAAAAGCTTTCTACAAGGAAAAGTGGGGAAAAATTCTATAACAAAAATCAAGACTGCTAGCTGCCTATAAAAAACATTTGCTGAAGATAAACATCCCAAGCAGTTTTTTTTGAGCAATGTCTGATGAATACTTTTTGAGCAGATAGCTTCTCATCTCATTTACTTCTCAAACAAGCTCATAGGATTCCTGCACCTTCCCCTCCAACTGGAGCTGTACCTCAACAGCTTTTTTTCTGTCGTCTAATACATGTTACTGGTAACTTTGGGTAGGCGATCAGCCTTACTTAGGCAGGAACAATTCTGAGAAGTGACTGCTGGGTTGAGCCCACCTCCTCTCCTTAGCTTGCAACTAGCCAACCCCCAACCAGTAAGATTTGTTCCTTGGTCAAGACACAAGCAAGGAACAGTTCTGCTACACTCTTAGCTTTTTATTATTTTTCTGTTAGATATGGAATACCACCATTAGACGGATTACCATCACTGACAATTCCCATCACCCAAATGTGGATAGCTCGGTTTGCCAGGTGCTTTTGTGGACCTAAGCCCTGGGGGAAAATCTTTGCTGCAAGTTCTTTCCCCAGGAGTTGCCCATTGAGGCTTCTTCTTGATATATGGTAATCTGAAGGCAGAACACCTGCTGAAAAAGGTGAGCACCCTTTGAGTGCTGAGGTCCACATGTCCCATGCTTCCCCTCCGCACAGGGATCTCATTTGGAGTGCTTATTACATACTCGTGCACTCATTGGGTTTATTCTGTATGTCTATGAGGTGTTTGCAGCAAGTTTCTGTGGTAACTTAACCCTTTTGTTGCTGGTTAGCATGTTTTGAGAGGGCTTTGGACACTTTACCTACTGGGACCAGTGTTTCTTGGGTCTACTGTTTTATTCTATTGGTATTTTGAGTGGTTTAACATTTTGGTATTCACCTAGTTAACTTTGTTCCGGCGCGCCATTGCTCCATTCACTTCTGTGGGACTTTATAGTTTAGGACATATCTTCAACCACTCCACGTAGCGAGGTCAGAGATGGCTCATTTTGTGGGCTTTCTCTGTCATCTGGTCCACATTCTGAGCATCTTGGGGGCTTTAGGGGGCTTTGGGCACTGTTGGGGTACTCTCTGTGAAACTACGTTTCCCATGAGCGCCCACTTCGTGAGGTCATTTCCAATTGGCTCCCTTTGCGGCAGCCATTTTGTGTATTCGCAGATCGAATATCCTATGCAAGGATTGGACACACTCCTCCGCAGTGTAACCCTTCGCCTACCAGATAAGTCTTATTTAGCGTTTCTGGGGTGCATTTATTTATCATACACACTATTTTGTGGGTGTTTTGATACTTTGACCGTTTGACTGTGTGAGAATGTCTACTCCATTAGACTCTGGGGCTAAACCTAAGACTAAGGATACTTGTTTGCCCAGCATGCGCTGCTGCCCCTGAATGTCCTGCAGGGGCCTCCAGCCATGCACTAGAGCCAGTATGGGTGCAAGAGTTTAAGGCTACTACCAGGGACCTTCGGTCCACCTTACAACTCCTTCTATCCACTTTACAGGGGGTCTTCCACTCATGGCAGACCCCTGCCCCAATCATATCTTCAACAAGGCCACTGGAGGGAAGAGTTCTCACCTACCAGTGGTCCTGAGAAAGAAGGCGTCTGTCAAAAGGAATCCGCATTTTCGTTCTTTTCAGGCAAACTCGCGCCAAGCGACCCAGATGGTCCCTCTGCTCAGCTCTGCTCATCCAAGCCTAAGCAGCAATGGAGATCCAAGTCCTCCACGAAGCCCAAGACTTCCAAACCTCCTCCTGCATGACTCACCGAACCCGGGGCCCCACCCGCAGGTAGGTGGCCGCCTAAGCCACTACCTTTCGGCTTGGCAGGCCTCTGTGGCAGACCCATGGGTTTTACAAGTGGTGCCCTCGGTATACAGGATTCCCTACCTCTCTTCCTCCTCCAAGGACCTTTGTTTCTCGTTCTCCCTTGGGAGCAGAAAAACGACGCCTTTTCGAGGAAGCTATACGGGCCCTTCTGGACAAGACGGTCCTGGAACCAGTTCCCCCTAAGGAGAGGGGCTTGGGATTCTACTCCAACCTCTTTGTGGTTTCCAAGAAGGACGGGGGCTGTCACGTCCTATTTTGGATCTGAAGGATCTCAACTCCTTTGTGGTCAAGTAGCCAATACCGCCAGGAGTCTCTGCACACAGTGATAGCGGCCATGTCTCCTGGGGAATTTCTGGCCTCTCTGGATTTTCAAGATGGCTATCTGCACATCACCATTCATCAAGAGAGTCGGCAGTATCTCCGCTTTGATTGCAACCAAAGGCATTTCCAGTTTTCTTCCCTCACCTTTGGCCTGACCATGGCTCCTCAAGTCTTCAACAGAGGCCTGGGAGCATTGAACTCCGTCCTACATCGGAACGGCATCAGGGTGACTCCATACATGGACAACCTCCTTCTGAAGGCCTCTTCTCTGGAATTCCTTTGACTGCATTCATGCTCTCTCATATTACGGGTGGATCATCAACTTGGACAAGTCGGACCTTGTTCCTTCCTGGAGGATGGTCTTTCTGGGCCTCCTCTTCGACACTCAGAGAGGGATGGTATTTCTCACAGATGACGTGGCTCATCAGATAGCACTGAAGATCCAGGCTATCCTGTCTCAGGATCTGGTTCCAGCCAAGAAGTTGTCATCCTTGGTAGGGAAGTTTATTTCCACCATAGAAGCAGTCCCGTTTGCCATGGCTCACACCAGGGAGCTTCAGAGGTTTCTAATCCTGGCATGCAGGAGTCGTCCAGATCTCCTGGAGCGATCCCTCTGTCTCCCTCTTTAAGTGGAGCAGAGCCTCTCGTGGTGGCTCAAATTGAACAATCTCATGAACAGCAGACTCTTCCTGGTGCCCTTCTGGACCATAGTGACGATGGATGCCAGCCGGATGGGGAGCTGTGCCGGGGCACATATGTGTTCAGGGCTGGTGGTCTCAGGAGGAATCTCTCCTTCCCATCAATGTCTTGGAGCTTCGGGCGATATTTCATGCCCTGTATCACTGGACATGGCCACTGAAGGATTGCCCAGTCAGGGTACAGTCAGACAACGCTACAGCGATAGCCTACATCAAGAAGCAAGGCGGCACAAGAAGTCTCGCAGCTCGGCTAGAGGTAAAGGCTATTATATCATGGGCAGAGGAGCATGTCCCTGCCATTTCCGCAGTTCATATTCCTGGCGTAGACAACGTTCTGGCAGACTTCCGATATGTTTGTTGAAATTTCTCCTCTGTAATGGCACTAGAGAGCTAAAACGTGACGCTGTTGAGTGGTGACTAGCCGTTGAACAAGCCATTGTGTATTGTCCTCAGGCATCATTCTCGTCATTAGATCTTCAGAGCTATCATTTCAGATTGATTTCACTGTCCTTGCAAATGCTGAGGCAATTGCTTGATCACCTTCTTGATTTGCAAGAGGTGCTGGATGCTGTGTCGCCCTTCTCTCGGGGGATGTCTCTTGGTGTGAATAGTCTTCCCTTGCAAATGGCATGGGAGGTGAGTAATTGGGCCTCTTCTCTATAAAACCTATTTATAAGACACTGGACATGGGAGGCTTCCTAACTTCTTTAATGATGCTCTTGTTGTGCATATTCCTAAGACTGGAAAATATTTAGGTCTTTAATAATCATATAATCCTATATCCCTCTTGAATATGCACACACAGATTTTGGCTAAAGTTCTAGGTACTAGACTTATTGGGGTCATTCTTAAGATAATTCATCTTGATCAGTCTGGGTTAATGCCAGCCAACAGTACAGATATTAGACTCCATCATAATAATCTGCTGCGTTTACATGATAATATTGGATTTAGGCTAGTGATGTCTTTAGACCCAGCTTGTGGCTTTGACTCTACTGAATTGCCATACTTATAAGAAGTCTTTTCATACTTTGGTATAGGTTCAGATTGTATTAAATGGATTAAAATCTTATATGCTTCACTGAGGTCTAGAGTTTGTACTAATTCTGTAATATCTCCCTCCTTTGCATTGTCTAGAGGTACTAAGCGGGGGGTCTCCGCTATAACCATCACTATTTGATTTGATCTTTAAAGCAATGTCTATATTGATGGTCCTCTGCTCAAATCTGGGAATGTGTTGAATTTGATTTTATGTGCCAATGATATACTGCTTTACCAAGGAGATCATGTGACTTCCAACGCTGTCTGTTTGATCTTGCATGCAAGTTTGGCCGCTTCTTAGGTCTTCGGGTTAACTGGAACAAGTCAGTCCTGATCCCAGTGGACCCAGGGGAGGTTGAAGCTCTCCCATTTTCTGGTACTCTTCAATGGGTGTCTCTCTAAGTACCTTCACATTCGGAGCCTCCCTGTTATGTTTTGCTTAACTTGCATACGATTGTGGCTGGGTTTAAGACCAGGATGAATTGTTTTGAAGACATTACCACTTTTGGGTAAAGTTCACATTCTTAAGATCATAAATTTCCCAAAGTTTTTATACTTGCTACGTAACACACCTGTAGTGATCCATTCAAGACTCTTTCATGCTATTAATAAGATTGTGACTACTTTTGCTCTGTAGTGACTTGGTAGTATTATTTGCTGGCTCCTGTGCATTCTAGAGGCCTTGGGCCCCCTGATCTTTATTTGTACTACCTGGCCTCACCATTCATTTTTGTATCTGGGTTATTTGTTTCAAACTCTGGCTTCCCTGTGGTGTGGAGGAGGTTTCTGTAGGTTCTCCTGAGGCTCTTGTTAGAGCTGTGTTTAGGAGAGTTTGAAGTGTCTGCCTACCCCTCTAATCCATAATGTGTTTTGATGGGGACATGATTGGTGCTCTCTTCAACTCTGTCTGAGGTGGTCCCTTAACTCTCCCTGTTGGATAATCCCCAACTGACTGTGTTTGAAATTTGATGCTTTAGAGGAGGAATTCCACCTGCCTTATATGTTATTTTTCAGATACTTCCACTGCAGCATACTCCATTTATTATGTAGTCTGTGTATTTTACCCCCTCTTCTTTGGAGAATTTCCTGAAATTTCTGTTACATAAAATTAATCTTTAAGTTTATACTCTAAGCTGCAGGCGACTATGCCCAACCCCTTGTTTCACTCTTATTCCAAGTGGCTGGCTGATATCCCGTGTCTTACGGCTGAGGACAGGGAGGAGGAAAGCATGAATTTTTTGACTATGGTCAGTAGTTTGCATGAGTTATTCAGTTAAAGTTTATTCACAGGGATAAACTGTATGCAGTGGGAAGGCTTCTGACTAATCTTTTTCACAAAATGTGAAACTGATCTGGGCACCTGTTTCCATCACTCTTTCTCCTGTAGGAAAATTTCTCGATTCTGGTTCTTGATTTTTCTTTACACTCACTATGTTGTCTCTTTGGCCTACTTCCTGACTCCATAATGAATTACCATGAAAAGTTTTGTGTCAGTCTCTTCTTACAAGAGAAGCCATACTTTTTAATAGGAAGGCATTTGAGTCACTTGGCATTAATGTGTGGCTCTGTCTAGTTAATCAGGATCTATCTCGCATTAAGTTAACATATGGTAACAGAAGGTTCCCTGAGTAGTTCTATGAAATATGGTCTGCTTGGCTGGTCTGACCATAGTCTAATTTTACTACTTAAAATGACTTAATCCTTATGCCTTGTTTTTTCTAGTACATGTCAATTTAAGGAGAGTGTGTAAATTGTCACACTTCTGATGTCTTTTCTTTAGATATTTCACACTGTTTATGAATTTACTAAATGACTGCAGTGAGGTAGAGGATGATGGCACCCAGACTGGTGGACGGAAGAGAGGGATGTCTCGCAGACTGGCTTCTTTACGACATTGCACTGTCCTAGCCATGTCTAATTTACTTAATGCCAATGTGGATAGTGGCCTTATGCATTCAATAGGTAAGAGAGCATGACTCTATTTATTAATTATGCTCAAGAAATTTTTCCATAAACTGACCCATGTGACACTGCAGCAAATGTTATCCAGAACAAAAAAAGAAAAAACTTGGACTGAAAATCACGTAAAAATAACTTTCATTTCCAGTGCAATGCACACATTTAAAACCATTTAGAAAAAAAGGTAAATGTTTATTACCTGACTACTTGTAATTGTTTTGTTGTTTAGGCTTGGGCTATCATAAGGATCTGCAAACAAGAGCAACTTTTATGGAAGTCCTCACAAAAATTCTGCAGCAGGGAACAGAGTTTGATACATTAGCAGAAACGGTCTTGGCTGATCGTTTTGAAAGGCTGGTAGAGTTGGTAACCATGATGGGTGATCAAGGAGAACTGCCAATTGCCATGGCTTTAGCCAACGTGGTTCCTTGCTCACAATGGGTAGGTCAATTTAAAATATTTAATCCATTTCCGTTTATTTATTTCTCCCAGCAGCTTGATTACCATAGTTTTGTTAACATTTGTAAAGATGTCTATTCTACAATTTTGTGTTACAGAGAGAGTTTGTTTAGTAAACATGTTTTTGTAGTAAAGCCATTGAATAACTAGTGATTTTATGAATACATTATAGACCTGCTTGCAATTTGTTCTTGCTGCTCTGTAGTTATACCTTTTTGTTTAGTTGTATGTAATCGCAACCCCTTTTGTAAGATGTAATGTCTAAAAGTGCACAATAAAATAATTATTGAAAAGTCTTAAAGGAACACAAACAAATAAGTTGATATAACTTCAAATTTCACATAGTACAGCTAACATACATAAAAATAAAAGTTCATATGTTATGTCCTTAAAATAGAATCCCTATGTAGCTTTTCAACACACGTTTAAATTTTCCTGTTTGGAGAGCATTTATTCTTGTTTGTGCTCTTTGTATTGAGAGATGAGAATGAACATCACTTAGCTGATTGTGATTAGTTCCCACTAATCTTGTAGTTTTTTCATATCTCTCCCAATTCACATATAGTCCTGGACAGTCAGTTGGAGTCCTGGAAAAGGAGGGAATATCTTCTTCCTCAGAGCATATATGTTTGACTAGATTTGAGGTCACAGAAAACAGACAGTGTTTACTGATGAAACCATTAAGTATGGGATGTTTAAGTGTATATAACCCCAGTTCATTTGTAGGTTTGTGTTTCTTTAATCTAATGTTGCTAATGCAGGACATTATTTGATGTGCTTATACGTATTTCATGTGAAAATGTCCATTTCTCTTCTGTAAATGGGGAGAGAGTATTGATTTACTTTAATACACCTACTATTATGTTTTACAAAATATGCTGGTACAGAATACTTACAAGTAAAATGAGCTATTCTCTATAACTTATATGTGCTTCTCCTTGCTGGTTGAAGGAAGATAGCGCTGTTCTTGGCAGATATAATTTTTGGTAATTTTATAAGCTCTTTTTTTTTTTGTGGCTTTAAAGTGGACCTGTCATGTTAAAACTTCACTGTCCACATCACTTTGTCCTTCCTCCCCTTTTTATGTTCAAAAACCACCTTATATCAGAGAATTGTTTGTACTCCATGGTTAGAAGTTACCTTCATTGCTGGCCGGGGAGGGAGATGGAGGGAGGGGGAGAGTGTGACCATATTGATGACGTGTTACTTGATTGGTAGCACTCTCCCTCTGAGGAACTGTTATTCTTCCATTATAAGCCTATTTTCACTATGGGGGTGTCTTTGTGTGTATCAGACGTGCTCATAATAAAGGGAGTTCACCGCATCTTAAGGAAACATGGGGATGGTTGTGGGTGGTTTGTGATTAGAGAGCTGTGCATACAGTGTACCATAGCGACCTTCACAACTACATCACCAGATAATTTTTTTTTAATTATCATAGCTCAATAACTATAGTGAATATTTAAATAAGTAAATAACATCTTAGAAATATTTTAAAGAGAGGCATCAAATAAAATGTATATTATTTGGGGTGAAACTTACACTTTAAGCATTGGATTCAGTAAGAATACATTCAAATCAATCTAATTTCTTTTATTGTATTATTATCGATGCCCGTAAGCTCTTAATAGTTCAATTTCTATATGATTCTTTTAGCTCTGTTGTTTTGATTTTGAATTATGTCCTTAAGGCAGTTTCAGCATATTGGGTGGACAAAATGGTTTGTGTAAGATATATAGAAGAGTTGAGATTTTGTTACTTGCATTTCACTCCTCTTTTACTTTTATTAAGGATGAACTTGCTCGTGTTCTTGTAACTCTATTTGATTCACGACATCTACTATATCAGCTTTTGTGGAACATGTTTTCAAAGGAAGTGGAGCTGGCAGACTCCATGCAGACGCTATTCAGGGGAAACAGCTTGGCTAGTAAAATCATGACTTTTTGTTTTAAGGTTTGTATTTGATCCAGGGTGAAGTTCTGAAAATATGCAGTAAGTGATTCTGTTGATCGTTTGTCTTTGTTACATGGCAGGGCAACCTGCAACCCTCATATGTCACACTAAATTCCCAGAATCTGTATCCAGTCATTTTCAAGCTGATGATAGAGATTGTAAACCAATAGTTGGATGTTTGCACATTGCCCAGCCCTGATCGAGTACCTTAAAGGGACAGTAATGTCCCATAAAACATTATGCTTGTTTTGTAGACATTTAAAAAATATGTTATTTGGCACAAATCCTATCTCTCAAATTGCTATGGTTTGAGAGATATTCGCTTGTAAAGTTTCCCTTTTCCTCTTGTCAGCTGTAAAGCTGACAGCAGGAGATTTGAGTTGTGTGACTCGAGAAGGCTCCTCGGCAGAGCCGAAATCGTGTTATTTAAAAACAACTACTTCATGGGAATGGTCTACAAAGTGTGCTTGCAAACCAGGCACACTTTGTAGACCTTTACAATGAAGTAATTATTTTTAAATAAAGTGATGTAGTCTCTGCTGTATAGCCGCCGGCTGGTCCCCAGAACGGGGTCTCCTGCTGTCAGCAGAGCGCTGACGTCAGGAGAAGGGCAGGGGGGAACTTTACATACGAGATAGGATTTGTGCCAAATAACTTTATTTTTTTTTTTAAAACCTCTACAAAACAAGTGTAATTTTTTATGGGACATTACTGTCCCTTTAACTCAAACTTAATCTTACCTTTTTTAGAACCAAAGAATCAGTATTGTTAATTATAATTAATGATTCACATATTCTAGATTAAAATGTAAAGAACAGCAATTTACAGTAATGCTGGACAGGTTAGTCTAAGTGCACATAATGAAATGAATAGCTTTTTCTTTTCTCATGCATGCTGCTAGTTGCCTTCACATCTTTGATTGTTATCTGCAGGTGTATGGTGCTACATACCTACAAAAACTCCTGGAACCCTTGTTAAGGACTATTATTACATCTCCTGAGTGGCAGCACGTCAGTTTTGAGGTCGATTCCACAAGGTCTGAGAAGCTATCTTTTTTTTTTTTTTTTTAATTAGAACAGGCAATCATCTTTTGATTTTAAAATCTACATATCTAACTTACTACTGCCAAGTTTCCAAATTACATCAATACACCATCAGTGCTACACAAATCAAAACAATCCTTCAGAGGCACATTTAACATTATGATGAACATTAAATATAGCGTTTTTGTTTTTTTAAATAAGAAACAGCAGCTTGATAAATATCCCCATGTCACTCCCCATTCAGAAAATGGCTATAGTAATTCCCTGCACATTGCTAAGGTGAAATTAACACCTTACTGGCAAAACTGTGGTCTAGCTTACTGTCTCAGACTGGTCTTTTCTCATAGTGAGACAGTAGGTTCTGCTATTTCAAAGATGTACTAATATGCACTGTAATTTTCATTTGTAAAAGACCACCAGAATTTAGACTAACATTTTCTGTTCCTAAAAATGTGTTGGGATGTAAATTAAATATAGTTACTGTGAGAAACACAGGAATCACAAGGGCAAAGTCCCTTCCTTAAGGAGGGTAGGGCACTGAACAAAAGAGGTCTCTGAGTAGAGACTTGCATCCTGCACCACTTTACCCCTGTCCCACGATGCTCAGTTTTAACAGTGCTCTTCATAAGGTGCAAGTAAGCTCTCTTAGTCTTCTTTATTTTCTGCTGTAGGTTATGGACTGAACAATAGTTCATTAATAGGGTATCTATTCCTTGGTCACCTTTGGAAGGATTGATGAGTGCAATGACTTTCAGAACATGGTATGTGGAGGATGGCTTGTTTAATCAGATTGTTTCCTTATACATTTTGTGAATCTCCTCTGAAGACAGGTCCTGTGAGTATGTCCCACATTTCTATGTTGTGTGGAAGCCTCTGAATTGCACTTTGTTGATAGGCTTGCTTATGCACCAGATCTATAAAGGATTTAGAGCTTCTATTTTCCTATTCCAGTGGGGTTTTTTTTTAACTCCTGCACTTCATGGACATTACTTAGTCTATGGAACAGTCTGGGAACAGTCTCTTATTGGCTGTTGGGCTTACATACTTTATTTACTTTTAACATCTTTTTCTAACCTTCATTAGTTGGATAAAACATCATTTTAGTGTTTTTTGTTTTGTCTAATTTTATTTATTTAATATTTTTTGTCATGGTGCTTTTAAGACCTGGCATGTGCAGTGGCTATACTGCTTAGAGCAAAGAACACTATTTTGTGACTTCTCTTGCCTCGGTCTGTGTTTGAGGCAGAAAGAGGGCTGAAGGCGAGTCTCTTCTTAGATATTGATTACTGGGTCCCATTGGCTGGAGAGCCACAGCACCATTTTTAAATCTTGGAAAGTCAGTTTCCAGCAACCCATTCTTCCCAGTCTTTTTAGCAAGGGAAGAGGTGGTCCTTGACTTGACCCTCTTCCTGTCTGGATTCTTCTTGCTACACAGAGGCTGGTCTCTCCCTCCTGCTTGTCACATGAAACCCTTGGAGTCAGATAAGTACTTTTAAGGATGTATAAGTACTTTATTCTACTTTTCTTTTGTTGCTTTTACTTTATACTTCAGGGTGTCTGCCCGATTGTCAGAACCTAAGGGAGACAAGGGCAGGTCTAAGGCTACTGAGGCTTCAGGCATCCCTTTAAATCATTTAACTCCTGCTATTCATGCCAGATTGTACTATTTAGGGTGTTTTCTGGTTCTTTGTCCCTCATGCTCTGTGGTCTCACTCAACCTCTGGAGCCCTCACTTGTTGAACAGGAGCCTGCATGCGTTAAGGCCCCATGCAGCACTCCATGTTATAGAGGGTGATTTCCCACTGTTCCTCTGTTGTGAAAAGGTAAACTGATATGGACAACCTAGATTTGTCGTTATATTTTGGGGACTCTTATGAGGAAGACCCCTGTTCTTTTGCTGAAGGTCTTATTCAGGCTGCCCTAGAGACACTTATAGAATCAGAGGTCTCCAATTCTAGTTCTTCTTCCCTTGATACTTTCAAGAGGCTGCTTTTCTTCCTCACCATTCCATAGATCAGTTACTCTTGGAGCAGTGTAAAATGCCTGTCAGGAGGTCCTTGCTTAATCATTGTAGATCTTTTGCACCCTTTTTCGACTAAGGCTTTAGCACAGTGGGCCACCCACCGCTGTAGATCCCCCAGTTTCTCTCCTTGCCAAGAATACAGTTTTTTTCCACTGGTGCATGCTGCTTCTCTTAAAGTTCAGAGGGCCTCGCACCTGTATTACTTTTTGAATTAGAATTTTGTTGCTTCTGGTACTGTCTTAAACGCTTCTTATGCTATTGCATAAGTAACTTGGCTATCTCTGTCGGGGTGATCAGCTTTTGGATGGCATCCAAGCAGACAGACCCAAGGACGATCTGATGGATCTTATATCCAGGATCCTTGAAGCTAATTCTTACCTGACTGAAATGACCTTTGATGTTGCTAAGGTTACTGGAAAGTCTTCTGCTTTCTCTGTGGCTGCTCAACACACGTTGTGGCTTAAAATTTGCATGGCTGACCATTCTTCTAATAGATCTTTGGTACCCCCCCCCTTTGTGGGCAACAACTGTTTGACCCAGAACTGGAGAATATATTGCTGCTGGAGGCAAAACTACTTTCTCAGGTTTCTTTTATTCAAGAAGACATAGATTTTAGTAGCACTGCCAGTATGGGTACATGTCCAGGGCTCCTCTCTTCTCTCAACAGCCCAGGGGTGTTCCACCCCAAAACCCAAGCAGGCTTGGTCAGGCAAGAAAAGGGGGTACTGCATACACATAAAGTCCATTCCTCCTTTTTCTTTGTTCTTGTGAAGAATTTCTAGTAATCCCGAGAGAATATGTATTTTTGGACACAATTTCTTCCCTGTTAATAAAAGTTCCTTTTTAGAAAAGATTTGCAGGATTCTATTCCATTTTTTTTGTTGTCTCCGAGAAAGTTGTATGCTGTTCTATTCTGGTCTTAAAATGCCTCTCCCAATGCAGATAATTAACATTTCCTGAGGTTTGCATTCTAAAATCAATATTTTCAGTTCACCATTCTTCCCTTTGGGTTGGTGTCCACTCCGGTGGTATTCACAAAAGACATGTCAGCCCTGGCGGCTCATATCCACTCTGAAGGGATAGCTTTGCCTCCCTATCTGGATGAACTTTTACTCAAGGCTCCTTCAGAGGAGATTGTGTGCACTCAGCTTCTTTTATGTCCATTCTGGAGAAATACAGTTGAATTCTCAATTTCAAGAAGACGTGTCTGGTTCCATTCCAGGTCCTTTACTTTTTTGCCATGAGTTTCGTCATTCTTCAGGAGAAGGTTTTTCTACCAGACAAGATTTGTCTTTCCTACGGTTATCTCAGG
The DNA here is from genome assembly GCA_037306005.1 of Rhinophrynus dorsalis. Classification (NCBI taxonomy): domain Eukaryota; kingdom Metazoa; phylum Chordata; class Amphibia; order Anura; family Rhinophrynidae; genus Rhinophrynus; species Rhinophrynus dorsalis. Next base: position 356,736,165 of record CM074719.1, on the reverse strand, counting down.
AAGTACATGCTGGTACTAGATTACATAGTCTCTAGCAGTCCTGTTTGATCAGTTTCATAGAGGGAGTTGCAGCTGGAAATTCTGAGGTACTGGTCCAGATAATAATGTTACCTTTCAATTGTCATGTCTTTGTCTGGCAGATCAAAGGTGGATCTTCATTGTTGGCTATGGGCCCTCATATGTCCTTGTTAGGCCATATTGGGTTATAGTAAAGACAGATTCCATCTTGACGGACTGGTGTGCCACTATTGGTCCCCAGACTGCTCGTGGTCTTTGGTCCAGGGTTGGTGTTCTCTGTCCATAAATGTTCTGGAGCTTCAGGTGACTAGAGTAGCTCTGTGGCATTGGTCTCAGTACCTCCAGGGATCCGTGGTGCAGATCCAGTCAGGCAATTGAAATGACAGTGGCTTACATCAGCCACTAGTGATGGACCAGGAGTGTGGCTGCATGGGCTGAGGTTTGTCTGAGTCACATAGGAGGAGGCTCACTTACTGACTTTCTCTGCTGTTCACATCTGGAGGGAAGACAATGTTGTGGGAGATTTTCTCAGTCACTAGTGTCTGGATCCCAGCAACTGGGAGCTCTATCGGATCAAATTCCACTTGCTAGTTTGCCTAATGGATCTAATGATCGCTTGGCTGAACCACAAGGTTTCACAGTTCTGTTCCAGGTCCCGGGATCCTCTACTTCTCATGGCATTTTTTGTTTGCATCCGTGTTCCCTCCCATTCCCCTGATTGCAAGGGTTCTGCAGAAAATAATGATGCTGTGGGCTCATGTCATTCGGACTGCCCAATTCTGGCCTGGTTTTCAGTTATTCTCAGTCTGTATGTGGCAGAGCTGTTTCCGCTCTTTCCACTTCTGGACTGTTTGACTGTCCACTGTGTCATCCACAGGTGGAGAAGTTGGCTTTAAGTGCTTGAGGCCAACATCATGAGATTTTTTTTTTCTCTGCCATTACTACCATACTACAAGTTTCAAAACCAGTCTCTTCCAAGGCATATCACAGGGTATGATCTCTGCTTTGTAAATGGTCATTATCTGGGGTTACACCCATGACCTTTTTAGCTTCCGGTTGACTTGACTTTTCTTCAGGATAGTCTTTAGAAGTGGCTTGGTCTTAGTTTTATTAAAGTTCAGCTCTTTTTGCCTTATTGCGGTGTATTGCCTTATTACCTTATGTGCAAATGTTCATCCAGTGGGGAGTGATTCATGCCTTCCCTGTCTTTCGGGATCCCACTCTTCTGTGGGATTTGAACCTGGTTCTGGGAGTGTTTCTTAAGGCTCAACTTGAGCCCTTGTCTTCGGTCTCCCTGCATTTCTTCACACGCAAGACTGCCTTTATTTTTGGTTGTTGTCTCTTTTCTGCAGGTGGCTATATTTCAGGCTTTATCTTGTAACTGGTAGGGTAAGTTCTAAGGACTCCCATAGGGCTCCTCCCTAAGGTTATTTCTGACTTGCACATCAACCAGGAAACTGTTCTTCCTTTTCTCTGTCCAGCTTCACCTAATAGACAGGAACAGAAGCTTCATCTCTTGGATGTGGTTAGGTGCTTGAAGTACTAAATTAACTCCGCCTTTTTGAAAATCTTTTTGTCATCCCTGAGGGCCCTTATGTGGGCCAGGCTGCTTCTTGGATTAAGGTGACCATTCGCCGGGCGTATATCCTCAGGAAGAAGCTGGTGCCCTTTCATGTTACAGTGCAGGTGTCTGGGTGCATCTCGGCTCTGTACGAGTCAGGCCTCTTCCTAGCATTTGTGTAGAGGTACGTACCACCTTACAGATTTGTCAAACGCAACCGTGTTAAAGTGCTGGCTTCCACTGTAGCCATCTTTGGCCAGAAGGTTCTACAGGCCATTGTGCCTATGTAAGTGTCCTTCCTGATTTTCTTTTGTCCATTAACATGTTGGTTCCTGTTCTTTGTAGTATTTCTGTCCATTGATACCTGAGGTTCATGTTGTACTAGTTGTTTTCCCGTTAGGGCTGGTCTGCTTGGAGGGGTATTTTCTTTTCCCTCCCTGGAATTTTGGTGGCTGCTTTGGTATATCCCCATGTTTCCTGTGTCCACATAGGATGTAAGAGAAAATATGTATTTACTAATAAATCCTTTTCTCTTATGGCCATGTGAAATGCACAGTATCCCTCCCAGAGGTAAAAAGAAAACAAATAGTCCCATGCGGGGGGGGGGGGGGGGGAGTCCTGTTGGGTTCTTCCTTTCAGGGTATTGCCTGTCTTGTGCTACTTCAGTTTTTGTTTCAGAGTTGCAAAATGTTAAAACTGAGCATTCCCAGTTAGGATAAAGTGGTGCAGGCTGGAAGTCTCTGCCTCAGATCTTTTGTTCAGTGCCCTGTTCTCCTGAATGAGGGGACTTTACCCCATGATGCCTGTGTTCCACATGGAATAAGACAAAATAATTTATTGGTAAGTACACAAAAATCTCCTTACTGTGATTGGGTTTTTTTTTTTTTCCCAGAAGTAATGCCCTTTTTTCATGGTGTCTCACATAAAGTAATTTTTACATCTTGCAATAAGCATATGATGTCATATTGACAACAAAATGTAAAACATTACTTATTGATTATATAGTGGGACATTATATAATAAGTTATGTTGGTTGTCAAATCTTCAAATATTTTTAAAAGCCCTGAATCCACTGAGTACACAGTACCAAATATGCATTGTTTTACCTACATGCATGGCCAGCACAGACCCTAATTAATAGGATCACAAAAGGGTATTTTTATCTTTTATGAACTAAAATGCACATTACATTGATTACATGGTAAAACTACCCTAAAATCAGCTGATTCGCATATAAATTATTTCTTGAAAGTAGACATTTACTAATCAGAAAATAACTGAAACAGGCTTTTGCGTAAGGAAAAAAAAAAGTATGAAATATGAATGCCACATATCTCTTGAGTACACTGATAACATATATAGGTGCTTAAATGTATGAGTTTCCTTGGGGCCCCAAATTGGTAACCACACAACAGAAAATATATTGGGATTCTCAATTTAAGCATGTATAACATGTAGCTAGCAAGCAGTGGCCATGTGTTCCTTGTCGAGATTATTTCAAGTAGTAGTGTATGCATGTAGTGCATTATGGCTGCTGCCGGGGCTGGAAATAGTATAATTCTTTTCCAGCTCTTGTTGCCCACCTCTGTCCTACACATTCAGTGGAAAAGCAATTTTCCTGTACCAAAGTATCTTTCCAGGTGGTGGCTAGTCGCACATATATTCATATAACAGGTGCCTTGTATGTAAATATAAGGCTTAGTTCTTAATGATTAAAACAGTTCCTGGAAAGGTGCTTTAGTTTAGTTTACGTATTAACCCCTTGGATACAAAGGACACCTCTGTGATGTATCGCTTTGGTGATCTCACTAGAGTTAATAATGATTAACATATGCTTTATGTATATCATCATAAATCGAAAATTACCTTTTCCATATCTTGCTGCTATGATTGTTTTCAAAGGTTGGATGGGATTGAGGTTCTGGAAGAGAATCAGCACTGCCTCCTACAGATGACCGAGAAGTTCTTCCATGCCATTATCAACTCTACACACGAGTTCCCTACACAACTCCGCAGTGTGTGCCATTGTTTGTACCAGGTATGACAGAGAAGGGAAATGTGTAGTGCTACGATTATTGAAGAGCTGTGGTAACAAAGTTTTGTCATTTTTTGGAGACACCCGCCGTTAGTATACCCTTTGAGTGTCAGAAAGGTACAATGTGTTGGATGCTGTTGGATTCCCTGGCACCCAAAGGATTATAGTGTAAGCTGAGAGCCAGTTAGTTAAAAGACTAGTAATCCTTAATATTGAAAAATATAAACATTTCAGGGTTCCTGCGGAGTATAACATGGTTACTGCCACTGCTGAGAGGTTTTTATTCAAAACTTATTACAGTTCAAAGTTATATTTTGTGGTAGTGTTGTTGCTACAGGAGTCTATGGATAGCTATGGTCAGTTGACCACAAACCTCAATGGGGCGCTGTGGCAACAGTGCCACTAAAGTTTCAGGCCAACAATGTACTACACTGAATGCAGCTGTTACTCGGCTGCATAAAACCTACAAAATATATGTGTGTGTGTATATGTATATAATATAAATATGAATGAATGTACATGTGTATATGTAGCTAGGATTCCATAAACCAGCACTTACAGGACTTTTACAGTTGCTAAAAAGTTTTTTTTTTTTTATGTTTAAAATTCCCAAGAGTGCTGGTTTATGGAATCCTTGTGAAATATTTTACCTGGGCACCCAGGCATTCATGTTTTGTGTTGCGTGTGCTGCCCTTTTCTGCTCTATGTAATATAGCTATCCCCCCAAATATTAAGCGTTACCAATCCTGTAATACGTGTGCTGCAATACAGCCAGAAAGATAGACTTGGCTCTCAAAAATTTGTACATACTTAACCTTAACATCCCGTATCGTGCCAGGACAGTCACTCTGGTCCAGATGTTAAGGACCGGTGATGGTCCTGACACGTCATGGAATTCTGGGATGGCAGCATGGCTGCAGGTCGCTCTGTCATCCTAGAATTCATTGTGCAAATAGAAAAAAAAGTGTTGTGGTCCTTGCTCCCGGATTGGGTTGTTGTTAAAAGGATAGTAATGTCTGTGTTGACCAAAATGTAATATTGTAGTGCATTTGTTTTTCCTATTTTGTTTATTCAAGACTCTGGGCTATTGCTATTGCTTTCTGTGAAGAATTTTGGAATTTCACTTACAAAAAAAAAAAAAAATTATAGAGACTTATTACACATTTTTTTTTCATAAACCTTAATATGCTTTTATTTATCAGTGATTTTTTTTTAATAATTTTGGTACGTGTTGAAATCATTGAACAGCCTTGTAGCAGATATCCTAATGCTTTAAGCAGCAGTTGGATGGGAAACACTTCTCACTGCAATCTGTTTCACACCTTTGTGGAACTCAAAAGGTCACCTGCCATTGGCTTCCCTCTGTTTTGAGAATGGAAGGACATGTTTGTGATAACATCTAAATAAGTAAATCATAAAAGGATCAGTAACAAAGATACTTAGTTAAACAGAAAAGTTGTACATTTGGGGCAGAACATCTTCATGAAAGGGGCCAACAGAAATCACCATTCATACACAATGGGTTGTTTAAACTTTAGAATGCTACAAGGCTTTCAGAAGCATTACAGTGTCCATTAGGTGTTTTGCCTCTGAATTAAGTTTTCTTTTGAACATCGGGCCCAAAATCTAGATGTAAGCTTTAATCTAGCTATTTAAAGAGCACGCCAAAAGATACCATTCTCTATCTTTGTTGCAGCTATTACACACAAGAGGAAATCTATGTTTTCTTAATATGGTTAAACTCATCATTGAGCAATTTTGTTCCAAACCAACTGCACCATAGGGGACAAATATAACTTATCCAAATTCCCATTGATTTAACTCATCCTTTTTAACCCCTGGTATGCTTGAGGTCTCCAGTGCATTGAATAACTTTCAGGAGGTTAAAACCCCCCAATTTAATTTATACAAGAATTTGTAAAATTGTATTTGTCCCCTACTATACACTTGGTTTACCCCAAGATTTCTCAGTTTATATCGATCTTATTTACTAACACTTTATATAGAAATATTAAATTGATCATTAATGAGAATAAGCTTAACTTTTGTAGTAATTATTTGCCATAGATATGGCAGTGCTCCAGGATTTCCAGCTCTGGATTGGCTTAGATTCAGATTCTTTTTTTAAATTAACACTAACTACATTTCATGTTCATTAACTCCTGCCCTGCTTTTTCTTTCACTTACCAGCTGATTCTTCAGTTTCAGGACACAGTGTGGTAAGAGAGATGGCAGGCAGGGAGGAGTTCAGATGTAATGGTGGACATGTGGTTTTGAAAATGGTAAAGAGCAACATGGTATCATCAACTTAACAGCTACTGTTATGAGTGGAGACCAAATACAAGCGTTCGCCTATGAGTCATTCACCTGTCTGGCTTTCTCTCATGGTTGTAATGTATCCAGTTATGGGGCTTGTATAGAATAACTATCTTAGGTTTTGAGTGTAGTCTGTGAGTGTAGTCTGGGATGTTTAACTGGTACTTTCTGCCTACGTGGAATCAGGGTGGTAACAGGCTTCAATGCCACATGGGTGAAATGGGTACTTAACACATTTTAAGTCAGGGGTGTTCAACATGCTGCCTGTGGGCTCAATGAGGCCCATCTAACCCTAGGGTGCAGCCAGCCAGACATTTTTATGTCTAATTAACTAGTGCACATGAGCTAGTCAGCCAGTAAGACCTAATCCTGTACTTGCCAGTGCCATACAGTTCAAGAATATATGTATATATGTGTGTGTGTGTGTGTGTGTATATATATATATATATATATATATATATATATATATATATATATATATATATATATATATATATATATGTATGTATTGTCAGTGACTTGATCAACTAATAAATGTCAATATTTTTGAATCACTGACATCCGGCCCACAACCTGTCAATCTTGTTGATTTCCCCTCCCCAGGTAGTGTCTCTTCTCCTCCTCCTCCTCCAATGACAGTGGAGGACTGCATAAGTGCATCTTGTCCTTTATAATCAGTGCCAGTCCGCTTGCCTCTGTGGCTGTTTTTAGTTAGGCAAGTGGACTGGCACCGATTATGAAGGAGGGACAGCGTGAACGAGATACGTCTATGCTTAACATTGACCTGGACGCGCTTATACACGAGAGCGTGCCAGGTCATATGCAGTCCTCCTCTGTCATTGGAGGAGGAGGAGGAGAAGAGACACTATATGGGGAGGGAAAATGAACAAGATTGACAGGTTGCGAGCCGGAGCTGTTTCCGCACCCTGAGAGCAACTGACATCACTAAGTGAAGTTTAAAAGCTTATATCTCAGCAACTACTTCTTTAAAAAGAAAAAAAAAAAAAAAAAAAGAATTACATCTTCACCAACATTAAAGGGATAGTATTGTTTCATAATAAAATCAGCTCTAATTAATCATCATAGTATTTGGCGTTTGAAGAGTGTTATTTCAATTCTGTCAGAGTTGTAGTTCAAGAGTAATTCAATGACAAAGTATCCCCCTCCCGCCCCTTTTACTGATGTAACACTGCTCAGCCAGATCAGAAGGGAGGTGCCCAGGTAGATTGAGAGGGACAATCTTCATCTAAAGATGAGGGAAAAACCTGAAAAACTTGTCAAGGGGGGCAGGGCTTTCTTTGTTCTCATAGGAAGAAGATTGGCCCCTGCTGTTATCTGTCTGGTCTATGGACTCGATTCCACATCTGAGAAGAGATGGCTTTCACTAGGTAAAAGGGACGGGAGGGGGAAACTTTGCTTGTGAATATCTCTTAAACCATAAAGGTTTGAGAGATAAGACTTATATCATACTTCATGTTTTTTAATGCCTACAAAACAAAAATAAAGATAAAACAAAGTATTACTATCCCTTTAAACTACAATAGTAAGTCAGTGTTGAATAAGGTGACATATCCCATTTAAACAACCTGATTGCAAGTGAAATCTCTAGAGCAGTGGTACACAACATGGCCTGTGCTTTTCTTTATTACATAACCTTAATTTGCTTCAGAGTGACTATTTAAAAAATAAAATAAAATAAAAAATATACACACACACACACACACACACACACACACACACACACACACACACACACACACACACACACTCAGAGCCACTCATAATTGATTGATAGTTGCCACTCATAATTGATTGATAGTTGCCATTAGGATAGTCTGATCAGATTTTGTATTAGATGGTGGTGTTACTTTAACGTCTTGAGGACCAGAGGGGTATAAAACGTGCCCTTGTGTTTGCATTACACACCCCTCTGATCCTCAACGAGATAAGATGTGAGAGAGCTCTAATGCTTGAGGGGTTAAGCAGTTTTAAAACCATTGCATCTTTGATTTTGTTACCTATAAGGGCTTTCACATGTACTATTTTGCACCTTTTCTATAGTCCTCATCGTGTTTGTTCTTTATACACACATATTACATATACAGTCATATTAATGATTATGATTTAATGTACTGAATCCCTGCTGGACAAGCACAACATTTAGATATATATCATTCAGTTTTATCTGTGCAAATGTATTGCAATTTCATTAGACTGAGTGTCTTCCTTGCACTACTCCCTGGAGAATGTTTCAGTGATGGAAACTCAATATTCGTGTTTCATGCCAGTGTCTAATGTCTGGAAAATGTAATTGAGCTGTTCACAGTCTAATAAGTGTTCCATTTTCATTAATAGCGGGTTTCATTTTGCCTTACCAAGAATTTTTGATTTGCTGAAGACAATGTAAGCACTGCTAAATTCTATTTTATTGGTTCTATTTTACAATGCTTGCAGTAATAATAAAAGTATTTAATGATGTCCAGGGTTGGAAAATCATTGGGGCTCAGTGGGAGATTATTATTAGTCAGAAGGCAAAGTCAACCCACTGTTAAACAGAATTATTTATTACTGGTCTACTGAATTATCATATCTTTATAAAACACCAACATATTCAGCAGTGCTGTACAGTTAGACACACTTAACAGATGACTACAAATGGTGGAGAGGACCTGTCTTGCAAGAAATTACAATCTAGAGTATGATGGGGAAAAGTGAAGGTACAGCAAGATGAGTTTCTGGTTAGAGTGAAGGGAAAAATTTGGGATATTTGCAGAGTTGGTCTATGGGTGATAGAACAATATAAAGCTACTGTAATGGTAGCTTTGGGACAGTTAAAGCGGAACTTTCACCTAAACGCATTTGCTTTAATCCACTTACATTACTGATTCAAGCTGTGCTGTGCTTTGGTTTTAAAAAAAACCTCAATAGAAATTAAGATTGAGGGTTAACTTTATCCCTCTTCTCCTCATTCTGATCAGCACCATCTTGCCGATGAGAATACAGGAGATCCTTCTCCCCGCTGGTCAGTCAGTAAACTGGAGTACTCTAGTTGGCTAGATATCGATTTTTACCAGTGAGAGTTCTCCAGCTTACTGACTGACCACCGGGGAGGAGGATCTGTTATGTATTCTCATCGGCACAAATTGTGCCGATCAGAATGAGAATATGTCAAGAGGGAGAAGGTAAACCCTCAAACTTAATTTCTATTGCGTTTTTTTTTTTAAAAACCAAAACACAGCACAGTTTGAATCAGTAATGTACGTGGATTAAAGCAAACGTGTTTAGGTGAAAGTTCCGCTTTAATGATACTGAATGTAAGCATCTGTGAATAGGTGGTTTTTGAGGAATTACTTGATTGAGTGGAAACTGAGATAGTTTGATGGAGTGTGGCATTGAGTGCAGGAGATAGGAGGCTGCTCTGGTGTAATCTTTAAGTTGAGTGTGAGAGGTGGTGGTGGTAAGGGGGGAACAAAACTGATGATCATTTACTTTGTGAAACAAAAGGTTTGAGGGGGTATTAAGAAAATGTGATTACGTGGGGGGTTGGGGGGTGCTGTTGTGGAGAGCTCTGTAGTGGAGTGGCAAGATTTAAAATGTAATCCTTCCAGTTACAGGGAGACAATGTAACACCTGACAGAGTGGGGCTGCAGAGGAAGTTTGACAAGTGAGATGAATTAAACTAGCAGCATCATTCATGATGCACTGAAGTGGTTACAGTCTTTTAAGAGGTAGGCCATCTAGGAAGGTTTTGACAGTAGTCTAGTGAGACATGATAAGGTAGTGGATGTGATGTTTTGGTAGTGACCTGTGTAGTGTCTTCTAATTCTAGAGATGTTCCAGAGGTGAAAGTGAAGTGAAATGTTTGTGAGAGAGAGTGTATTTGAGGAGAGGGCAGTCTCGAAAATCACCCATAGTCATCTGGCTTGAGTGGTAGGGGTTAAAGTGGAGTTTACATTAATGTTGGTATGAGGTATAAGAACAGTGGCTTGAGGAGGAATATTGGTGTGGTGGATGAAAAGTTGAAACAGGAGATGTATATTTGAGTGTCATTAGCATAAAGGTAATATTGAAGGCCATATGATATGTGTTTCAATTGGGAAAGCTATACCCACCTATGGCCTTCAGTATCCTGTTTCTCATGGGTGGATGTATATATTGAAAACTGCAAAGGGTTGAAGCCTGATCAATGGGATACTTTAACTGAAAGAGAGAGAGGAGTGGAAAATGGAAATCCAAAAGAGCGATTATTAAGGTAGAATGACAACCATGGGAGGGCTGTCCACTGAGGACATGAGAGGAGCATTTGTAGGAAGTAGTGGTCTACTATGTCAAAGGATGCCAATGGGTAAAGGGTCTAAAAAGAGAGTATTATTAGGTCATTATTTACTTTTATAAGAGCAGTTTCAGTGGAATGTGGACCGTAAAGCCAGGTTGTAGAAGGTCATGCATTTTGTTAGAGATGAAGTGGAAGTCTGTTGTAAACAAACTGCCTCTAAGCTATCTGCACCAAGTGAAGTAAGCAGAAAGTGCTTCTGCTGTCAAGAGGAATCGTCAAGGGATGGTCTGTTTGGGATTCTTGTGGTTAGCATTAGTTTAAAAAGAGATCTAATCAAATTTAGTGACACACTGAATAATTGTGTTAGGGATATAGGATCAGAAACTGGGCTGTGAGGGAATGAGGTCAGGTGGGCAGGTAGTGAGATGAGTAGATAAGAGAAGCCCAGCCACCTCATTCTCTGATACAGGAATAAAGGAACTGAGTTAGATTGTTGCATGCAGTGGCTGACTCAATGAGATGTAATTATAATTTAGTCAGTTTTGTCCTTGAAATAGCTAGCAAGGTCTTGAGAGGTGAATGTAATCATAGAAAGAGGATAAGATGGGCATAGTAGGGAATTAAATGTAAAGACAATTATTCAAGGATTAGAAGAGTGAGGAATTATGCATTCTGTACCCCTCTGACACTCAAAGGGTTAAGATAAAAGTAGTAAGGTTATGTGGCAGTGGAGAGTGTCAAGCTAGAAGATTGTAGATAGAATGTATAATGGATAAAGTGCTGACTGTGGCAATCAGTAGTTCATGAGCTCCGTATGTGTGGTATGCCAGGATTGTAGGCTAGGATGTTGTGTGTGGTGAAGTATGCTTGAGACTACCTTATCACAGACCAAAATAACACGTTGTATGTTTGTTAATGGTGTGGGCAGAATATGTGGAGATGAATGTGGAAGAGTCTGTAGAAGGTTAGAATGCAGTTTTTGGTCCAAATTATGTAGGTTTCTGCATGTGTTATTGCATCTAGATGGTGACTGAAATGTTCCAGGTGCAGGAAGATTACAGTTTACTAGGCTGTGATCAGAAAGTGGTAATGGCAAGTCTGAAACAGCTCAACAATGTAAGAATGTTTACTGCTCCTTTAAGAAATTGCGTATTGCGCTACAAAGCCACATTCAGTGGTGTCATGTTATATTTAACCACATAGGACCAAAAGGTTGCACAGCACATTGCTTTGCATACCACTCTGGTCCTTAAGAGGTTAAATTTCACATTATTTACAGTACTTGGCATAAGTGCAATAGTTCATTATGTAAAGCAGATACAATATGTTGTGTGGGAATTGTCTAAAAGAAATTTGATGTTATAGATTGACAGTGATGGATAATTAAAGGGGCAGTGCCTTCTGCAAAAAAAAAAAAAAAAAAAACCAATCTTAACCCTTTGATTGCCAGAAAGGAATCCGTTGCATTGTTTTTCAATGCATTGGATGATTCTCTGGCACTCAGAGGTTTAATAAACTCAGTAACGGGGCCTGAAATTGTCACAATTGTGACTGGGGCTCTCAAAAGTGAAGTCACATGACCCCACTCTAGTATCGAAGAATAATAAAGTAACTCTTCAGATTTTCTTATGGAAATTGCACACAAGCTGGTAGCTGGTACAGATAAAATACTAGGTTACACTTGACTGTCTCTCTGAGAATATTTCCTATCAGCCTGAGTGTCTAGGTCAGACACTGCAAATTCCCAGGTATGATGAAAGATTTTTGATGTTTTAACAGTGAGTTGGATACCTTTCTTTCAAATAAGGGGGTTAGAAAAGTTCCATATAAATCCTATGATGCAGTGTGTTTTCCCCAGAATAGATCCACTTTTTATATGTGTATATGTCACTAAAAGAAAAAGACCACACTCTTTGAGCAGAGAGCTGTGCCTCTGTATTTTGTATCTGGGATGTCTACAGAATGTATTTCACAAGGTGGCATTGCAGTTTGCAGGACCTAACTTGCTAACAATATGTGTTTTTTTTTAATGTCGTTGTAAAACTCATTACTGGTTATTCACTAGTTTAGTCATCCTAATGCAGGTCAGTAAAGGACCCCTTCAATTTTTATATATTGTTAATATAACTTTAAATATCACATATGTTTCAGCTAGCATATATAAAAATGAATTATTCATATATTGCATCCTTGAAATATTGTACCAAACTTGAGTTTGTCAGAGATGCTCAATATTTCTTCTCTGTGTTTCTCTGCGATTGCACCCTGGGCACAGGACACAGTACTAGTGAGCTCTTTTGCATACTCTTGCAAGCTCATGAGCCTAGTTGAACATCTGTCTTCTTCTCTGTACTGTGAAATAACGTAAAGTACCGTTAATTGATTGCTGTTAGTGCTCATACTCTTTGTGCATTTAGTGCTGTTATATCAACTCATTTATTGATAATCAGTGGGAGCCCTGGAAAAAGGAGTAATATTTGCTCACCATTGATTTTTCTTAGGTCCAATGGTGAACATAGGAACCAAAGAGTAAAGTTTGCCTCTCCAGATGTCAGGGCACTTCAAAAAAAGGCAAGGCCGAGACTTCCTTTCCAGCTTTACATTCGCTCCTCAGTTCTCCACAAAAGGGCAAGCTGGCACTATTGTCTTAGTTTTTAGACTTCATTTTTATTGTTTAATTGTAAATTTAGCTGTACAGTTCCCCATTAGATGGACAGACTCTTATTTACGATCTTCCCTGGAGTTGGATTGCCCAGTTTACAAGTGTATTTCTGGACCATTTGCCTGTGGAGAGTTTGATTTTATTTCAAGTCTATACCTCATTATTGAACTTCTCCAAAGTTCTGTATTTATATAATGGGAATCAGAAGACAAGTTAACTCTTTGAGTGCTGTGGTCCTTACTGTTATGTCCCTGCTTTTTTATTACTGAAGAGTTGTGTTGTTGCCTGTCTAGCAGTCAATCCTTCTCTTTTCCCATGAACACTATGCTTCCAAATGTGGCTGCCTCCATATGAGTTTCTTTAACCTTCCTATTATGCTTTGTACTTAAACCTTTGTTTACAGGCTTTCACTTTACTTTTTTAACAGCCTTATTCTATTCTTATTTTTTTTCTTCTTTGTTTTATAGAAGTGCATGGCAAATCTTTACATAGACATATCTCTGCACCCATTTCACCTACAAATGAACAGAATGGGCTAAAATTAATCAATGGATCTTCTCCATTGCATTATCAGCATGGGGACAATGTTCAGACCATTAAATTTCAGTTTTAAATTGGCTGGAGAACCACCTTTTGCTTGGTGTATATAATGGAAAACTACATTACCTAGAACACCTTTTTTCTCGGTCTTTCTGTGGAAGCCATCTTACTACTCGCATTGCATAAGCTACACAGAGGCTGGGCTGTTTCTCTCTCTCTCCAGTTTAGGCTTATCAGGGCCATTTTAGAGACTTTGCAGCTCTCTGAGCCCTTCTGATGCATGGTCTCCCTCACCAGTCATCTTCCAGCGGCACAAAAGGGAATCACTCATTTTTCTTCCCGATCATTCTATGGACCAGGAAGAATGGAAGACACCTCATAGAGTTTTCTTTAATAAACAATTTCCAACCTTTACCATTTTTCCAGTGGGCTACACTGATCTCCTCATCTCTCACCTTGATTAAAACTACACTGCCTTTGGCAGATGCCTCATTCCTTAAGGATCAAGCTGATAAGTGCTTAGATTCCATCTTAAAGGCAAATTTTGCAGCTACTGGGGCTGCCCTTAGACCCATTTTCACTACAGATTGGGTCACTAGAGCCATAGGTATCTTGGATTAACAACTGTCTGGTGCCATTAAGGGGGGACGTTATTAAAGAGGAACTGCTAGTTATGCTAGTCAATATCATGGAGGCAACATATTCCTTACTGCCACTTACTTTTCTGGAAATGCCTTTTCCATTTCAGCAGCAGCACCTTGCGGCTCAAGGATTTGCAAGCTGACCATTTTTCCAAAAATTCTTCTTACTCTCAGAGGTTTTGTTTTTTTTTTTGCTTAAGAATATTTTGGATTTTCACATCAACCAAGAAATACCCCTTCCTGTCTACTGGATGTGGTACATTGCATAAGTACTATATCTGTCACACACAAACTTTCAGGAAATCTGACAATGTCAATCCTGAGGACCCTAGACTATGCCAAGCTATGTCCAAAGTAAGTGTTGCTTCTTGGATGAAGGCCACTATCCGACAGGTGTATGTGGTCAAAAATAATGTTCCTTTCCAAGTCATTGCACACTCTACCAGATCTGTGGGTGGGTCTTGGAACTCTGCTGTGTAAGACAGCAACTTGGTTGTCTTTGCATGCCTTAACAGAATATTACTATGTCCGTGTCCTGGCCTCAGCTGAGTCGACTGTTTTCCAGAATGTCCTTTAGGGGCGGTGGTGCTTGTTTTAGGACTTATTTTCTAGGTTTCTTTATATAGAGTTATGAACCTGTTTGGTACTTGTTCAGTTATTTGGTGTGCAAAGTTGTTTTCCGTTGTCACCTGAGATTTATACGGTACTGGTTAGCTCTCTTACATACTTGTCTACAGTGGAGAATGTTTTCTCTTTCTGTTCCTGGAATTACTGTGGATGCTTTGGTAACATCCTCATGGTTCCTGTGTTCCTCATTGGACGTTAGAGAAAAGAGGATTTTAGTAAACTTAAATCTTTTTCTCTTTGTCCATGTGGAACACAGGACTCCCTGGAGAAAAAAAAAAATGTGGTGTAAGTCCCATGGCAGAGGGGTACTCTTGGGGTCTTTGTTCAAGGCACTTCTTTCTTTCCGCTCACTCTTGTTTCTTTTTGCTACTTTTCTATTTGTTGAAACTGACAGGTGTAGATAAGGCTTGAATGGATGAAGAGTCTCCCCCTATTTTGAGGTGCCCTGTCTCTGGCGAAGGGAACTTTACCTTATGGTTTCCATGTACCACATAAAAAGAGAGAATTATTTAACAGTAAGTTGACTAAAAGTGTATTTTTTTTTTATTTATTTTTTTTTTTTTAAGGAAGCTTCGTATTTACATAGACATTTGCAAGAATATGTGTAGTATTATGGAATAAACTAATTTTCAGCCTTTGACAATTACGCATAAAAAAAAGTTTGTAGTAATTCATTTTTTTATTATAATTACTTAAGTAAAAGCATTCCAGTATTTTGCTTTCCTTTCTTTCAGTATTCATGTAATCAGGTCTCAACAGGGATAATCCTATATAATAATTCGCTAAATCGCGTGTAACGCCCGACATGCGCAGTAGACACTGCTGCGCGTGCGGGAGTTATGCGCAGTAGAGACTGCCCGCGCCGCGGCTGATACAGAGCTCGGCGCTCCGAAGGAGCGTCCAGCTCTGTATCAGCAGTGGTTCGGGCAGTCTCCACTGCGCGTGACTGCCACGCGACCGGCTGCCAGAGGCACTGTGGCCCGTGTAACGGGCTGTTCAACTAGTCTAAGATAATAAGATGTAAATTAATCAAGCTTTTAAGGAATAAAAGGTTAAACATTCACAAAATGAAATATAGCCTTATAAATGTAATACCATTTACTCTATACTAATACCTGAAAATGCTGTATTAGCTACCTAAAGACCTACTATCCTATGTCTGATATGATACTGCATTTCTGTAAAATGTACTTATCTCATTAAAATAACCATTGCTTTCCTCATTTTCATTAAAACACATTTATGATTTAGCTTCAGGAATCTAGAATTAAGCAGTTTCACAGATGCTATTTTGAACTGTGTCCTGTTTAATAGTATATAAACCAGTTTATGTATTTTTTTTGGTATTGGTGTTAACTCTAAACTACTCATCAGTTTATTTAGAAAAAAAGTTATAATTCGTTTTATTGTTTTGGTTTTTACCTTGTTGTATTTGCATTGTAACTAGTAACCTTTTTTATCTGATATGAGCATCTATTGGGTTTAAACATTTTACATTAATCTGGGCAGAAAATCCTAACCGCCACTATGAATCACTTCTGTGTGAATTTTTTTCTCACAAATTAATCTGTAATTAGCACTAGACGTTATGACAGTGGAGGCAGACAGGATTCCTATGCAGATCTCAAGGGCTCCAAACTCTTCCCATTGTGCTATTCCTAAGATTCCTTTAGTTGGAGGTGTTTGGAATCTTTGAGTCCGACAATAAGTTTCAATGAATATTATAACCAGTATTAATAAAATATTTATTATGGACAACCAGTCCATTCAGAACAGTTTTTTTTTCTACAATATTAAGGTAAGCGGGTGTTTTAATGTGGAGGTAGTGGGATTTGTTTAATGATAAATAAACACTGAACCTGAATTGATTTGTGCCTACTTATTTTTTTTTTCCTCCGGTAATATTTTATTTTTCCTTATAATGGTATGTAAAACACTGCTTTTTTGACTCATACATGTTAATAGGGATATAAACAGTACTTTTGCTTGGTTATTAAGTCAGTTTGAAAATAAAAATTGTGCACTAAGTGTATCCATTGGATAATTATAGCAAAAGTTATCTGTAGTAAACACATGCACACACAGCAAACTTTTTTTAGTGTTAATGGATAAGTAGTGATATTCCTGGATGATAGCTGAAGTACTCCAATTTTGCTGACCATAAATACTACTTCCGAAGACACATTTCTAGGTTCCTGTGTGATGAATTTTTCATGACTTGTCTCTGTTAAAAGTATCTTGGGTTTCAGATATTTAATCTTGCTTTTTACATATTTCTTTGGCATGAAGAAACATCTGTATTATGTTAAATACTGTATGAAGTCTGTTAGTCATTCGTATGTGTATATATAAAGACCTGGTGAATGGCTACAGCTTATATATAAGATATATTTCAGATATATACAATCTATATCCATAAGAAACAAAAAATAAAAAAGTGAAAAAATATAAGAAATGTAAAATATATTAAAAGGTAAAAGGAAAAAAAGTGTAAAAAGAATAAAATTAAATGTAGAAAGAAAGGTCTAAAAAAACCCCCCCCCCCAAAAAAAACAAAACAAATGTGTAGAAAAACTGTATATCGCTCTAACAATGATGTTCACCACCAAAAATAGTATAAGGTAATAGTAATTACATATCCATCAGAGGCTGCTACTATTCATTAGTCACAGTGTGAATTGTGACCACAATTGTTTCAAACTATAACGAAGTTAATAGAGAGTGCCACCGATAGGTATATAGGTTCTATTTATTAATAAAGATATCCAATAACAATATAATATTAAAACATTCAAACATTCTAAATTGTAGAATACATTTATGCACTACAGGTTCCCCATCTTGGTGTGACAGTTTTTTAGTTATATGCCCCGTAGATAGATAGATATATATGGCAAATTCAAAAGAGCTTATAGATATATACCGGTATGTGTCCATACCTATTGCTGTGTATATTAGATTTCTATTTACCTGTCCCTTCTCTAGTGGACTTTAGCGGGCAGATGCCCATACTTGTCCCCTGTCCTTTAGATGTTCTGTCCACAGGTAGAATAAGCAGGCAGGTTGTGCACTCTCTCCTATTCAGTGGTGGGCTTCTTCTTACTCTCCCCTGTCTCAGTGTATAGCTATATGCATGTAGAGATGATCGTAGCTGGCTTTGTGTTGTACTCTTTGTCTTGACTATAGTTGTATATGGACAAGTGCAAATTTGCTGTGGATGAATTCTGTGGGCAGATCCTGAACTGTGCAATTTGAATGTTTAATCTCTGATGAAGTGCTAAACAAATAGCACACAATGCGTTGGAAAGTTTTTAAATGTTCAGATTGCACACTTCAGGATCTGCTTGGACAATTGAACCAAGGGATATCCATTCTGTTCAGTCCATTGTGTAAACGTGGTGTAAGAAATTCTATCTAGCCCCTCTTACCAAGGGTACAATTGTTCTTTTAGCACGGTAATGATGAAGATGACACACCAATAAGGGATATTAATGAAAATGAATGTATTATGTACAGCATCAAAATACTGTTACAGTTTGGATGGTATATACATGAACAAAACAATATTATAGATTACAGGTATGGAAAAGATGGAATTGAATCAGATACCAGTAAATTATATGATGAAAATCTCCTCACACCCTCCAGCACAAATCTTGGTTTCTGGTCTCTTATCTGCTGGGCTCACATCTGGACAGGAATCAGGACTGCTGTGCTCAGGCTGCTTTCGTTCATATCACTTAGGTCTGGTGTAAACTGGTTAGCTCAACTGACTTTTCTCACCACACCCACTTGTCATTTCATGGTGGCCTCAGAGATATTACTGATGGGAGAAGGCTCCAGAAACAGGTGTATCAGAAGCATTTGTTCCTACATCTGAAATCTTTGTTTAGTTGACAGAGAGAGTTTTTACATCTGTCCTCTTTCCTTTCTTATATGACCAAGAGAGAGTTTCCTTTGATTTCTCAAATGGATAAATAATGAATGCATCCTGTTAAACCACTTGAAACAACCTTTATTGGTGTAATTGTGTGACCCCCTGCTGTTTGGGACAGCTGAAGTTGCCCTGGATTCTTAATTAAAGAAACAGATTTCCAATTGTATATTCCTAAGCCATAATACAGATAATTAACCATACACTTGTGTACATACACACACGCATATACAATAAATTGCATACAATGTCTATATCCATATAGATAAAGACATGTATGCATACACAAACACACACATTTATATCTCCACAGACAAACCCCTGTTATAAATCATATTTGATCCATTTTGACTTTCTTACAGTGGGATCTGCTTTTATCACAAGACATTCATGAACAACATGCAGATATATGGTATTTGCTCTAATGTAAGGTGACCCCAAATATGACAACCACCCAAATTTTGATCTTAGTTTCTTGAAGAAGGAAAAAAAATTGCTGCGTATGAGTGTTTCTGTCCCTCACTTGATCTCTCCCTTCAGGTCTCTCTCATTTCGTGCCACCTGTCTGGCTCCCTCTACCTTAACATTTGTTTTCAAATGTCGGCCTTCTTGAAGTGTGGAGTTGCAGGTGACGCATTTAAATTCACTTCCACATCATTTTCAGGCTCTTTTACGATATTCTGTGGATGCACAAGGTCAAACCGGACATGATGCAGAAGTGACACATCACGTCCAATTTGAGCATCTACAATGACAGAAGGGCCTTGAAAGGACCTGAAAATTACAAAGATAATGGCATGGAGGCTGATGGCAATTTTTAACTTGTCACCGACCACTCTTTACTTCTACAAGGCTGCCACTTAGAAACATATATGATAAGGTAGAGAGGGAGGAAGACACACATGCACTGGTATGTCTGCTAGATTGGATCTTTTCACCAACGGCATCACAGATATAGGGTGGCCTTGAAAATAAGACGGGATAATTTTTTTCATGTTAAAATGTATAGGAAAACACTTCCCTTATAGTCAAGCAAATATGGTACAAAAGAGCTACAAGCTACTATAAACAAATACAGTACAATATAAACTACACATATCAATTCTTTACATTCCTTGCCCTACAATACATTGAATGGTCTAAATACACAAGAAATATATATAGGTAGAGGCTATAGAAAGTATTATAATTTTAAGGGGGATATTGAGGGGCTCAAAGAGAACATGTAGCCTTTTGCTGTTCCTTAACCTGTAAGCCCCCCAATTGTACATGATGGAGAACTGGGATAGGTCAAAGGCCTTCCTTCACAATAGACCACAGGTGTTAAGACACTTTGGGGATTATTTATCAACTAGTGTAAAACGCTGTCTACACAGGCCAAGGTCCGGTTAATGTTAACCCTATGAGTGCCAGAGAGGTATGTAATGCATTGCGTTGCGTACCCCTCTGGCACTCAAAGGGTTAAATGGCAGATACCTCACTGCTCCACGTGATGCAATCATGCACAGTAGAGACTGCCCGAACGTGCGCAGTCTCTACTGTGCATAACGGCTTCGACAAACATCCTAGCGAGTTATTATATAGGATAAAGATTCTATTTTCAGGCAGCAGAACATTTAAAAATGTTTTTGTTTTTCTATTGACCCGTCCAAGATGTATGCAATTTTTCCCAGTAGATCATTAGCGTGTCTCTCCAGAACAAATTGTCCTGTGATTGGACCTCAGTCTTTGCAGTAGGTATGCAAGTCTGTTTGACTGTGAAGTTATGAGTGACACTTCATAAAGAATGCACTGTAGCGAAAGTGAATGATGACTCTCAGTATGCGAGCTGCTGTCAGTTCTTATGCTTTTAAATTTCTGTGACAGTGTATACAGTGTAACTTAACAAATATATATGAAACCATGTGACATAAATGTAGTTTAACATTTCTGTTGGGAACCACCATAAAGTGCAATGAAGAAGGAAGCATCCATTGGTTGTGTACTTCATGCTCTTGGTCAGCAGAAACAATATTAATCAATAGCCATAGCGCATGGAGTGCTCATTTGAACAAAATATTAAACAATAAACATTGACAAGGTGTTCAAAGTGCAAAACAGTATTGACAGAAATAGTTGTCTACGTGCTTAAAGTTTGTTACAGCAAACAAGGAAAATCCTTTAAAAAAAAAAAAAAAAAAATGGCAAACAATAATGTAGGGGTGTGGAAGAGAAATTATAGAGCTACAAAACATGTTAAAGCCAAAATTATATTTCTCACTCAAGCGATCAGACATACGGAAATTCCAGATTTTATTTTTTGTACAATTTCATCTATGCAAATGTCTTAATCCCCCCCCACTCCCATATGCTTTGCTTTAAATATGGTAAATGCTGATGTTATGTCTTCCTCAAATGTTGTCGAGAACTTGGTTCTGCAAAGTGTAACCCATCATTTCCATACTTATGGTCTCTTGAGTGAAAACTTACTTCTGATTTACTGCAAGTTTTTTTTTTTTTTTTTTTTGCCTTTAATACAGTAAACATAATATAATGTAACAAAAGCTTGCTTACATTTCCTTCACTGTCACCTGGCAGCACACCTGAGGGAGAAAACCATCTCATTAGGTAGGACAGGAAACACATCTAAAACCTCCTCCCACCCACACCGTTCCTACTTCTCAAGGCAAAGAACCTCCAAGGTAGATAAAAGCTCATGCTTCACAAGGCACTACAAGATCTTCAAGCCTCTGTGGAGGTTGCATTTTGCTGCAAAGTTCTGCATGCCATTATTACTTATTCCCTCCCACTGAATTTTGTCATTACCTCCATCAGGTCCACTGCCTTGAGATTGAAGGGACAGGCAGATTTTCATCTATTTGTTTTTTTACCTATCAATTCCTTTTCCTCTCTGCCTTTGACGTTGCTGTTTGGGATTCAAATGTGTCCTAGTTTGGCTCTGTTCTAATAGGGATAAATGAATCATGACAGCTTGTTTCAAGGCAGATAGGATGTTCATCCAAGAAGGTATTCAGCTGCTTTTTGGAGTTGAAGATTTTTTCTCCCACTCATGGCTTAATTGCAAATTGGTTATGTAGAGGGTTCCCCACCACCACCACTGGATCGGCAAAAGTTAAACTTGATGGATGCAGATCATTTTGCAGCATCATCAAATGTTACTATGGTGTGGGTCCTTTTTAAAGAGTGGTTCATGTCCTGTCTAGGGAGTTGTTTCCATTGGAGACCTAAAGGAAAATGGGTTGGGAGTTCCAAATTCTGCATTTTATGACCATTATCCTAAAATGATTATAGCTTGTTACCCAGATGTTATTTTCTGAAGTAAGAGTGAGTACTGTGTACTCTTGCTTGTGTGCGTCCATGTTACTTTAAAGGGAGAGATGCTGTAATCTGATGTTTATTTTATTTATTGGGTCTTCATTGAGGTTTGCTATGGTAATTTTGTTTTATTCTCTCAACATTTGGAGGCCAATTTATTTGTATATGTCCTCCATCACTGTGGTTCCCCTGCCTCGAATGGAGCCAGCCATTCCAGATTTTGGGCTTGCTGTGAGTGTTTGTATTTTATCCCTTACGATTTTGCACTTCGGTTCATGGTAGAGACTGCTAAATATATTTTTATATATTTTTTAAATAAATATTGTATTTACACATTGGATAGATAAAGTAGGTTCTCGGTGCAAACACTGTTGACGCTGCCTCGGATCTGCTGTATATATGTGTGCATTGCATCGCTTCATTTTGGTGAGGTTTTTTGACA
This sequence comes from Rhinophrynus dorsalis, assembly GCA_037306005.1. Classification (NCBI taxonomy): domain Eukaryota; kingdom Metazoa; phylum Chordata; class Amphibia; order Anura; family Rhinophrynidae; genus Rhinophrynus; species Rhinophrynus dorsalis. Next base: position 356,713,798 of record CM074719.1, on the reverse strand, counting down.
TGAAAAGAATGTAGCCAGAAATAGTAGAATTGATTTGAAATAAACTCTTGTCATGTATGTGTCCCTCCTCAAAATAAACAAAGGGAAGAAATGTTTTTCTAAAAGACAATAAACAAAACTGATGATTTATATTTCATTACCTGGTATATGTTACATTCTGTTGTGTAAAATCTTATGTGCAAGTCCACATTTGTCTTGTTTTTTATTTACATTTTATTTATTTATTTTGTTGCTATGTGTAGTTGGTGCTGTGACTTGTTTGTGCTCATCTCTGTCCTGTAGGCAACTTGCCACTCCCTACTGAATAAAGCTACCGTAAAAGAAAAAAAGGAAAACAAAAAATCAGTAAGTTTGGTGAATTTTTCACCATTTTTTTCTTCCCCCAAGAAAAAAAAAATTTGAATTATCGAGAAACTATTTTTGGTGTGTGTGGGTTTTTTGTGTTTGTTTTTTTTTTATATATATATTTTTTTTCTGCTATTAAAACATCTTCACTCCAGCCTATCAGTCCTTCACTGTCAAAATCATTCTACTAATTCTGGCACAGAATAGCTTTCATTTCAATTAACACACTGAAATTCTGTTACATTTTGCGCATTCTCTGTGTGACTTTAGATAAAGAAAAGAAAAGCATTTTATGTTTGCTCTACCGCTTTAATGGTATTCATAGTATGTAATGGAGAAGGGTGGGTGTAAAGGTCTCTTAGGCTTTAGGGCATGCTAGGTCTGCTTCTTTCTAGATGCTTGGGGTTGGTAGCCCATTGTTCTTTCTGGAAGGGGTCCTGTCTCTATGTAAATCATCTCAAAGCAGAATCTTTTTCAATCCTTCTCTGGTTTGGCTGGACATTTGATAAACTCAGTTCTGAAAACTTGAAATAATCCAGGTAAGTAGTTTTGCTTTGTAGTGAACAAGTACTGTATAACACATGAATGTTGGATTTTATCTGTTCATTGTCTATATAGAAGGCATATTATTTTGTGCTGTTATAAAACTGTAGTGTATTTTGTGGTTATGCTTCATACTTCGTTTGTGACGTTTAGAGCATTTTAACAGGAATTCACTATAGTAGCACATTGCCACCTTATATTAACCTGTGTCTAGGACCACATATTCATATCATTTTCAGTATTGATGATAATCATCCACGACACGAACCTGTCCAATTGTACTATTAGCATAGTGTACAATCAAGTGCGATTTAGTATGTATTATAGACACTGGATAATTATAAAATAAACTGTAGGAGAGTATACAGCAAGGAAACTTTTTTATAAATATTTTATCTATACATTCATAATATCAGAGAGCTAATAGAATCCCTTACAACAATCATATTATTGTTTTAGCTTTAAAACTATGCTTCATCCCCATAGAGCCCCTATTGGCAGTGTTCCTTTTTGAACACACACATTTATGTGCTACTGATGATTACAGGAATCTCCAAAGAATTCTTGAAGGGGGCAGGTAGAGGATGATGGCAAACATATGAACACACACACCTTCACTGTATGTTTCACATGGACACACACACGGACACACTTTCACTGTATGTTTCACGTACATACACACACGCTCCTTTACTGTATGTTTAACACAAGCTCTCACACACCTTCACTGTATGTATAACACACACTCAAACACCTTCCCTGTTTTATTCATGTACACACATTTGCACACCTTCACTGTATGTATAACACACACACTCAAACACCTTCCCTGTTTTATTCATGTACACACATTTGCACACCTTTACTGTGTTTCATACACACACACACCTTCTGTATGTTTCATGCACACACACACAGACACACTGTGTGTTTTTTGCACACTCACACAACTTCACTCTGATGCACATACACACCCACACCCCTTCACTGTATGTTTTGCGCGCACCCCTTCACTGTATGTTTTGCGCGCACCCCTTCACTGTATGTTTTGCGCGCACCCCTTCACTGTATGTTTTGCGCGCACCCCTTCACTGTATGTTTTGCGCGCACACCTTCACTGTATGTTTTGCGCGCACATCTTCACTGTATGTTTCACGCGCGCACACATGCACCTTCACTGTGTTTTTTTCTTACACACCACTGTATGTTATGCACACACTCGCAACCCTTCACTGTATGTGTCATGCGTGCGCACACACACCTTCACTGTATGTTTTATACACACACTCATACAACTTCACTGTGTGTTTCATGCACTGACTCACACACCTTCACTCTGTTTCACGTACACACACATCCACACCCCTTCACTGTATGTTTCATGCACGCACACCCCGTCACTGTAGATTTTACGCACACACACAAACACCCCTTCACTGAATGTTTCATGCACGCACACCCCGTCACTGAAGATTTTGCGCACACACATAAACACACCTTCACTGTATGTTTCAGACACACACCTTCACTGTATGTTTCAGACACACACCTTCACTGTATGTTTCAGACACACACCTTCACTGTATGTTTCAGACACACACCTTCACAGTATGTTTCAGACACACACCTTCACAGTATGTTTCAGACACACACCTTCACAGTATGTTTCAGACACACACCTTCACAGTATGTTTCAGACACACACCTTCACAGTATGTTTCAGACACACACCTTCACAGTATGTTTCAGACACACACCTTCACTGTATGTTTCAGACACACACCTTCACTGTATGTTTCAGACACACACCTTCACTGTATGTTTCAGACACACACCTTCACTGTATGTTTCAGACACACACCTTCACTGTATGTTTCAGACACACACCTTCACTGTATGTTTCAGACACACACCTTCACTGTATGTTTCAGACACACACCTTCACTGTATGTTTCACGCACACACACACACCTTCACTGTATGTTTCACGCACACACACACACCTTCACTGTATGTTTCACGCACACACACGCACCTTCACTGTATGTTTCACGCACACACTCGCACCTTCACTGTATGTCATGCACACACTTGCACACCTTCACTGTATGTTTCACACACACACTTGCACACCTTCACTGTATGTTTCACGCACACACGCACTCACACACCTTCACTGTATGTTTCACGCACTCACACACCTTCACTGTATGTTTCATGCACACACTCGCACACCTTCACTGTATGTTTCACACCCCACCTCCACACACACCTTCACTATATGTTTCAAACACACACACACACTGCTTTCACTGTATGTTTCACACCCACACACCTCCTTCACTGTATGTTTCACACACCACCCCCCTTCACTATGTTTCATACACACACGTGCACCCCCTCACTGTGTGTTTCAGGCACACACATGCACCCCCTCACTGTGTGTTTCAGGCACACACATGCACCCCTTCACTGTATGTTTCATGCACACACTCACCCCTTCACTGTATGTTTCATGCACACACACACACACACCCCTTCACTGTATGTTTCACACACTCACCCCTTCACTGTATGTTTCACACACACACCACTTCACTGAATTTTTCACACACACACACCCCTGCTGTATGTTTCACACACCCCGTCACTGTATGTTTCACACACACACCCCGTCACTGTGTGTTTCAAACACATCCTGTCACTGTATGTTTCTTTCACACACACCCCTTCACTGTATGTTTCTCTCACACACACACCCCTTCACTGTATGTTTCTCACACACACACACACACACACACATACACACACACACACACACACACTTACACTGTGTGTTTCACACACACACACACACACACACACACACACACCCCTTCACTGAATTTTTCACACACACCCCTTCACTGAATTTTTCACACACACACACACACACACACCCCTACTGTATGTTTCACACACACCCCGTCACTGTATATTTCACACACACCACATCACTGTATGTTTCACACACACCGCTTCACTGTATGTTTCACACACACACACACACACACACCGTCACTGTGTTTCACACACACCCCGTCGCTATATGTTTCACACACACCCCGTTGCTGTATGTTTCACACACACCCCGTTGCTGTATGTTTCACACACACCCCGTCGCTGTATGTTTCACACACACCCCGTCGCTGTATGTTTCACACACACCCCGTCGCTGTATGTTTCACACACCCCTTCGCTCTGTTTCTCTCACACACACCTTCACTGTATGTTTTATGCACACACACAACTTCACTGTATGTTTCATGCACACACTCGCACGCCTTCACTGTATGTTTCATGCACACACCCATTCACTGTATGTTTCTCACACACACTCCTTCACTATATGTTTTATGCACAATCTCACACAACTTCACTGTATGTTTCATGCACACACTCAAATGCCTTCCCTGTATGTCTCATGCACACACCCCTTCACTGTATGTTTCATGCACACACCCTCACCCTTCACTTTGTTTTGCATGCACACGCACCTTCACTGTATGTATCGCACGCACGCGCAACTACACTGTATGTTTCGCACGCACACACACCTTAACTGTATGTTTTATGCATACACTCACACGCCTTCACTGTATGTTTCATGCACACACACACTTGCACACCTTCACTGTATGTTTCTCGCACACACACACACACACACCTTCACTGTATGTGTCATGCACACACACACACACACACAAACCTTCACTGTATGTTTCATGGACACACTCGCACACCTTCACTGTGTGTTTCATGCACACACTCGGACACCTTCACTGTATGTTTCACACCCCCACCTCCACACACACACCTTCACTATATGTTTCAAACACACACACACACTGCTTTCACTGTATGTTTCACACACACACCCACACACCTCCTTCACTGTATGTTTCACACACCACCCCCCTTCAATATGTTTCACACACACCTTCACCATATGTTTCATGCACACATGTGCACCCCCTCACTGTATGTTTCATGCACACATGTGCACCCCCTCACTGTATGTTTCATGCACTCCCATGCACCCCTTCACTGTATGTTTCATGCACACACTCACCCCTTCACTGTATGTTTCATGCACACACACACACACCCCTTCACTGTATGTTTCACACACACACCCCTTCATTGAATTTTTCACACACACACCCCTACTGTATGTTTCACACACACCCCGTCACTGTATGTTTGTCACCCCCCCCCCGTCACTGTGTGTTTCTCTTACACACACTTTCACTGTGTGTTTCATGCACACACTTGAATGCCTTCACTGTATGTTTCATGCACACACCCCATCACTGTATGTTTCATGCACACACTCACCCCTTCACTGTATTTTTCATATGCACACACTCTCACCCCTTCACTGTATTTTTCATATACACACACACACACACACACACACACTGTATGTTTCACACACACACACCTTCACTGAACTTTTCACACACACCGCGTCACTGTATGTTTGACACACAACGCGTCACTGTATGTTTCTCACACACACACCGTCACTGTATGTTTCACACACACACACACACACACACACACCCCGTCACTGTATATTTCACACAAACCCTGTCACTGTATGTTTCACACACACCCTGTCACTGTATGTTTCACATACACACCCTGTCACTGTATATTTCACACAAACCCTGTCACTGTATGTTTCACACACACCCTGTCACTGTATGTTTCACACACACACCCTGTCACTGTATATTTCACACAAACCCTGTCACTGTATGTTTCACACACACCCTGTCACTGTATGTTTCACACACACCCTGTCACTGTATGTTTCACACACACACACACACACCCCGTCACTGTATGTTTTATGCACCCACTCACACCTTCACTGTATGTTTTATGCACACACTCACACAACTTCACTGTATGTTTTATGCACACATGCAACTTCACTGTATGTTTCACGCACACACTCACACGCCTTCACTGTATGTTTCATGCGCACGCCTTCACTGTATGTTTCATGCGCAGTCCTTCACTGTATGTTTCATGCACACACCCCTTCACTGTATGTTTTATGCACACTCTCACACAACTTCACTGTATGTTTTATGCACACACACAGCTTCACTATGTTTTATGCACACACACACACAGCTTCACTGTATGTTTTATGCACACTCTCACACAGCTTCACTGTATGTTTCATGCACACACACAGCTTCACTGTATGTTTCATGCACACACTCAAATACCTTCACTTTGTTTTGCACGCACACGCACCTTCACTGTATGTATCACACGCACACACACCTTCACTGTATGTATCACACGCACCTTCACTGTATGTATCACACGCACCTTCACTGTATGTATCACACGCACACACACCTTCACTGTATGTATCACACGCACACACACCTTCTCTGTATGTATCACACGCACACACACCTTCACTGTATGTTTCGCGCACACGTTCGCACACCTTCACTGTATGTGTCATACACATACACTTGCACACCTTCACTGTATGTGTCATGCACACACACTCGCACACCTTCACTGTATGTGTCATGCACACACACTCGCACACCTTCACTGTATGTGTCATGCACACACACTCGCACACCTTCACTGTATGTGTCAATGCACACACACTCGCACACCTTCACTGTATGTGTCATGCACACACACTCGCACACCTTCACTGTCATGCACACACACTTGCACACCTTCACTGTATGTGTCATGCACACACACGCACACCTTCACTGTATGTTTCTCACATACACTCGCACACCTTCACTGTGTTTCTCATGCACACACACGCACACCTTCACTGTATGCTTCTCGCGCACACTCACACACCTTCAGTGTATGTTTCTCACACACACACTGCCTTCACTGTATGTTTCATGCACACACACTGCCTTCACTGCATATTTCACGCACACCACCTTCAGTATGTTTCACACACACACACACACACACACACACACACACACACACCGCCTTCACTGTAAGTTTCATGCACACACTCGCACCCTTTCACTGTATGTTTCATGCACAAACCTGCACCCCTTCACTGTATGTTTGGCACACACGCACACACGCATACACACACCCCTTCACTGTATGTTTCACAAACACACACACACACACACACACCTTCTCTGTATGTTTCACACACACACACACACACACACACCACCTTCACTGTATGTTTCACACACACACACACACACTGCCTTCACTGATGATGTTTTCACACACACGCCTTCACTATATGTTTCTCGCACACACACACCTTCACTGTGTGTTTCACAAAAACACACACAAAAAATCAGGGACTATAAGCTCAGAAGAAGTGCAATCACTCTGGGGCAAACCACGTATACAATATAGGACAATACAAAGCCCCAAAACTGATATCTTGCTTCATATTTAAATCAGTGGTTTTATATTTGCCTCCTATAGTGAAGTTTATTTTCCTTAGAATTAATCCACTATTCTGTTAACTGTAGGGCCATAAAATTGCAGAGTATAAACATCTTTGATAAAATTATTCCATACACAAAATAAGTTATATTTTCCACTAAACGTGGTGGGGGTTTTTTTGTTTGTTTGTTTTTTTTGGGAGGGGGTGCAGTCATATGAACTACTTAATTATGAACTTAATCTTAGCTTCTGTGTCATTCAGTTTTGAACACAGGAATTATGGGATAAAGCCCCCCCCCCCCCCGAGAGCAAGGCACTTCAAAAAGACTCTCTTCCCTCCACTTTACAGCTACTTCTACCTTCTACTTCCAGTTTCAAGTGACTCCCAGAAAAGTGTGTACAGGTTTTGTTCTTTTAGTTAGACTTTTTTTTTTGTTTCATTCCTAGTAATATGGGGCTGTATAATACCCCATTAGGGGGCTTTCATTAACTGACATTTTTTGTTCATGGATTGCCCACTTCAAAGGTTCATTACAAGACCTTATACCTGTGGAGGTTGACTTTACTTTCTAAGTCTTTACCTCACTGTTCACTTTCTCTGAAGCTCTTCAGTACGCTGCAAATGGGAGAGTGTAGCTGTATGTAAGTTAAGCTCTTGAGTACTACACTCCTGCTTTTTTGTCCCTTTTATACTGGCACCTACTGGAATGTGGTGTTTTCCCTGTATTGAACTCCATTCGCAGCTTTATTTTATATTTCTTTATATATGATCGAACATGTGGTGCTTCTATCTTTTTCATACACTATTCTTCCAAGGGACATATCTCTGCCCTCATTCATCTCTTAAGGTTAGCTGGTTTAAATTGATCTGCTCTTCATAGCAATGACTTTGGGGATCCTGTCCAGACCCAAGGAGAGCACAGTTTTTGAATGGCTGAGTATGTCTGTTTTCTGAGCACGTATTGCAAAACTTCAACCTCCTGAATTTCCTGTTTCTTGTGTTTTCTACGGTGGTCCTTCGGTAACTTTCTTTGAGATTATACATGTGACTCAGAGGTCCATCTCTCCCTCCTTCCTGACATTTTAAGCCCCTGAATTCAGATAAATACTTTTATATATTTCTCAGTACTTTCTCTTACTTTTCTGCTATTTGGACTGCATTAGACCTACTTTGTGGGGGCGGTTCCGTGGACATATCCAAACCCAAGGGACAGATAAATCTAAAGCCAAGGATTCTGGGTTCCCTTAACCTATTTAAACTGTTGCTCCTCATGTCAAATTGGGGTTCCCAGGAAGTATACTGTGACCCACACTCCCCCTCTGGCCATAAACTCTTGGTCTAGATGGCCTATGCCCTCTGATTAGCATTTAAGTCCTATTTTTGGGTTTCATACTCGATTGGCTGGAGATTGCTCTGAGAGTAATGAGGATGAATTAGAATCTTCCTAGCCATCGGGGAATGTCTATCAGGTGAGGGACATCTGAGGGACTTAGCAGAGTGGTCCTGGAGACACTTCAGGTCCCTGAGGCCTCTGATTCTAGCTCCTCTTCCCGAGACATCTGCTAAAAGAAGGGGAAAAAAAAAAAGGTTGCCATTTTTCCTCCCCATCACTCTTTGTACAGGGTCCTCCTGGAAGAGTGGAGGATGCCTGAAGACCATAATCTGTATTATTTTCCAGCTGAGACTTTGATACAGGTGGCTAATCAGCTTGCAGCTGATCTCCACCCCCCTCCCATCTCTCATCTTCCTAAGAACACTGATCTCTTTCTGGCAGAGTGTGAAACTCGTAAGGCTTAACTAAATAAAATCTTTGATTGTTTATTGAATGCAAATTGTTCAGCCATTGGTGCAACCCTGCGACCCATTTTTGCAGTGGCTATCGAGTAAACAGCTGTCAGATGAGTTTTAAAGGGATGTTCCCAAAGAGGAACAGTTGGTGCTGCGCTAGAATTCTTGAAGCAAATGCATATCTTACAGAAGCCACCTTTGATGGCAACAGGTTTACTGGGAAATATTTAGACTTTTCAGTGGCTGCACGTCTCACTCTGTAGCTCAAGATTTGGCTGGCAAATCTTCCAGAAAATCTGTGGTGTGTCTTCCCTTTGTGAGAAAACAATTGATTGGCCCTGACCTAGACAAGGTAATTGATCATGGTACTGGAGGAAAGAGTAAATTGTTGCCATGGATCCCTCCAAAGCGTGTCTTTTTCCCCAAGAAGAACAAAAAGTTGTATCCCTAGCACCAAAGAGAACCCTTACCAAAGAGGCACTCAAACAGACAACCAATAATATATATTTTTATTATTGACAACAAATATCACATGGAGATTACATTAAAACATTTAAAATCAGAGATACTGGTAGTACACAATAATATTAACAACCTCCTTGTACAACTAGTGAAAAAATCATAAAGTGCATTCTAATCATGTACAAATAGCAAGTATCTTGTGCAGTATTCAAGTGAAGGCATATTAAACAATATACTTATCTAAATCTCAATAAGGTAGTCAGGTCATAGTGTACGGCCAGTCCTCAACTCACAACCCAACGCGTATCGCCATTCCCATGGCTGACTTCTTTCTTGTCTCAAGTTTTGATAGAACCTGAGTGCACCTGGGTATATACGCCTGTTATTATAGACAGAGACTCTTATTTTTTGGATTAGTGCAGACCTTTCTTGTGTTCATTAGTTTTTTTCCCCAGGAAGACGTGGTTTTTGTTTCCTCCAATTACCAGTATGGTCTAGACACACCAACCCCTCAGGTTTAACGAGCACACTTTACCCCAAAGCTCAAACAGTTTGGGCAGGCAAGATGACTGCTCAGAAGCCAAAGGCCGACAAGCCCACTTCCACGTGACTTCAGGGGTCCTGTAACATCTCTACCCATTGGGGGTCACGTCCATCTTTTTGTAGACACATAGGGAGACTTCAGTGATGGATCACTGGGTTTTGCAGGTAATTTTGGAAGAGTATGGTATAGATTTCAAAACCCTTCCTCCTTGCACACAGGAGTGTTTCACCAGGTTCTAGTCAAACCTTTGGATTCCAAAAAAGACGACTGCTGCCATGCAATTCTGGACTTAAAATGCCTCAACCATTTTGTGCTATTCCACAGTTCTAAATGCTATCACAGCTGTGTGTCCCAGAGAGTTCTTTGCCGCGCTATACCTACACGATGCTTACTTACACTTTACGATTCATCCAGCTCACCAGTATTTTCTGTGTTTTGCCATTCAGGGCAGTCATTTCTATTTCACTGCACCCCCTTTGGTCTTGCTTCCATGCCAAGGATCTTCACATAGGTCATATCTGTTTTGGCCGGTCACACCCACTCTAAAGGAATCTTGTTGACACCTTTTCTAGACTACCTTTTTATCAAGGCTCCCTCAGAGTGGACTTTACTCTCACAGATTCTGAAGTTTGTATAATGGAGCAGCACTGTTATGTGCTCCATTTAAAAAAATCCTCTTTATTTCATTCCCAGGTTAGGCATGATGTTTGATACCCTCCAGGGGAGGGTGTTTCTCCCAGACAACAAGATCCAGTCCTTGCCTCTTCAGATGTCTTGAGCGATATCCTGGCTGTCATTGATATTGTGGGAATACATGAAGGTACTGAGCTACCTTATCTCTGTGCTGGAGGCAGTTCCTTTAACTCTTTCACACAAGGGAATTACAACTGGACATTCTTAGGAACTGGTCCAGATACCAATCTCATCTATCTGATGCCATGTTTCTGTCTCCACTGACAACGGAATATCTTAGCCTGTGGCTTTAACAATCCCGTCTGATGCAGGGGTTTCCATTTGTCAGCCTGGAGTGGATTGTGGTCACAACAGATACCAGCCTATTGAGCTGCTTTGCTTCCCTGGGTCACTTGACAACTCAGAGAGGAGTATTCTAGAAATCGGTGATCTGGATTTGTGGGTGATATGTCTAGAGGTAAGCCACTTGTCTCACCCCCTGTCATGGTCTGCTGTGAAAATCCATTCAGACAATGTTAGTGGCTGCTTATAACAACTGTCTGGGAGGAACCAGAAGCATGCTAGCTTGGACAGTGGTTCTGGAGATCCTTCAGTGGGTTGACGTTCATGTACCCGGTCCATATTTCAGGCGTAAAAAAACATGGCTGCAGGCATTCTAAGTCGTCAGCATCTGTATCCTAGAAAATGTGAGCTCAGAGTGCGGTCCACCTGATTGTCCACTACAGGATCCCAGAAAATGTGAGCTCAAAGTGTGTTAAACCTGATTGTCCACAACCGGGGATTACCATCTGGGGATCTCATTGCCTCCCATCTGAACTGTAAAGTTTTGCTGCTATGTGCCAGATCAAGGGATCCTCTGGCAACTGGCATTTGTGGTTGGCGCAGTATCTGTAATTTTTCATCTAGCATACATTTCCTCCAACACCCCTGATTCCCATGGTGCTGAGGGAGAACTTGAAAGAGAGCTCGTGTCATCCTGATCTTTCTGCTCTGGCACAGTTGGGCCTGAATTTCTCAGTCTTTCCAAAGCTAGTTTGCTCCTGTGGCTTTTCAGGATTCTGGTGGTTTTTGCTTTCCTTCAAGAAGGGGTTCAGGAAGGTCTTGGCCTTTGCAGCTTAAAGTTTCAGATCTTAGCTCTTTCTGTTCTTTTCCAGAGGTGCATTGCTTTGCTCACTAATGTGTAGACCTTTGTTCAGGTCATAGCTCATTCTTACCATGTCATCCATGGGAATCTAGCACTAGGAGTGCTCCAGAGCCCTTTTTATAAAGACTATGCATGGGTCAAATGTATAACAAGCAAGTCTTTTAAAGCTCCATAAGTTCAAGTTTTATGTGTTCATTTTTATTTAATTTTTAAATGATATTTTAAAATTATATTAAATTAGTACAGAAAAATTGGACTTAAATCTTTTCTAGTTTTGTAAATTCATTCTTATTTTTTCCCCAAGTTTTTGAAAAGATTAGGATCAGATTTTAAAATAAGTTCTTATATTTGTATATTTCTTGAAACTGCTAACAACTGAAAATGAAACTGTTTTGCTCCAAGTCATCATTCTCTTTGGTGTGGGAGTTGTAAAATTTAGTAAATGAAATTCTGCAAACAGTGGCTCTGTAACATTACTCTAACTATTTATCTGAAAATAAGTTTGTTCTTTGTTTTTGGGCTCCTACACCAAATAGTTCTGTAGAGCTAATTTGTAATGGTTAATATTGAAAAGATGAATGGGCAGCAGTTACCATGTTTTTCTAAGTCTTCTTCTGTTGGAGCAGACTTGGTAAAAAGCCTGTCAGTTTTTCAGGGGAGTCCGAAAACTGGCCACCTTGGCTAACAGTGTTCTTAAATGTATTGTATAAATATTAAGCTCACAGACTTTTTCAGAAAGCGAGCAGCCTCCATAAACCACTAGTGTTTTGATTGGAAACCCTTCCGTAGGGTCTGTAGAGGATGTGCAAGCAACTTAATGAAACTGAACTTGAAGCTCGCAGACCTCTGGCAGGACAAAGAAAGATAGCATCGGGGGTCTCTCTTCAGACACATGTTTTGTATCAACGCTGGTTTGCCAGGGCTCACAATGACATAATAGTTGCCCTTCAAGGCACAATTTTTCTTTCAGACATTTACATTTAAAATGTGAAAAAAATCAATGTGTGATGTGTGTGTATATATAATGTGTTTATGTGTATATGTATGTGTGTGTGTGTGTGTATGTGTGTATATATATATATATATATATATATATATATATATATATATAAAAAATAATAAATATGTACACGTATGTGTGTTTGTATGTATAATACACATAGGAAGGAGACACTCACAGGACTTTAACACCTTAACATCTTGGGGGAAATGCACTAAGGCGTGCCAAAGGTAATAAAATGGAAATAACTAGTCCAGTGTGATATCACTTCTCCAGATCCTATGTTATTCTATACAGCCAATGCACTAATATTTCTCCAACTTTGGAGGTCTTAATGCATTGGCTGTATAGAATAACCTAAGAATTTGAGAAGTGATATCACTGGAGAAGTCATATGCATTTATCACCTCTTTATTACACCTTAATTTAGCAACACCTTGCGTGTTGTTATACATTGTAAAGTTGAAAATACTGCATTCAAAATGCAAGATGTTAAAGAAGAGTGCTTGCCTCCTTACTTTGCATATTTCTTATTTCCCATTGATACGAGTACCCAGGCATTGTTTTCTCAAGAGTTGAGAGTGCTTCCCATTTCGCCTGTGTATGTATAGAGAAAGGGAGAGCAGAGAACAGGAGAGCCCAATCTAAGTACAGTAATCAAGCTTTATTTCACATATAATATAAAAAAAATCTACAAAATCCCCTCAGGGTATCTACTCACAAGATGTAGGAAAATAATAAGCCCATAGAATCACAAATCCTCTGGTCTGCTGCCGGAGAACCATCCACCATTGTTTTCTGAAGAGTTGAGTGCCTCCCATTTTGCCTATGTGTGTGTGTGTCTGTGTATATATGTATATGTATATATATATCCTAAAAATAGTGTATATGTAATATGTTTTCTTAAGTTATGTGAATCCTGTTAAACTGTGTCTGTAGTTTTTCTCAAACAGCAATTCTTTCTAAGTGTATGTTTAGAGTTATGCCATATTTCTTTTGCAGGTTGTGAGTCAGAGGTTTCCACAGAATAGCATTGGGGCTGTAGGGAGTGCCATGTTCCTCAGGTTCATAAATCCGGCCATTGTATCCCCTTACGAAGCAGGAATTTTGGATAAGAAGCCACCACCAAGGATCGAACGGGGATTGAAGTTAATGTCAAAGGTGATATTTCTTTTACACCATTGACCTGTCTGCTGTTTTATTTGTATGTTTGACATTTGATAAGTGATGTTAAAGCATCCAAAAATATGATTCATTGAGCCCCACAATGGTTTTCTGTGATGACACTGCCAATATGCAGCCGAGAAAGGAACTGACAGAGACAAAGGTGATAGAGCTGTCCCTGTCTCCACCTCTATTTTCTTCTTTCAGTCTGTTTCCCTCTCCTGTCAGAATCATTCCATTTGATCATCTATCAGTTTTCTTCTCTTTTCTGTGTCCTTTTTGCTGCCCCTCTTCCTATGTGACTCTTGTCATCTCTCTCTCTCTCCCTTTGCACTACTTCCCTCTCTCTTCTTGTATCAATCTTCTTTCCTTCTGCATTACAAGCATTTCCAATATCTGATACATCCCTACTCAAACATTGACCTATGTAGTGCCACACTGGTGGCCAAAGCTTTGCTTGATTGTAAACTGTCAGGCAGGGGTCCTCACTTCCAATGTTTCACTTAGCAAAGCACTTGTAAGCCTCTATTATCTAATCCCTTATATTGCAAACCTCTGCTTACATGTGTGGCTCTATATAAATAAGCATATTTATTCACTCATTGAAGTGAGTCGCTTCCTCACTTTCACTCTGAGGCTAACAGGATGCCTTCAGAGAAGACAGGGACACTGTCCTCATAACTTCCTTTCTCTTACGTCCTATGTGGAGCACAGGAAACATAGGTTAAGGGGCACTTGTAGAAAAGGTCTCTGAGGCTGAAATTACCTTTTCTATCTACTTTACCCCATGCACAAGCTTTCTCAGTTTTAAAAGTGACCTTGCAGGAGGTGCATGGGTAAAGCTTCACTCCTAGTTAGCTTCCTTATTTTTTTTCTTCTGTAAGTTATGGGGCTATATAATCCCCTATTAGGCAGGCTATTATTCCTCACCTCCTTTGGAAGAATTTACCACTGTTCAGGCTTTCATTTCAGGACCTGAGTTTATGGAGGATGGCTTGCTTTTCTTCATAGCTTGTTTGAAACTTCCTTACTTGTATAGAAGACTGGATTTTCTTACCTGAGTGCACCGGTCCTGTGAGTGTGTCCCTACTTTTCTTTCTGCCAGCCACATTTCTATGTGGTTTGGAAGCATAAATTGCACTCCATTGATGGGCTTGCTTGACTAATACATCTATGAAAGATGTGAAACTTCTTTTTTTGCACCAGTGGGATTTTAATCTATCTTGTTCTAGTGATGTCTCATGTAATTATAT
This sequence comes from Rhinophrynus dorsalis, assembly GCA_037306005.1. NCBI lineage: Eukaryota > Metazoa > Chordata > Amphibia > Anura > Rhinophrynidae > Rhinophrynus > Rhinophrynus dorsalis. The sequence goes on along the minus strand of CM074719.1, from coordinate 356,698,393 downwards.
TTCACAGTTTTAACTTTGACAAAATTTGAGTTAAAGGCGTGCTTTACCGCATAGACGCCATTAGTGCATTCACTCCTATGGGACTGTACAGTTTGGGACATATCTCTACAACCACTCAACGTAGCGACTTCAGAGAGGGCTCGTTTTAATTGTCTGACCTTGCTCTATCATCCGGTTACCATTGCAAGTGTGTTGCGGGGCTCAGGGGGCTTCGGGCACTGTTGGGGTACTTATTCTCTGAAAACTACATTTCCCATGAGTGTTTGCGTCGCACACTCGTTTCTGTTTGACTCCCGCCTTCTCTCCTCTGCAGATTAACCCTTCGCCTGTCAGATAAGTGTATTTGAGCGATTTCTGGGGTGAAATTTTAATCTTTCACACTGTAATTGGGCGATTCATTATATTAAACGTTTTGACACTGTGAGAATGTCTAATCCATTGGAGCTTGGGGCCAGGCCTAAGACTAAGGATGCTGTGGTCTCTGTGTCCCCTATTGCGCACTGTTCCTCATGTCATTCAGGGTTACCTAGACAATTCTCAGGTCATTTATGCCCAGCATGTTCGGATGTCCCTGAGTCTCTCCCAGGGACCTCCAACCATGCAATAGAGCCAGTTTGGGTACAAGAGCTCAAGGATGCTACCAGAGACCTTCGGTCTGCATTACAACTCTTTCCATCCCAGACCCACACATGGCAGACCCCTTTTTCAGTCAGATCTTCCCTGCCAAAACCGCGGGGAGTACCTAACATGTCAGATTCCTCTGAGAAGGAACTGTTGGTAGATTCAGATGTGGAGAAATGTTCTGCTGTGGGCTCCTCTCAGTTCTTTGGGGACCCCTTTGAGACTTATCCTGAGCCTTCGGTTGAGGGCCTGATCAGGACTGCCTTGACCACCCTTGTTCAGGAGGTTCCTTCAGATCCCTCTGGTGTTTTCCAGGAGCCTAAAAAGCCCCTTACTTGTTCTCCACCTAACCCCACTCTTGATCGCCTTGTGTCTGATGAGTGGAAATCTCTTGACAGAAAGCCTTCTGTTTCCAAGAAGTTTGCTAAGCTTTACCCCTTTTCTGAGGCAGCGCTTGCTCAGTGGGTTCACCCCCTTAAAGTGGATGCGCCTATATCCAGGCTATCTAAGTCTACTGCATTGCCAGTTTCTGATGCGTCCGCTCTGAAATACTGAACTGACAAGAAGCTTGAGGTTTCCCTCAAGTCCTTTTCTCCACTGCTGGCACTGCAATACGTCCAGCGTTTGCTGTGGCATGGGTTAACCGGGCCATTGCGGTCTGGACTGAGCAGCTTACCCTGGCTGTACGTCAGGGTGCTGCTCCGTCGGATATGCTGCAGCTTCTTGCCAACATCTCTGAGGCCCAGCACTATGTTTCTGCTGCCTTATTTGATGCCATCAGTTTGGTGGCACGGGTTTCTACCATGTCTGTGGTTGCCAGACGAGCTCTTTGGCTCAAGATCTGGTCTGCTGACACTGCTTCCAAGAAAGCCTTGCTTTCCTTACCCTTTCCGGGTATATCCTTATTTGGGCCAGATCTTAAGGATCTGATTAGTGAGGCCACAGGGGGTAAGAGTACTCTTCTGCCCTTGGTCCCCAGTAAGAAAACTCCTCTGAAGCATAACAGGTTTTTTCGTCCCTTCCAGACTGAGACACGTCTGGCGTACCAGGCGGTTCCATCAGCTCCACGTGCCTCCTCCAAGCCCAAACAGCAATGGAAGTCCAAGGTCTTCTCCAAGCCTAAGGCTTCCAGGACTACTTCGGCATAACTCGCCGAATCCAGGTCCCCACTCGGCTGTGGGTGGCTGCCTGCTCCACTACCACAGCGACTTGGAGGGTTCAGTGGCAGACCCGTGGGTTTTACAGGTGGTGATGGAAGGGTACAGGATCCCTTTTGTCTCTCTCTTCCTCCCCTTCACTTTTTTCCCTCTCGTACGCCCCAAGGCACAGAGAAATGCCGTCTGTTCAGTGGCGCTATCCAGGACCTTCTGGGCAAGGATGTTCTGGAGCCTGTTCCAGTTCAGGATAGAGGTATGGGTTTTTACTCAAATCTATTTGTGGTCTCCAAGAAGGATGGCAGTTGTCGTCCCATTCTGGATTTGAAAGATCTCAATTCCTACTCACGGTGAATGCTGCCATGTCCCCGGGGGAATTACTTGCTTCTTTGGATCTTCAGGACGCATATCTACACATCTCCATTCATCCAGAGAGCCTGCAGCATCTCGGATTTGCCTGCGACCAAGGATACTTTCAGTTTTCAGCTCTTCCCTTTGGTCTGACTACAGCTCCTCAAGTCTTCAACTGTGTCCTGCGAGCTTTAGTATCCGTCCTCCACCGGGACAGCATCAGAGTTACTCTATACATGGATGACCTGCTTCTGAAAGCCCCCACTGCGGAACTTCATCATAAGGTTCAGGACTGCATTCATGCTCTCACCCATCACGGGTGGATCATCAACATGGACAAGTCGGTTCTTGTCCCATCCCAGCATCTGGTCTTCCTGGACCTTCTCTTAGACACTCAGCAGAGTATGGTGTTTTCCATGGAGGAAGTGGCTCATCAGATCGCCCAAAGAGTATCTGCTGTTCTGGCTCTTGATCCAGTTCCAGCCAAGAAGCTGTCCTCTCTAGTGGGGAAATTCATCTCCACCATAGAAGCGGTCCCATTTGCCATGGCTCACACCAGGGAACTCCAGAGGTTCATGATCCAGGTGTGCAGGGGTCAGCTGGACCTTCTGAAGAAGTCAATGTCACTTCCTCTTCATGTGGAACTGAGTTTGTCCTGGTGGCGCGACCTCTCCAATCTGCTTAAGGGCAAGTCCTTCCTAGTATCCTTCTGGACCACGGTGACGACGGATGCCAGCCTCTCCGAATGTGGGGCGGTCCTGGGTCGCCTGAGTGCCCAAGGTCTGTGGTCTCCGGAGGACTCTCCCCTTCCCTTCAACGTGTTGGAGCTTCGGTCGGTATTCCATGCCCTTCATCATTGGACTCTTCAGCTGAAAGAATGCCCAGTCTGGATACAGTCCAACAAAGCCACGGCCGTGGCCTACATCAACAAGCAGGGCGGAACAAGAAGTCTCGCAGATTGGTTAGAGGTCAAGGCTATTTTGCCTTGGGCAGAAGAACACGTTCCTGCCATATCCACAGTACACATTCCTGGCGTAGACAATGTCATGGCAGACTTCCTCAGTCTACACATGGTGGACAGCGTAGAGTGGGAACTGCACCCAGAGGTGTTCTCCCTCATTGTTCAGAAGTGGGGTCTTCCTTGCATCGACCTGATGGCGACAAGACACAACCGGAAGGTGCCGAGGTTCTGCTCTCGCTGGAGGGATCCTCTAGCTTTAGCATTGGATGCCATGTCCATTCCTTGGTTATTTCCTCTGGCTTACATCTTTCCTCCCCTTCCCATGTTGCACAGGGTGTTACGGAAATTGAGACTGGAGCGCTATCCAGTCATTTTGATTGCTCTGTACCGGCTTTGGAGACTTTGTTTCTGGAGCTTCTGGATCTGTCAGTGGTGGAGCCATTCCGGCTCCCTTGCCCTCCGGATCTTCTTCTACAGGGTTACCTGTGGAAGGAGAATGTTCATCGTCTACCTTTGACGGCTTGGAAATTGAATCCACAGTACTGAAGAAGTGGTTTTCTTCTGGGGTGGTGGCTACTATGCTTAGTGCACGCAAACCGGTTTCTTCTAAGGCCTACCATCGTGTTTGGTCGACCTTCTTATCTTGGTGTGCTGATAGGGACCTCTCTCAGGATTTTGATTTGCCTATGGTCCTGGCCTTCTTGCAGGACGGTGTGGATAAGAGCCTCAGCTTGAGTTCCCTTAAGGTTCAGACTTCTGCTCTCTGTTTTCTTTCAGAGGCGCATTGCTATTCTTCCTGATGTTAAGCTTTTCTTCTAGGGCGTCGCTCGTACTTGTCCTGTCTTTAAGACTCCCGCTCCTCAGTGGAATCTTAATTTGATCTTGGGCATCCTTCAGCACCCTCCCTTTGAGTCCTTGGCTACTATTCCTCTACACCTGCTGACGTGGAAAATGGCCTTTCACCTGGCGATCGTGTCTGTTCACCGTGTTGTGGAGTTACATGCTCTATCTTGTAAACCACCCTTTTTGGTGTTTCACAAGGACAAGGCGGTGCTTCGCACTTCTCAGGAGTTTCTTCTGAAGGTGGTGTAATGGACCATAGGCAGTTACTGGGAAATCAGTAGGTACCCTCTTGTACACAGACTTACTTGGCCACCGGGCACCCTGTGGAAGGGTCACTACATATATGGGAACCTGCTCTGTCGAACCTTGTCGAACATTTTCGAACCCTTTTTGATCAGTGACTTACTTGGGCACCGGGCACCCTAAGGAAGGGCTGATTTAAGCACGGGAGTCCCCACCAGTCGATTAAAAGGGACTATTCGACTGGTATTCGAACATGAACAATTCATTGGCCTCCCTGGTCTATTAGGAGGGGACGGTGGACTGATTTGTGCGGTTCGGAGCCTTAGGAGCGGGCCGCCATTGTAGAGGCTACCGGAGGGCACGTACGCTCGGAGGGTTTGAGTAGGCGGCCTGGAGATTGGCCAGAGGGGCGAGTGACGTCACCAGCGGTCACTCGCGAGATGGGACTGGGCCAAAGGCTTAGCCTTCATTGGTCAAATTAAGTGACCAGTCGGGTTTGAAGGGTTTTAGTAGCTCAAAAGGTCATTGGTTAAAAGTCAAGCCAAATTATGTTAAGTGTGCTTTCGTCACTGTTCTATTGTTCTATTGTTGGAATTGTGTATAAAAAGGGAGAGTTTTGGCAATAAAGGTGTGTTACTGCGTGGAACTCCGAAGTGTGTGTCTCGTTCTTTTGATGGTCTAACGAGTCCACTTTGACTCCCATCCTAGGCGAGCCACGGGAAGCTGAATTCACTATTTCCCCGTGGGTATCCAGCGATGTTCGACGGCTCCGGTGTTCCTGCTGCGAACTAAAGACCCGGGACCAGGATCTTCGATTGGTTCGCATTCAACCGACCTGCAGCGCCCCTGCCGGTTCGAACGGGGCTCCAGGAAGGTTTCCCGGTCCAAGGCCCGCTGACTGACCGGATTCGAGAAGGAGGAGAGCGGCACATCGGAGGCGGACACCCCGGCGTCCATAATCTCCGTTACACTGGTGGCAAGCGGCGGGATTTACTCCTCTCTTCGAAGTTCATACAGCGGGTGCGGAGATGGCGGACCACTACAAGCAGTTGTCCCTAGCCACACTGCAGGATCTCGTAGCTCGACAGGGACACAACATTACGGGACTTAAAAAACAGGATCTAATCGCAATTTTGCAAGGGATGGACGAGGAGACGGAGCGATTGGCTCGGAGCACAGATCTTCCCATGGAGAATAGTCCCCATTCGGTCCGTTCTGAGCATCTGGAATCGATGCGGCGGTCAGAGTGGGACGAAGATCCAGTCACAAGGAAAGCAAGGAGTAGGCTGCAGCTTTATGGACCTCATCCGCCACAGGAGGTAGTGGATCGTATCCTGGGGGTGGCGGAAGCAGAGTATATGGCGGAGTTAACACAGGCTCAGACACCGGCTCCTAGCCCAGCAAGTGAGACCCGGTCAGACAAGGAGGGGCCTGGTTGGCGGTTTGCGCAGCAGACTTTTGCGCAGTTTGATGAGCAAAAATGGGACATTGACAATTTTCTCCAGCTATTTGAGTAGCAATGTACTCTACTCCGACTGGACCCACAGTATTGGGTTGCCATTCTGATTGGCAAGTTGACAGGGAAAGCGGCTGAGGCGTTTCAGGCCATCCCTGAACCGGACAACGCCAACTACGCTGAGGTAAAGAGACGGTTGTTGCAGCGGTATGCTATCACACCAGACACCTCCGGAAGTTCAGGGCCAGTAGGCGGGAAGATCACGTCACCCACGTGGAGTGGGCCTATGTCTTTGGCCGGGCCTTTCACAGCTGGATGCAGGGTTGCAAGGCACAAACTGTTGAGGACTATTGCCAGCAGATCCTCTTGGAACACTTTTACTTGAACCTTAAGGGGCCCATACGGGACTGGGTGAGAGATCAGGAACCAGCTACCCTTTCAGCAGCCGCTCAACTGGCCGATAAATACGAGGACACCAGAAAAATGGGGCAGGTCACCCCAACTGGCACTATGATGGGTCCTAGGAGTATCGGAACACCAACGGATCGGATTACAACTGGACCCCCCATCGCTCCCAGGCCGGCAGGGGGATACCCGCCCCGACTACGGTCTCCACCTAGGCGAGGCAACCACGGGGGACCGGAATGCCATCAGTGCCATCAACGGGGACATATCCAGCGGTACTGTCCCAACGGTCGGCCTGGGTATAGCCAGCAGAATAGGCCCCCGCGCTTTGGCCCCTCAGACCCACCGCAACGGCAGCCGCCGCGACCCACACACTGCGCGGTGGAGGAGTACCAGGACTACATCCCCAGGCAATCCCAGGATAATTATGATTGGCCCGTGCCCCGGGAAGTCGCCACTGTCTCTGCGGACCCCGTTGAGTGGGGCCTATACCAGGAGGTCTCTTTGGCCCAAGGGACCGGCACGGATAACCGGGAACAGCATTTTCAGGAAGTCCGTTTGAATGGCCACCCCGCAACAGGACTGCGGGATACTGGAGCAACTCTTACCTTAGTGCAACCCCGATGTTTGGCTCCCTGTGCAAAACTTAACCAAGTTGTGGAAGTACGTGTTGCGGGGGGACGGATCTACCAGCTGCCTATGGCCAAAGTGCATTTGGAATGGGGACCCAACCAGGGTTCGCGAGTAGTAGGAGTAATGCCTGGACTACCAGCGGATGTGCTACTGGGCAACGACCTGGGGAACTTGCAGAGCTGGTTCGCACAGGAGGAGAAGGCCGAGGAGTGTCAGGTTCTCACCAGGGCCGCAGCACAACGGATGTTGGTAAGCTCCGCTACGGACCGAGACCCTAGTAACCCTCCTGACATACCGTCCCTTACCTGGGCACCCCCTGACGCCTTTCGCACAGCCCTACGCTCTGACCCTACCATAGCAGGGTATAGGAATCTAGCTGATACAGGGAAAACAGGGCCCCGGGGGGAACAGTTTGTATGGGAGAATGACTTACTATACCGAAGGACACAAACTAAATGCCAGGGATCAGCTCAGGTCACCCGCACCCAGCTGCTGGTCCCCGCTCAGCACCGCGCAGCTTTATTACATATAGCACACGAAATCCCCCTGGCAGGGCACTTAGGCACTAAGCGCACTGAGTACCGGTTAACAAATAGCTTCTTTTGGCCCGGATTGTCCCGGGATGTGCGGCAGTTCTGCCGCACATGCGATACGTGCCAACGGGTTGGGAGAAGAGGAGATAGCGGCCAGGTACCCTTGATACCTATGCCTATAATTGGGGAACCCTTTCAACGGGTCGCAGTTGACATAATAGGACCCCTAGTCAAGCCCAGCCGGACGGGGAAAAGGTATATCCTTACTATAGTGGACTTTGCCACCCGGTACCCCGAGGCCGTACCCCTGTCCGTTATCACTGCAGAAAGCGTGGCCGATGCGCTAGTTAAAGTCTTTACTCGGGTAGGATTTCCCCAGGAGATATTGTCTGATCAGGGTTCGCAGTTCAGTTCTGAACTGCTGCAGCAGTTGTGGAAAGCGTGTGGGGTCAAACCTCTGCACACCACCACGTATCATCCCCAGACCAATGGCCTCTGTGAGAGGTTCAATGGAACCCTGAAACAGATGCTCCGGGCTTTCACCGATTCACAGCGAGATTGGGAAAAGTACTTACCCCATCTCTTGTTTGCCTACCGGGAGGTACCCCAGGAGTCAACGGGCTACTCCCCCTTTGAACTACTGTTCGGGCGGAAGGTCCGGGGACCTCTGAGCCTCCTCCGAGATTACTGGGAGGGCAAATGTGAATCGGACGAAACACCAGGGATCACGTATGTCCTGGAACTCCGGGAAAGGTTAGAACATCTGATGGGTTTGGCTCGCCAACACCTACAGGCCGCCCAAGCCCATCAGAAGAAATGCTATGACAAGCAGACTAAGTTCAGGGAGTTTGCGGCCGGTCAGCAGGTACTAGCCCTACGCCCTGTAAAGACTAACAAATTGCAGACAGCTTGGGAGGGGCCATATCAGGTTATAGATAGACAGGGGGAAACCACCTATGTCATTGTTAGAGGGGCTAGGTTGCAGGATCAGAGAACTTGTCACGTTAACGCCCTAAAGGCTTACTACCCCAGGGCAGAGGAAACGTTAGCCATCTGTACACTAGAGGGGGACGAGCCAGAGGAGCAGGACATACCGGATCTTCTTGCCCACACCCACCCTGGTCAGACGTCAGGGTCTCTACAGTTAGGAGACCACCTTAAGCCGCAGCAACAGCAGCAAGTAAGGAAGATTCTGCAGAAGTGGCCTAGTCTATTCTCCCCTATCCCGGACCGCACCTCTGTCACTCACCATAGGGTAGAGACTCCAGGGCAGACACCCCTCCGGTTACCTGCTTACCGGGTCCCGGAGGCGATAAAGAAAGATATGCAAAGAGAGATTCAAGATATGCTGGATCTGGGGGTCATCGAGCCTTCTGGTAGTCCCTGGGCCGCTCCAGTGGTGCTAGTACCCAAGAAGGACGGCACCACGCGGTTCTGCGTGGACTACAGGAGGCTCAATGACCGCACTGTCACCGATGCATACCCCATGCCCCGGGTGGATGAACTCCTCGACAGACTCGCTGGGGCTGGCATTGTCACCACCCTGGACCTTAGCCGAGGGTATTGGCAGATACCACTGGCACCTGAGGCGGTGGAAAAATCGGCTTTCATCACCCCCTATGGCTTGTACCAGTTTAAGGTCATGCCATTTGGGATGAAGAATGCCCCGGCCACCTTCCAGAGGCTAGTGGATCACTTGTTAACCGGGGTGCAGGAGTTTGCCTGCGCCTACCTAGATGACATAGCCATCTTCAGCGACACCTGGGAGGAGCATTTATTGCATTTGGAGGCTATACTAGGTAGGATCCACCGGGCAGGGCTTACCATTAGGCCAGACAAATGTCAGGTGGGAATGGGGGAAGTGCAGTATCTGGGCCACCGGGTGGGCAGCGGTCGTCAGAGACCAGAACCCTCCAAAATAGCTGCCATTTTGGACTGGCCCACTCCCAAGACTAAAAAACAGGTATTAGCGTTCTTGGGGACAGCCGGGTATTACCGGAAGTTTGTACCTCAGTATAGCTCCTTGGCCAAACCCCTCACAGACCTGACGAAAAAGCTCTACCCAAGCAGGTAACCTGGACTGCTGACTGTGAGCAGGTAACCTGGACTGCTGACTGTGAGCATGCCTTCGTGTCTCTGAAAGAGGCCCTGGGACGAGAACCTGTACTGGCCGCCCCGGATTTTAACCGCTCTTGTATTGTCCATACAGACGCCTCAAACTATGGGCTCGGAGCGGTCTTGAGCCAAGTGAACGCGGCTGGGGAAGAACATCCAGTAGCCTACCTCAGTCGCAAGTTGTTACCGCGGGAGGTGGCCTATGCAGCCGTGGAGAAGGAGTGCTTGGCTTTGGTATGGGCACTAAAGAAATTTCATCCCTACCTGTATGGACGAGAATTTGTGGTCATCACGGACCACAACCCCCTGGTGTGGTTAAACCGGGTCTCTGGAGACAATGGGCGGTTGCTTCGGTGGAGTTTGGCCCTGCAACCCTTTAATTTCACCGTTCTATACCGGTCTGGAAAGGATAACCGCAACGCGGATGGGGCACCGGGCACCCTGTGGAAGGGTCACTACATATATGGGAACCTGCTCTGTCGAACCTTGTCGAACATTTTCAAACCCTTTTTGATCAGTGACTTACTTGGCCACCGGGCACCCTAAGGAAGGGCTGATTTAAGCACGGGAGTCCCCACCAGTCGATTAAAAGGGACTGTTCGACTGGTATTCGAACATGAACAATTCATTGGCCTCCCTGGTCTATTAGGAGGGGACGGTGGACTGATTTGTGCGGTTCGGAGCCTTAGGAGCGGGCCGCCATTGTAGAGGCTACCGGAGGGCACGTACGCTCGGAGGGTTTGAGTAGGCGGCCTGGAGATTGGCCAGAGGGGCGAGTGACGTCACCAGCGGTCACTCGCGAGATGGGACTGGGCCAAAGGCTTAGCCTTCATTGGTCAAATTAAGTGACCAGTCGGGTTTGAAGGGTTTTAGTAGCTCAAAAGGTCATTGGTTAAAAGTCAAGCCAAATTATGTTAAGTGTGCTTTCGTCACTGTTCTATTGTTCTATTGTTGGAATTGTGTATAAAAAGGGAGAGTTTTGGCAATAAAGGTGTGTTACTGCGTGGAACTCCGAAGTGTGTGTCTCGTTCTTTTGATGGTCTAACGAGTCCACTTTGACTCCCATCCTAGGCGAGCCACGGGAAGCTGAATTCACTATTTCCCCGTGGGTATCCAGCGATGTTCGACGGCTCCGGTGTTCCTGCTGCGAACTAAAGACCCGGGACCAGGATCTTCGATTGGTTCGCATTCGACCGACCTGCAGCGCCCCTGCCGGTTCGAACGGGGCTCCAGGAAGGTTTCCCGGTCCAAGGCCCGCTGACTGACCGGATTCGAGAAGGAGGAGAGCGGCACATCGGAGGCGGACACCCCGGCGTCCATAATCTCCGTTACAGGTGGTCTCTGAGTTCCACATTAATCAGGAGATTGTGGTGCCTTCTTTCTGCCCTGACCCTACCTCTGACAAGGAGAGGGATCTCCACTTGTTAGATGTGGTGCGTTGTCTTAAGTTTTATGGACACTGCACCAAGTCCATTAGACAATCTGACACTCTGTTCTTCATTCCTGAGGGCCCCAGGGCAGGAAGACCTGCATCCAAAGTGACTATTGCGTCTTAGATCAAGTCCACTATTTGTAAGGCTTATGAGCTGAGGAAGAAGCCCGTTCCCTTTCGGGTTATGGCTCATTCTACCATATCTATTGGGGCTTCTTGGGTTTACAAGAATCAGGCCTCCGCTGATCAATTGTGCAAGACTGCCACACCTTTTCGAAGCACTACCGTGTTGATGTGCTGGCATCGGCTGACACCAGCTTTGGGAGGAAGATCCTAGAGGCAGTCTTGCCTGTCAAAGATCTTCTTCGGTTATTGGTGCTTCCTTCACTTTTGAGCCCTGTTGGCTCTAGTTCTGTGTGCTGTGTAAAAGTTCTTGGGGTGTTGTTATCTCTGTTCAGTGGCCGTTGACACTTCAGTTGTTTTGTTTGGCTATCTCTGATATGATGGTTCATATCTGCTGTGGTGACTTTGGGGGCCTTGCACCTGGTCCTTGCCTTACTTCCCGCCTCAGGGAAACTCAGTGGTTGGACATCCCAAAGTTACCAGTAACTTGTATTGGACGACAGAGAAAAGAGGGTTTTAGTCTTACCTGTTAAATCCTTTTCTGTTAGTCCATACAGGTTACTGGTCTCCCACTCGGTCAAGGGACCATGCTTGTCTCTCCTGTGGCCGATTATGGGGGTCCTTCGGGGTCATGCTCACAGGAGTCTTCTTTCCCTTCCACTATCTAGTCAATAGTTAGAGTCTCAAATCTTTCTGGAGCTGGTTGGCTAGCTGCAGCCAAGGAGGGAAGGTAGGCTCCACCCCCTGCAATCAATTCTATAATTGTTCCTGGCTACTTAAAGGGGCTTATCACCTACCCAAAGTTACCAGTAACCTGTATGGACTAAGAGAAAAGGATTTAACAGATAAGACTAAAATCCTCTTTTTCAAGCAGTCTGTTCTTCATAGGCCCTTTTGGCAAGGGAACAAGTGGTTGTTGGCTGACCCTCTTGCTTTTTGTATTCTTCTGACTACAGGAAGGCTCCTGCTTGCCATATTAACCCCTTGCAGTCCGATAAGTAGTTTTAAGGATTTATAAGTACTTTTAATCTACTATTCTGTTGCTTTTACTTTATAATTTAGGAGGTCTCTTGATTATGTCGGACCCTAAGAGACCTGGTGAGGTCCAAGGCTGCTCAGGTTTCAGGTATGCGTCTAACACCTTTAATCCATTGCTGTCCAGGTTGGGCCTTCTAGGGAGTTTGTTTGGTACTCTGTCCCTCTTACTGTGTGGCCCCTACTCAGTCTTCTGAGCCCTCACTGATTGAACAGGAGCCTGTGTGGGTTCAGGCCCTAATTGCCTCAGTTAGATCTTATCCCCTCATACATTAAAGGGGGTTTTAGATTCATGGCCTATTAGGTACCCTGCAACCCCCAAATGATGATTAAGTAATGTTAGAGGGTGATGCTTCCATTTTTTGGGATTCCTCAGGTGAGGAAGTGGTAAATTGATGCTGAGAACATAGATTTTTCCTTCTCTGTTGGAGACTCTTATGAGGAAGACACCCTCCTTTTTCTGAAGGTCTTATTCTGGCAGCTGTAGAGAGACTTAAAGTATTGCATGCTTCTGGGTCTGGTTCCTTTTTCCTGGATATTTGAAAAAGGATCAAAAGAGAGGTTGTGTTTTTCCTATTCCACATTCTTTAGACTGCTTGATACTGGAGCAGTGGAACAAGCCTGACAGGAGTCTCTTCCTTAACCAGCGTATATATTTTATACACTTTTCCTGCTGAGGCTTTAGTGCCGTACCTCCACAACTATTGATCCCCCATTTTCTTTTGTGTTCTTTTCCATGGCAATATGGTGGGCTATGTCTCCTCCCTCCAGCTGTGTAGAACCAGTCAAATCACATAAAGATAATCTCCTAGTTATTTGGTCCTACGCAGCTAAGAGGAAGGATCATTTCCTCTGCTTTTTCTTAGGCTCTTTGTATCTAAGTCTCTCTACAGGGCAGTACTGCTGTGATTTAACCTCTGGTTCCACTGTGCTAATCGGGAAGATATCTGGGGCCAGTAGTTTCCTTCCTTACATTGGTTCTGCTGATAAGATAAAGCAATGCATGACTCCCTCTAGATTTGATACAGTAGTAGTTCATTTGGTAAAGTGAGGACAGTGGAGGACCGTTCTTCCCTGGGGGAACTTGTCTATAGAAAGCTAGAAAGTGCTTTGAAGAAACAATATGCAGTTCTGGGTCAGAATCTCAAAGCAACAACAGAGGTTGCATGTATTGCCAGAACAATGCATAACTGGTTATCCGAAGTAGAAGAGAAAATAGTCATTAGTCTCTAAAGAGGTTGCAGCCATAAAAGATGCCACTAGTTTTTCTTGTCATTCTTCCTTCGACATCCTCAAGTCATTAGCCAAATCTTCAGCTTTATTGGTTACTTCAAGCTTGTAGCCCTATTTTTCTCTGGAAACCTGTTTGGCAAACAACTAGAATAACTAAGAAGATTTTGGGGCAAGAGTTCCTTTCTGTCTCAAGAGAAAAGACCCAGAGCCCCTACTTCTGCTCACTCATTCTAGATCAAGGACACAAGTGTTTCAAGAGTCTAGATGGTATCCGCTATCCACAAGTCAAGGTGCATCTCAGACCTCCAGGAAGGTATTCAGGAAGCATTTCCCTGGTGAGGTCAGTATAAGAAAGGATTACAATGAAGATCAGCTGGAATTGTTTCTGGACATCTGGAAGTTAACATCGCACCCAGATTAGGTTTATCCTGGGATGCGTTGTCCTCTGAAGTTGTCAAATGTCCCAAAGAAGAACATCTTTAGAAGGTCCATGAGTCCCTAAATCCATCCATGGCTCAAAGCTTGAGGCAAGTAGCGCACAATCTGATCCAGTTGTATGTTATAGAGAAGGGTTAAGAAATTTACTCCATCTTGTTCACAGTGGTAAAGTCTTCAAGTGGCTAGAAGACCTTTCTGGACCTGATGTAAACTACTTCATCAAACCTACATGGCTCAGTGTGGAGACTGTGGCATCAGTAACCAAAGCTATTGTACCTTATGCCTGTCTAACAACAATTGATCTTCAAGATGCCTATACCGGACAGACCGTGTCACAAGAAGTTCCTCAGGTTCACCTTAGGGAACCACTGTTTTCAATTCAGAGCCCTTCCATTTGGGCTTTCAAAGCAGCAATATATTTATGAAAATCCTGGCAGTGTCATTGCATATTTTAAGGAAGATGGGGATCTCCATAATACCTTACTTGGGAGATCTATTGCAAGTGACAAATTTGATCTCTCAATCAGTGAAATTCACAAAAAGGAGTGTAGGTCAACTTCTCAACTGTGATTGCTTTGCTAATCAAGGACACGTGTCAACTACAATTCACACAGAATCTAGTTTTTCTTCAATCGAGCTTGATACTTGCTTTCAGTCAAGACTGTTGTACAGTCTTTCAGAAGGCAGATGACTCACATGGCCCAGGATTATATGGTGTTTATTTATCACTACCACTATTCAGTTTCTTCCATGGGCCAGACTCCATCTCAGGAAAGTACTATACAAAATCTTGAGGTTCCTGAACAACCAAATTGAAAACACCTCTCAAAAGGGATTCCCCTTCTAAACTCTGTAAAGATGCATTTGAAATAGTGGTTATGCAAGAAGAATCTGGTGGAGGCTCCTCACTGGTAGATGGCAAACACAGATGCCAGCTACAAGTGCTGGGGAGTAGTGTAGAGGAACATATCCGTCCGAGGAATGTTGTCTGCAAGAGAGACATCTTTACACAAAAACATTCTGGAGATGAGGGTCATAGGGTACTGACTAAGGAGATTCACTTCCTACATATCCCTGAAAGCCATTCTCGTAAGATTAGACAGCATTGCAGTAGTGATGTATCTTAAGAATCATGAGAGAAAAAAGAACAGATTACTGAAAAAGAAAGCAGAAAGGATTTTAAGATGGGCATAAAGACACCTGTAAATAATATCTGCCTCTCACATCTCAGGGAACTGGAATGTCCAAGCAGATTACTTGAGCAGAATAATGGTGAATCAGGGATAATGGTCCAAACGTCTCTGAATCCTAACATTTTCAGTGCTCTAATTAACAGATGGGGACATCCGACAGTGGATCTAATGGCTACCATCCTGAACAAGAAATGAAAGAAGTATTTCTCCCGATTGAGGGACTCGCATGCGCTGGAAATTTCCCTCTAACCTATATTTTTTTCTCCCAGTTCTATGCTGTTGGAGGTGATAAGGAGGATAAAGAGGAACAAAGATAAGGTCGTATTGATAGCCCCTTCCTGGCCAAGAAGAATTCTGTGCTTCAATCTATCCAGCTATTGATTCTTCTGTCTCAGGAGTCTGATCCTTTAAAGCTCAGAGCTAATGTATTCTCAGGGCAAAATATCTGATCCTTATCAGAAAGTAGTCCAGACATAGAATGCGGCTGATATGAGAGGAGCAGTAAGATAAAACTGTCACCGTATGAAGCAGTTTTTAAAATTTTGAATGCCAAAGTGGTGTCCAACATACTGCACATCGTGTTGCACACGCTTGTCCCTTGGCATCAAAGTATTCAAAGTAAAATGGATGCTCTTGTTCAGACTGGAGTAGAGCATGGAGTTGGTCTAAGAAAAACTTTAACATCAAATAATTTAGTGCAAAAGAATTGCATGCTTATCTATAGTAAAGGGGAGCAATGATGTTATCCCCAAGAAGCTGGACCCAACGCGTATTGCCAAGGAAAGCTTTGTCAGGTGACAATTATTTGCTCTTGCTATTTGGCACAATAATATGGGAACCATATGATTTAAATTGGCAAGCTCTGTGTGATATGTTGATTGCAGCTTTTCCTGTTTTTAGCTTTTGCATTAAATCTTTTGTATATTCTTCCTGTATGAATAAAATAATTTATAGCAGATATACATTTCTTATTTGTTCATTACTCCATGATTCCGGTGTTTCATAAAGTAGATTCCTTTAGAAGGTACTTGCATGACATAGTTCTCTGGTTGGAGACACTCTCCTGCTCCACTTTATCCTGGCTTTTCAAAATTCTCTGTGTAGGTGACACAGCAGGGTAAAGATTCTTCACATGGGTTGTTTATATCTTATTGGATGGGCTCCTATTCACCTTTCCTCTATGTTGGATATGAACCAGGGGGCAGACTTTTCCAGGACCTGGTGTCTCCTTGGCAGTGGCTATCAGGAATTTACTAGCCACTCTCCCTTTCTCTTTGCATTACTAGGAGCCAGGAACTGAAGAGGAACCTGCAGTATTAGATTACATAGGTCCTGTGAATATGTGCTTTGTCTAACAGCCACAGTCTGAGGTATGTAGTTTTCTGGCATTTCCTTGCACTCTGGCCCTTTAAATCTACAGTTATGTTTTATCCATTTCCCCTGTCTTCTTGGACTGGATTGGGTGCTTTCATGTTTGAAGCATAATTTGCCAAATTTAGGGCACTCTATGCTATATTCTTCCATACTACATTTTTAAGTCCTTTTTTCGGGCTATTTCAGATGAGTATTTGTTCACTATTTGTAATTTATTTTCTGTATTTATTTCTATATTTTACACAGTTTGCCTTTTTTGTGTACTTTTTCATTTTTGCACTTAATTGGTATATTATGTAGGTGATTTAGCACTTTTGCACTCTGTTGATTATCTTTGTAGCCTGTATGTGCATTTTTCCCTTATGTTTTACCTGAATTCAATTGAGCTTGCATTTTTACTTGCTGAAGACACAACTGAATGAAGATTGCTTCAGTATAGGCCTGGTAGAGCATCACAAGGGAAGATGCATAATATCTGGAGTTTTCTTTGGGTCACAGACTTCAGGCAGTTGGGTCACAGTAAAGTGGAGCTTTACTTTACCCCATGGTCCCTGTGTCCCTCTAGTAGTAAGAGAAAAGGATTTATCGATAATTACTCAAAAATCCCCTTTTTCAATGTACCTTTTTATGTGTGCCTTTATTTAGGGAGAATTTCCCATCTTGGGGGGGACATTTATTGGAGACTAGTTCATGTAAAGATCAGTTAATGAACGTTAACCCTCAAAGACCAGATGGGTATGTAACACTGCTTCACAATGCATTGTGCACTCTGGTCCTCAGGAGGTTAAAAACTATTCCAAGAGCTGTCAAGTGAGTTGGATTTAATGAAACCTATTCCTGAATGTTTTCTCTTGTACAGATTCTCCAGAGCATTGCCAATCATGTTTTGTTTACTAAAGAGGAGCACATGCGGCCTTTCAACGAATTTGTCAAAACCAACTTTGATGCTGCACGAAGGTGAGTAAATTGTTCCTTATTCTCTAAGCAGCGTTTTAAAGAGAATCTTTCATCATCTTTAAGTGTTTTGTCACCAGGGGCCATATGCAGAAAGAAAAAGATTAGCAATTCCACAACAAACCAACTGGACCATGGGAAAGGAAATCAAATTTCCCATAGTTTTAAGTTGAGCTTTTAACCCCCTGCTTCCTAGGTATCCTAAAACCTCTCATTCAGGAATTGCTTTTCTTTTATTTTCTGCATACTGCTCCTAAATGTAAGGAATAGCCGTGTCTGTGTGTTTTCATGTGTACACATTTATAGTACGATGGCCTGCTTAACCCTCTGAGTGCCAGAGTGGTACAGAACACATTGCAAAGCAATGCGTTCCGTATCCCTCTGGCACTCAAAGGGTTAAGGGTTTTATTGAATAAGCTAAAGAGGTGCAATTCTAGAGCAAGCAAACTTCTCCATAGAGGGCAAATACAAATTCCCCAAATCGCCATTCATTTAAGTGGGATGTTTGAAGTTGACCTGGCACTTCATTGAAAACTACCTGTGTATCAGCAGATGCACAGGTTAGGAGATATTCTCTTTTATTTCTCGGCAAAATGAAAAATTCAGGCCTTTGCAGCATGCTGCAAAGTTTTAGTTGTAAGTCTAGTTGTGGAAAGTGAAATGAAACTGAGTGAAAACAAGAATAGTTTAAGAAGGAAAATTTGCTGTGCTTGTTCCTGTTTTAAATTAGTATCAGGAGCTCAAGGGCTGTTGATGTGGTGAAGATATCCATTGTTGAAAGTAACAGCACAAGCAGCAGTAGTAATTGTTGCAGCCCATCTACATTTGATAATACTGCAGCCATCTCATCCTCAGAGAACTGGGAGTATGTCTTTAAAAAGAGAAACTTTTAATTTCTCGAGCATGCACTGAGGGATGCAGGAGCCATGGAGTCCCCCCTCAGCATGCAGAGCACTCAAATTTCAAACTTCTCCCACATCATGTCCTATATACCTCTCCCCATAGCCAGCTAGTTCCGTTTTTTTTATTTTGTTCTCCTGAGTATCATGGAGATTATTTGTATTCCTTTTGAGGCTAGGTGCATGGTCTCTGGTCTCCTCCATGTGGGAAAACCTCCATTTAGTTGGTGCTGAGGGACAGAGAACCTGATTCCTAGATGGTTTGCAAACTGGTAACAGTGTTGTTTCTTTGTCTAACTCCATGATTGTAGAAGGATGCAATATTAATTCACAGGTAACAACGAGTACTTCAGTCACATTTGTTTATGCTTTATCCATTTTATGCTGAGATTTTTCATGGAGAAGCTGGCCCCATAGTTGTAAGAGACCCTCTACTAAGGGTCTCTTATGACCATGGAACAATAATATGGTTACATTGATTTTGTTTTTCTTTTGTTTCTTTCTGCATAGAATGGACAGGGCATAAACTTTTCATCAAGGCTGCTTTAAGCTTACCACTCCATTTAGTATATATTTAGAAGTCATATCTGGCAAATACTTGGTTTCTTTTGATATGCTTCATCTTTGGTGGTGCACAGGTCAGAGTGTGGTGATGACCTAGTCCTTTTCTTCATGGGCAGCCATGGTAGCATCAGCCATGTTGGTGGTGTAACCTCACAGATTCTTATAACTTTTGCCACCTCTTGTGATAACATGGCAAATCTTGCTCTGTTTGGCACTCAAGATTCTGAGGTTCTGACATATGAGGTATTATACTATATGTGGAGTTTACTAGATAAATAAAAGTTAAAAATGGAGTGGTTCACAGTGCTATGGGTTTTTATTTAGAGGGGATGAAAGAGATGCCCAGGATTCTGTTTTTGGTTGGGTTTTATTTTCCCATATTTTTGAAAATGTTTCTGTTTAATCTATTTACTTGTTGGGGTTGGAAGTTGAGATAACCTAGCTTTTGGAATGAAAGCATACATGAAAGGATAATTGACATGGAAATGTTTAATACTTTTTAAACTGACTCTGTTGAAGTGTTGTAGGTTAATTCAGTGTATCTAGAAGCCCAGTAGGTGGTGGTGTAGGAAGTCGAAAAAGGGTATAAAGAGCAGTGAAAATTTAGAGTGCTGTTTGTTGATCGCCTGTTCATGGTTATTTGATAAAGTGGCAGGTCTAGATGCCATGAAACACGTTACTACATGAACATGGTTTAAACATATTCTTTGTTTTGTATACATCTTATATTCTTATGTATATATTTTTTTTATCTTCTTTTAAATAAATGTATTTTCATCAGCATGCTTCAGCTATTCAAGTTCACAATATTCAAATGACTTTTGTCCACCAATATTATTGGTATTGATCCGAGAGTTCCTGGAGGAGCAGTATCCCTTGGATGTTTGAGCAGAGTCAAGCTGCCATACTCCCTGCATGCCTTATACCATTGTACTCAATACACCGGTACTACAAGCTCAGTGAGTACTATTGTTGAATTGTTTAAAGGACATACAATTCTAACTCTGTCACTTTAAGAATTTCAACTTGCTCCTTGTTTTTGTTTCTTGGTCCACCTGTGGTTACAATATTTGTTTGGACATTTGGGAGTAGCTGTACTAGTCCATATAATAGAGGAGCGAACCCATGTGGAAGTGGGTACTAATATCTTCCATCTGTATTGACAGTCTGCCTTGCACATAAGAAATGTTGGAAGTGGTAAACAATTATTTAATTGATATACTACTCTGAGGCACTTCTTTTTACAGGGGAAAAAAAAAAAAAAAAAAAAAGTTGCCATTTTTCCTCTTCACCATTTCCTAGACCAGGTACTTCTGGAGGAATGGCAGACACCTGACAGGAAGCTTAGCTTTCTCTCATAAAGCTTTTTCTGCTGTCAATTCTCAGTGTGCTCCTATCTCCCCCCCCCCCCTTTGCTATTGTATGTGTAACTAGGACTGTGGTTGTTTGGGGTATCTGCATTTGGATGCGACTAAGGAGGATCTGGTGGTTATTATTACTAAGAACCTTGAGGCTAAGGCATATCTTAATGAAGCAACCTTTGATGCCTTTAGGCTCACTGGAAGGGCCTCAGGTGTCACATTGTGGGGCTTAGGATTTGGTTGTCTTTCAAGAAGTCATTTGTGTCTCTCATCTGTCTGTGGGCAAGCAGGTTTTTGGCCCAGAATCTGAGAAGTATGTCAGCCATGCCACTGGGGTACTTTGATGCCTTAGGTTACTCCTACACGTTTCTTTTTTCCAATGAAGACACATGGTTTTCATTTTCCCTGCCAGTACTGATGCACGCCTATTGCTTCGGTTCCCTCAGCTAGCCAGGGACATTCTAACAGAAAACACAAACCGGTCTGGGAAGGCAAGAAGCCTGCGCAGAAGCTCAAAGCTGACAAGCCTTACCTCCACATGACTCGTGGGGTTGCGGTCTTACTCAGGCAATAGGATGTAGTCCACAATTTTTTTCCATGGAGGACCAGTGGCTGTGATGGTTAATTTTGGAAAGGTACCGCATAAGCATAACATCCCCTTCCCCATATCACTTCTTCACGTCCATAGTTCCACATGATCCCTGCTAGATATGCAGGTTTCTCTTCAGGCTAGGTTCATGAAATTATACTCCAACCTTTTCATAGTTCTCAAAAAAAGATTGCAGATGCTTTCCTGTTCTGGACTTAAAGCTTCTCAACCATTTTTTTCTTGCTCTGTGGGTCAAGATGGATTTCTTGCTTTTTGTCATTGCTACAATGTGTCCAGGAGAATATAAGCCTTCCCTAGCCATAAAGAATGTGTACCTGCATATTCTTTTCCATGCAGATCATCAACTCTTCCTGCAGTTTACTAGTCTATTACAGTTTACCATCCTTCCCTTTGGGCCAGATTTGAATTGGATGAACAAGCAGATTCAAGATTGAGTTGTTCAATACAGTGATCAAAGCAGTTCAGCCTCACTCATTCCTGACTACTATAGAGCGTGATGTGTACCATCATATTCTGGTAAGATCCAGCCACAGAAAATTTCTGAACTTTTCCATAATGGGAAAAGACCTGCAGTTCAGAGTTCTACCTTTTGGCTGATGTTAGCCCCAAGCGTGTTTACAAAGGTGCTGGCAATAACCATGGCAAGATTAAGGCAGAAGGACATCATTGTGATCACCTATCTAGATGACATTCTAGTAATAGAGCAATTGTCCAACCAAGGTTGTCTGATCACCATATTCAAGAGCTAGTCGATTCCCTCCCAGAAGCAGCTCTTCCTGGGGGCAGTTTCAGTACAAAAGCAGGAAAAGTTTTTCTATCCTCAAATTGGAGGCCACTCCGACATACAGTGCTGGATTGTTCATAATTGCTGTGGATATGACATAAACAATTCAGAAGGTTCATATAAGGAAGACACAGAGAAACTTTTGCAGCTCTGGAAAAGGGATTCTACCAATTACTCCCAGACGATGCCCTTTGCTCCCATCAGTCAAGAAGGAATTCAGGTAGTGGTTAAAAGAAGGAAATGTTTCAAAAGCGGACTTCTAGAGAAACCAACGTAGATAATTGTAACAATAGATGCCAGCCAAAAGGACTGGGGAGAAAATTGGGAAGAAAAGACAGTGCGGGGGATTTGGACAAAAGAAGAAGCAGGTCTCCATATCGGTAATCAGGAGTTATGAGCTATCTGGAACAGTGCAAAACATTTGCAGCAAAAACTGAAAGGGAGAATGTTGCTGATCAGGACAGATAGCATGTAAGCTGTAAAGTACATAAACAACCAAGGGGACATAACAAATTCTAGACTCAACAACCAGGTTTCTAAGATAGGCAGAAAAGAATTTGATAGCATTATCAGCTGTGCACTTCAGGGATACTCAACAAACAAACAGACTTCTTGAGCAGAACAGTTATGGATCAAAGAAAATGGTCCCTAAACAAGATAGTATTCAACAACAACAGTCTCAGAATGGAGGAATCCAGTGGTGGACCTCATGGCATTGGCAAACAATACAAAATTTCATATTTTCTTCTCCAAATGGAGGAAACACACTGCCCAGGGACAGGATTTGTTTTAAAGCCAGGTAGCACTTTCCTCGGGCATACAACCCCCCCCCCCCCATCCCAGTTAATTTAGGAGGTGGTGAAAAAAATAAAGGGGACAAGGCAAACATAATCCTCATAACAGCCCAAGTGACCAAGGAGAATATGGTTTGTGGATCTAGAAAGAATGTCAGTCAAGCCCCAGTAGTCCTTCCTGCCAGGACTTACTGAGCCAATTCACAGTCCCCAATTCACTGATGGCATGAAGGCTGAATGAAACAAGATTAACGATTAAAGAAGACATCCTCCTGTAACATTTATTAGAGTACTAGTTGAAGAGCCTGTGTACATGGGCCACAGTGCCACCCAGCAACGGCCGCGGTGCAGACATGCACAGTAGAGACTGCCCGCGCCACGGCTGATACGGAGTGGGGCACTCCAAATTCAGACAGGACTATGGTGCGCATGACAGCTTCTGACAAACATACATTTAGCGAATTATTATATAGGATAGTCCACTTTTCACAGCAGTACAGTAAAATTAATTTACCTAGAGAAAGTATTTATTATAGAATTACATCTGGAAAGATTTCAGAAAGTACTCAATTCATCTTACATTAAAGTACAACTATTGGCCCTATCAGAAATTATTGCTACTCCGTTTGTGGAAAATAATTTATCAAATAGATACATAAAGACCATATGTAAGTTCAAAGCAACTATCAGGGAAATTATGCCATTCTGGGATGTAAACTGGGCTCTCCATCAACTTTGGTTCATGAGTAATTTGAACCTACTCAGTCTTTCATTGAAGAAGCTTACCTTGACAGTCTTGACAGCAATAACTTCAGAAAGAAGGTTAACTGAGGTACAAGCCTTCCTTACTGTAACCCCTACCTTATTATACAACAAGACAAAGTAGTTCTAAGAACAAAGCTCCAATGGTATATCAAAATGTAGTCAGGAAATAGTTCTTCCATCATTTTGTCAGAATCCAAAATATGAGAAACAATTTCATAACATGAACATTGTCTGATGCATTTCAGTTTACGTGGACAGAACCAGGGAATTTAAGAAATCTCATGCATTATTTATGCATTTCTTTTTGAAAACACAAAGGTACTGCAGCATCTAAAACCTCCATTGCAAAATGCATCAGTCACTGAATTATAAAGTCTCGGCATTTCTGGCACCCAGGGACACAAGGTATTTTTATTTTCATGTTCTTGTCTTGCCAGTTTGCTGACAATTTCTAAAATTTGGATGTCAAAATCTCCAACATCAGTGTGTTGCTCTACCTTTCATCCTGGCTACAGCTCCAAAGGTTTTCACAGAATTAATGGCACCCTTGTCAGCTTCTATCTGGTCTCTTGGCGTAAATCTGACTAGATCTGTTTTTACCAACTTTTTACCCAAGGCCCTGTTACAACCTTCAACTGTTTAGAGCAATTCTATATCACCACAGTTAGATCATAAATGTGTGCAAGTCTTATTGGTTACTCATCGGCTAGAGTTTCTGGGTCTTGTCTTCAACATTTCTCTTCATAGGTGTCCTGTTTTTACACAAAAAAACTCTTTACATGCCAAAGTGTGCAGCATGCTACCTCATCCCTATCAGTCTGTCAAGCATTGCATGAAGCTGGTTTGGGAAGTGGTCTCATCAATCAAGGTAGTACCATTTGTTCAGTTCCACTTGAGGCCATTACAGCTGAATATGCTCCAACATTGGAAGAAGGATCCTCAGTATCTTCATCACAAGAAGATTTTGTCCCACTACATGGGTGGGTGGAGGCTGCGGCTCTGACCAGCTATTATCTCTCTTCAGTCCTACATTGGAATATGGTAACAACTTATGACAGTCTGACTGGCTGGGGAGCGGGGTGCACTTACCACTCTGCACAAGGTCTGTGGACCAAGACAGAAGTGTACCTTCCTATCAACATTGTGACTGCGTGCCCTGTTCAGTGCCCTTACCACATGGACAACCCTTTTGAAGGGACTTCCAGTTTGGATCCAATGCAGCAGTGCCACAGCAGTGACCTACTTCAACCACCAAGCAAAACCAACTGGACAGAAGTAACAAGCATACTACTGTGGGCAGAAGAATACTCTCTGGAGTGATATACTCTTTACATCCCAGGAGCAGACAACTGAGAAGCATATTATCTCATACAGACCCTGGATCTTACAGTATAGGAATTCTTTATTCAACTGACAGATGGCTGAGGAATGCCGGAAATGGACGTAATGAGGTTTAATGTACATAAATATAAGGTCAGGCATTTGGGTTATAGAAACAAACATGATACATATATACTAAATGAAACTAATTGGGGAATCCTAATTAGAGAGAGATTCAGGAGTGCTGATGGACTTTGCAGCAGTGTACAGTGTTATTTAGCTGCTGCAAGTGCAAATAGGGTAGTATCCTGCAGAAAAAGGACTACAGATCCACAGGATGCACATATAATTCCACCTCTATATAAATCCTTGATAAGGTATCATCAAGAGAATGGAGTACAGTTTTGGGCATCAGTTCTTAAAAAATACATTATTGAACTGGAAAAAGTACAGGCATGCAACAAAACTGATGAGATTGGATGCTCTGAGGTCTAAAGAGACTAATCAAATTGGGTTTGTTTACATTAGAGAACAGTTGTCTAAGGGGTGATGTGATTATATTGACCACATATATATTTGTAAATGGTAAAGAACTCTCCAATTAATTATTTACTTCGAGGTGAGCGAAGATCTAGAGGTTATCCGTTAAGACTAGCGGAAAGGTGCTTTCGACTAAAAAGCAGATTTTTTTTTTATATATATAGTAAGGGCAGTAAAGGTATGGAATTCTTTGCCTCAGGATGCAGTGCTTACAGATACTGTAGTTGCTTAAAAAAATGAATCAATGCCTATTGTTTCAAAGTAGATTGAATGTTGATCTAAGGAAATATCTGACTGCAGGTGGAGCCAGGAAGGAATAGTCTTACCCACTTTGAGCTTAAATTGAAATTATTTCAATGGTTTTTTCTTCATCTGGATTAAGAGCGCTTATATGGCATGGGCTGAACTTGAACTTATGTCTGTTTTTCAGTCTCATTAACTGTTACTATTCTACATTAATGGCTTCCCATCTCAACTCAAAAATTCCAATATTCTGTGCAAAACCAAGAGATCCAAAAGGAGTGGAGATGGATACCATGGTGGTATGACAGTACACTCTAGTTTAAGTGTGTGCTTCCATTGCCATGTTTCAAGACTATTCTACAAGAGAGAACTGAGATGCACACTAATAATCATGCCATTTTGGCCAAGAATTATGTGGTTTCATAATCTACAGGCCATGTCTGTAGATGATCCTTTGTGTCCTACTCTGCTGTCGCACCTCCTCCCTCAAGATCTCATTCAGCATCCCAATCTGTCCAACCTCATCTTGAAGGCAAATATTGAAGTGCAAAAGTTTTGGTATCTGTTATCCAGACTGTGTTGAAAGCTTGCAAATCTGTGTCAGCTAAAATATAACATTTTGAGAATTTGCTTTTACCTTTGGTGTTCAATATAAGATTGATCCTCTGGCAATTTATATTTCCCTAAATTCTAGTCTTTTTGCAGGCTGGTCATTCAAGGGTTTGGGAACAAGCGCCCATGAGATATAGATTTGGGCCTATCATGTGGGGTTTTTTTTTTTTTTTCTGAAAAAGTTGATGGGATTTTTGAAGTATTATAGACCTTTCCTCAAGGTATTAATCACATTGTTCTTCCTTATTGAGCACCTATCCCTCTGTGGGATTTTAATCTGTTTCTGTTACTTATCTTAATCTTCTCTCAAGGCAAGTCTCAGAACTCAATGCTCTATCCTGTACATTTCCACACATTATCTTTCATCATGCTAAAATGATGTTATGTGCGAGTCTCACATTTCAACTTTAAGGGGTTTCCTCTTTCCACATAACTCAAGAGTTAGTTCTCCCCTCTTTGTCTTAACCAACACAATTCTAATAAAGCAGGCCTTCACAGTTTGGCTATTGCAAAAAAAAAAAACCAACAACTAAAGTTTGAGCTGCAAAAACTTTTGGATAAATTACCTTTCAGCAGAGGGAGTATATTCTTGTTTTACTCAGTGTTACTATTCCTTTAATACTTCATCACATCTTCAGGGACTAGATGTATTACTAGTACTAATAGCTGAGGCGACAGTGTCTCTGCACCTCAAACATTAGCAGAAATACTCCTAGTAGCTGAGATTGTGGATGTTGTTGACCTGTTTTGCTACTTGGACAATAAAGGTGTGACTAGGGGGAGAGGGTTGGACTGTGGAGGGGATGATGACCGATGTATTTCTATTTTTGAAAATGTGTAATTGTCCAGACTTCCCAGATGATTTCTCAGTGTTTAAACACCCATATTTCTATTTTTCAGGTAGGGGGAGATTGAGCCTGTAACTTTAAGATACAGCTATTAATTAACGGTTCCCATATATTGAAATCTTTTTCTCCATCAAGTTCGTTATCCTGTAGTGAGCACACCCAGTGTAGTCTGCCAAAATGTAAAGCTTTATGTTTGAGTTGCTTTAATTCTGGAACCTGGGATTGTATCCAGAATTCCAAAATGCATTTCAGAGATAACAAAATAAAAAATATCTAACAATGTGGTTTGTGACTTGGATATACTTGAGGCAGTTTTATAGTTTCCTAGAATAAATCAAATATTATCTATGTCAGTCAAGTAGTCTCAAATGTAGGTGTAAATGGAATGGCAGAATCTCAGAATATAAAATCAGGTACTAGATATAACCTCACATTTTAGGCATTTATCTGAGTGAGTTAGGCCGATGAGTTTAGCTACTTTTGGAGATATGTATGATCTATGCAGCAGTCTGTATAGGACTTCATGGAAGTATGAGGCTTGTAAGAGTTTGTATCTCCAGCAGAAATTGGAAAGGATAGCTCTAGATGAGGCAGATGGTAGATCAGAAAGTCATTTATGGAATCCCAAGCCTGGGGTTTTCGTGGTTGAAGACAGATGGTATATCAAAGAGTAAATTATGGATTCCCATGCCTGGGGTTTCATGGTTGAAGGAAGGGAGTAATTGTAGAAAGTTGTTATGGAGAAAAAGTTGAATATGTTTTGGATAAGGATGTCATGTTTGTTATGGCTGAGGTGGTCTTGTATAAATCTGCAGGGTTGACTAAGTATAATGTTTGGTTCATAAGTAGGCAAAAATATGATTGGGTTGTAGTTTTAACTTGTTTGCTATTCCTGCAAAGGGGTATATTATTCTGATTTCAGGGTTTATTAATTGCCCAACAGATTTTTTTCCACCTTTTGCCCAATTAAATAAATGAGTATTAGACTGACTGGAATTCTAAGTTTCCTAGGATCGGTAAGAAAACGGATTTGATTTAGATTAATTATCAAGCAAAATGTGCTTAGCAGATTGCCAAGGCTTAATTGTGTTGAGCAATAGTGGGTTAGTTTGGCAGTGTTGGGAGTGTTTGGATTGAGCCCTAGTAGAATGCAAGAGATAAGTGTTATTTGAAGGACAGGATTTTAGTATCTGAGAGTGTGTGTAAATGTTGCGTTTATCCAATCCTTAGACTATCGAAGCAGACTGACTCTTGTGAAGTCTAATATTAGGTAAACCACAACTGCAGTTACTTTTAAGATACTGTAGTTTTCACAGGTTGATCTTTGGACATCGGCCATTCCAAATGAAGCCTTGAAATATGTGACATTAATATTTACTGTAGTAAGGTAGACAGGGAACATCAGGAGCATATATAACACTCTTGGGAAAGAAACCATTTTAATCAAACTAATCCTACCAATAAAGTTGATGGGGAGAGTACCTCACGTTTTACAGAAAGATTTTCTATGCCAGGAAGAACGATTAGATTATATAACATTCCATGTCTTGGGTTGCTTATAAAGAGTACCATGTTGTCTGCTAAACCTAAATTTTTGCTTTCCATCTAAACCTATAGAAATGCCTTTGAATTAGTTAATTTGGATAAGGTGTTTAATCAGTGGGGCTAGTGCTAGATTCAGTGAAAGAGAGTCCCTCTCTCAAGGCCTTAAATAACTCAGAGGGGAGTTAGTTATTCGTTATAATTGTGGTCTGTAGGGATGTGTATATGAGTCTTCCATAGGCAGTGAATTGTGGTTCCAGGAAGTTTTATTAATTGGCTTTTCTGCATCTAAATTAATTAGTAATTTTTGTTTATTTTGAGAATTTCTAGACTTCGCAATATGTGCTGTAGCTGAAGATATGCTGGTGACTCATTGTCTGCCCTGGGTAAACACAGATTTGTGTGTGTGTGTTAATTGTAAAAAAGGAAAAGCTGTGTGTTAGGCCAAAAAAGACCAGATGGTGCAAAAGTGATTAAAAGGGTTAAATATGAAAATATCATTAAATCAAATTTCTATGCAGAAGCAAAATTATGCTAACTTGAAATTATCAAAATATTAATTTACTTCATCTCAAGTGTGTGTGTTGTTGTTGTGAAGAATTGCACTGAAAACTTTGATTAAACTGTGTTTGTTTTTTTTGTTTATTTTTAGGTTCTTTTTTGACATAGCAAATAACTGTCCTCCTAGTGACACAGTAAATCACAGCCTATCTTTTATTACTGATGGGAATGTACTTGCCTTACATCGGTTGCTCTGGAACAATCAAGAAAAAATTGGGCAGTATCTTTCAAGTAATAGGTATGAGTTCACCACCTGCAAGCACCCTGTTCTATTCTTTTCACTTAAAAATATTGGTTTATAGCTATGGTTCTAACATTTTAACTAGTGAAACCTATTGATTTCATATGAAAATTGCAGAATACCTAGCAGCCAAACTATTTAACCTCTTGGATGGTGGAAAGGTCTTCTATGCATTGCTTTATAGTGGAGACCTCTAGCATGGTCCAAAACAATTGTGAAAATCTGGCTATTATTAACTTAATAAATTATTATAATAACATTTCAGATAACCATTATCCGCAAATTGTAATATAAGTTTCTATATTTTTTCTATCGAAGGGGCTAGGCTACAATTACAAGAGATATCTAATAATTGAGAATCGAATTGTACTTTTTGGGATAGTTTCATCTTCCACACATCCATTGGTAGTCGCATAACCACACATACTTGGTGCACCACTCCAACCTTGTTCCACTGTCTACCTTTACATAAATTATTTCTGTGGAACCCTTTGTACTTCATGGAACCATGGGATTCCACAAGAACACAGTTGGAGAACCACTGGTTTAAGTAGTCATTTGGTGTAGGCAAGTTCTAGTTATTTTTATGTTTTACAAAGTAGTAACATAGAGGCTTTGGATGTGTACAAAAGGGTGGTATACAACCAATCAATACATTTACAGACAAACAAATGGAGAGAGGGACCTTCTCATAAAGGTGATAATCTAGAGAAGTCTGGCAACTTGAGACACTTGTTGAGGACTACAATTCGTCATCCCCAACCAGCCATTGGTTATTTGGTGAATAAAAGGTTAATAAAACATAGAAACACAGAATTTGATGGCCGTGAAGAAACATTCTGCTTTTCTGTTGCAATCTAATGGAGAGGAAAGTCAAGAAAGTCAGTAATATACAGTTCTCCATAGAATGTGATATAAACTTCCTGTCAGTTAGAACTTTCAGGAAATAAACACAGTAAATTCACTTTGATTGTTAGAACTGTTATAAATTTATAATAGAACATCAGACAGCAATGGGAGTTCCCTTGTTTTATTCAGCAGGAAAAAAAATCTATAAAATGTGTTTCATTAAAAAAATGTTTACTGTTCCTTTATATTCTGTAACTGTCTTAACCTCTACCACTTCTGCTGGTAGGATATTCCACTTGTCTACCACCCTCTCGGTGGAGTAAAACTTTATTACATCACATCTAAACCTCTGACCTCTTGTCCTAACATTTCTACTCCTTTAAAATATACTTCCCTCCTGTTTTGTCGAATCCCTTCATGTATTTTAATATTTCTGTCATATCCCCTCTCTCTCTCCTCTCCTCCAAGCTATACATTTTTAGATCCTTTAGTCTATCCTGATAAATGCTATCCTGCAAACCATACACCCTTTTTAGGAACCCTTCTCCAAATTCTCTATTAAGTAGCTATATCCTGCAGGAGTTGGGGTATCCAGTACTGTACACAATACTCTAGATGAGATCTAACCAGAGATCTGTAGATTAGCATGACCACTTCCCTTTTTCTACTACTAATGCCCCTAGATATACAACCCAGCACTCTGGTTGCATTCCCCATTGCTTTGTTACATTTCCATCCTACCTTTAATTTGTCAGAAATAATTACTCCCAAATCCATTTCCTTAGTTTTCTTTGACCGTAAAGTACACATAATACTATATTCTGCCTTTGTATTCTTATGTCCTAAGTGCATTACTTTACATTTATCAACATTAAAGTGCAGCTGCCATGCTTCTGTCCATTCTTCCAATTTGTCATTTGGCTTATCCCTCCAGGAATGTCCTGTTGCACATCTTTGTATCTGCTGCAAAAAGATATTACTTACCTTGAAGACCTTTCTCTGTCGTTGTTACAGCTTACCTTGGTTTCAAAGTCATCTACAGGCGCGATGCTTCAAGCATGCAGCAGGCCTTTTTTATGTGTTTGCTTCCTGTAGTCTCCTCCTACCTAATTCCTCCCTCTGAGCTGCTCCTCCTACCTACTTCCTGTGGAGGGGTTTTAAAAGCAGACTGAGTCCTGACTCAGTTGCCCTTGCGTTGTTGTTCATAGCAGTTCTATTACCTTGGGCTCTGTGTATGACCTGGCTAGTCTTCCATCCAACCTGGTGCTGACCTGTGGCTCTGTCTGACTATTCTTTTGCTTATCCCTATAGTGGACACCCAACCTGGTGAAGACCTGTGGCTCTGGCTGACTACCTGAACTGTGTATGACCTGGCTTGTCTGACTACCCCCTCTGGTGCTGACTTGTGGCTCTGTCTTACTACTCTTACGTTTGTTCCTTGTACCTAGCAGACACCCAGCCTAGTGCGGACGTGGGGCTCTGGTAGACAATCTCTGATACTGACTGCAGGTGAGTCAGTTATCTATTTCCCATTCTGACTGCAGGCGTGAGTCAGAGTTTGCTCCATTCTGACTGCAGGCGTGAGTCAGATATCGCTCCCTACTGACTGCAGGCTTGAGACGGTACGCCCGCTACATCGGATCAAGATCCTGTGTTCCTGCTCCAGGCTCCAGCAGAGACTACCAGTGGCTTAGGCCTAGTCTCCAGCAGATTGGTCCTGCTCGGCAGCCTACTATTCCTGATAGCAGAGCTCGCTGGCATGTAACCATCTGCTTGTTCCTGCTGTATATATTGTATATATTTTGCTTACCTTTCAGTTGTCAATAAATTGCATTTAACTATACTGTACTGACTGTTGAACTACTCTGGGAACCATGACAGTCGTCCAATAAGACGTACAGGTACCATGGGGAGGTGACAGCTCCTCCCTGTAGGCTGGAACAATTCTGCAAAGAAGTTGTGGGTGGAGCCTCCCCTTCCTCCTTGTCAGGCTATCCCGCTATCCCCGCCCCAGATAGACTTGTTCCACAACCTGTGCAGGTTGAGGACCTTTCTGCTTAGTTTCATATTTTTATTTTATTTTTTTCTATTAGATATGGGGTGTCCAAATTCCCCCATTAGAAGTATTATCATTCCTGGCTTCCTCTGGAGGATTGCCCAGTTTTCAGCTGCTGTTGTGAACCCTTGCAGCCCTGAATGGGTCTATGAGGCTCTTTCTTATAATGGTAATCTGAAGAATGAAGTAAAGTAAAAAGGTGAGTAATCCTTTGAGTGCCATGGTCCACTTGTTCTACTCTTCCCCTCCATTCAGGGGTCTTCTTGGAGACTAGGAGTCCTGAAATCATGTTGGGAATTCTATTTGGTTTGATCCCAGGGTTTTTGGAGCTTGGATGGCTGCATTCTGTATTTTAACCCCTTCCCTGCTAGTTTCTGCAGGTTTGGGGGGGTTATTTTACCTTTTCCTTTTAGCATGGTTTGTATTTTATTATCCCCACATACTCCTTTGAGTTTTTGAGTACTTTATTAACTCTTGCAAAAGTTAAATTTTTTTGTATTCCGCACTCTTTAGCACACCGCCGCACTTGCTCCATTGACTTCTATAGGACAAACTGTTTTGGGACCTATCTCTGCAATCGTTTCACTTGGAGTTGAGAGATGGCTCATTCTTCTTTTCTCCTCTTGCCCTACGATCACCAGTGTATTGGGGGCTCCTGGGGCCCAACAAGTTTGGGTCCAGGCATTGCTAGGTTACTGCAACCGGAGAAAAGTACAAAACCCAGAATGCCCGTTTCGTGGGCTCTCTTCTGATTGGCTCTGTTTTCATATGCCATTTTATTTCTCTCTTTGTTGGAGTATCCTACGCATAGGCTTGTCTCTCCTTACTCTTTTCCTCAGGTTAACCATTTGCCTGCCAGATAAGTACAACTTTGGGCTTTCTGAGGCAATATATTTAATCTGGGTCACAGTATTGTGGTTTACTATACTGTTTAGACACTTCTTCTGTTAGGTTGTCGGATTCCAAAGGACATGGGGCTAGACCTAAGGCTAAGGACTCAAAGGCATCTTTGAGCCCCCAAGCTTACTTTTCCGCATGCCAATTGGGGCTCCCTAGAGAGTACTCAGGACACTTATGCCCCTCATGCACTGTGGCCCCTACAACTCCACCGGGCCCTCCAGCCTTGAAAAAGAGCCATTCTGGGTCAAGGACTTAAAGTCCTCTGTGGCACAGTTCCCACTTTCCTGCCGGGAGGTTCTCTATTCGTGGAAACCCCTACTCAGTTCAGGTTTGTGGCCCCTAAGGCTCCTTTCATTCCTGACCTCACTGAAACCTCTTGGGAAGATTCCTTTGAGGTGGATACAGAGGAAGGGGAGTGTGAGGAAGGGCCCTCTTCATATGCTTATGGAGACCCCCTTTAAAGTTGACCCTGCATCCTCTGCTGGGGGTCTCATCAAGGCGGTTTTAACAACCCTGCAGGTCAGTACTACCCCTGATGAGGGACAGATCTCTTCTGAGCTCTCTGAGGCGTAAGAAACTCACTGTGTTTCCACCCAATCCCACTCTCAATCAGGTTATACTGGATGAGTGGAAAACATGTGACAGGCACCTTACTCATTCCAAGAGATTTTCCAAGCTGTACCCCTTCTCGGAAGAAGCTTTGGCTCAGTGGGCCACACCTCCTCTGGTTGATTCCCTCATCTCTAGACTTTCTAAGTCTACTGCGCTTCCCTTGGCAGATGCCACTACTTGAAAAGATATGACTGATAGGAAATTGGCTTCCCTTTGGGTTTCCAGTGCTATTGCTGTCTGGGGTGAGCAACTTACTGAGGCCATCAGTAAAGAGGGGAGGACATATTAGCCCTCTTGTTCAGTATGTCTGAGGCTCAGACTTATATTACTGACTCTCTTTTTAATGCTGTCAAACTTGCAGCTAAGGCTTCTGCCTTCACTGTTGCTGCCTGACGCACCTTGTACCTTAAGATTTGGTCTGCGGACCCTCCATCTAAGAAGTGACTGATTTATCTTCAGTTTCAGGCCCCTAACTGAAACAATGATCAGTGAGGCCACCTGTTGTAAGACACTTTCTTGCCTCAGGTCTCCAAGCGCCATAACCTGATGAGCAAACAGCATAGTTTTTGTCCCCGCCAAAATGAAGCACAAAGGCCAAATCTGAGCGTGTCTCAGGCCAGCACCCCGTGCCTGACCACCAAGCCCGGAAGCAAAGCACACCACCACCACAAAGCCCAAGTCTGGCAAGTCTGCCTCAGCATGACTTGCAGAATCCTGGTCCGCAGCTCCCTGTGGGTGGATGCTTGCATAATTTTTCAGACGTCTGGGCAAACACTGTTGCGGATCAGTGGATTTTGCAAGTGGTCTTGGAAGGGTACAGGATTCCCTTCAGATCCCTTCCTCCTATTGATTCTTCCAGTCTATGACTTGTCTGGGCTTAGAAAAGCTGCATCTTTTCAAAGAGACGGTTCAGGCTCTCTTGGACAAGGGAGTCCTGACTCCACTTCCTCCTTAAAGGGATAGTAATACTTAAGTATTTTAAGTCCTTTTAAAAATAAATGCATTGCCCTCAGTGTCATCTCTCAAACCTTTATGGTTTGAGAGATGATGGCTCCTAAAGTTGCCCTCCCCCTTCCCCGTAGTCAGCGTTCTAGCTGACTGCAGGGAAGCAAGTCGTACGACTTTCAGGCGGCTCTCCAGCACAGCCACGATCGCGTTACTAAAGAAAACTTTCACTGAAATGGTCTTCTACGTGTGCTTGGTTTGCAAGCACACGTAGAAGACCGTTTTAGTGAAAGATTTTTTTTTTATTAACGCGATTGCGGCTCTGCTACAGAGTGGCCTGATGATCTATGACTGGATTTCCCTTCAGTCAGCTACAACGCTGACTTCGGGGAAGGGGGAGAGAGAGGGCAACTTTAGGACCGATCATCTGTCAAACTATAAAGGTTTGAGAGATGACACCGGGGGCAATACATTTCTTTTTAGTAGGACTTTACTATAGGGATTAGTAATACTTAAGTATTACTATCCCTTTAAGAGAGGTTTAGGCTTTTATTCAAATCTCTTCATGGTGGCCAAGAGGGACGGTGGCAGTCGTCCTATCTTGGACCTTAAAGACCTCTTTTCTTTTGTGGAGACTGCTCGCTTCAAGGTGGAGTCTTTGCTCTCTGTCATCGCAGCTATGTGTCCAGGAGGGAAGGTAGGCTCTACCCTCTGCATACAATTCTAGAACTGTTCCTGCCTACAATTAAAGGGGTGGATCGCCTACCCAAAGCTACCAGTAACCTGTATGGACTAAGAGAAAAGATTTAACAGGTAAGACTAAAATCCTCTTTTCTGCCCTGACCTTACCTCTGACAAGGAGGGATCTCCACTTGTTAGACGTGGTGCGTTGTCTTAAGTTTTATGTACATCGCACTGAATCTGTTCAACAGTCTGACGCGCTGCTTGTAATTCCTGAGGGTCCCAGGGCAGGGAGACCTGCATCCAAAGTGACCATTGCGTCTTGGTTTAAATCCACTATTCATAAGGGTTACAAGCTAAGGAAGAAGCCTGTTCCCTTTTGGGTCACGGCTCATTCTACAAGATCCATTGGGGCTTCTTGGGCTTACAAGAATCAGGCCTCAGCTGATCATTTGTGCAAGGCTGCCACTTGGTCGTTTGTGCAGACCTTTTTGAAGCACTACCGTGTTGATGTGTTTGCATTGGCTGATGCCAGCTTTGGGAGGAAGATCCCGGAGGCAGTCTTGCCTGTCTATGATCTTCTTTTCGGTTCTTCAGTGCTCTTTCACTTTTGAGCCTTGTTGGCTCTAGTTCAGTGTGCTGTGAGACAGTTCCTGGGGTGTTGTTATCCCTGTTCATTGTCTGTTGACACTTCATTGTTTTGTTGGGCTATCTCTGATCTGATGGTTCATATCTGCTCTGGTGACTTTGGGGGCCTTGCTCCTGGTCCTTGTCTTCCCGCCACAGGGAAACTCAGTGGTTGGACATCCCAGAGTTACCAGTAACCTGTATTGGAAGACAGAGAAAATAGGATTTTAGTCTTACCTGTTAAATCCTTTTCTCTTAATCCATACAGGTTACTGGTCTCCCACCCGGTCAAGGGACCATGTTTGGCTCTCCTGTGAAAGAATGGGGGGGTCCTTCTGGTTCGTGCTCACAGGAGTCTTCTTTCCCTTCTTACTATCTAGTCAAGAGTTAGTGTTTCAAATCTTACTGGAACTGATTGGCTAGCTGCAGCCAAGGAGGGAAGGTAGGCTCCACCCCTGCATTCACTTTTAGAGTTGTTCCTGC
Source organism: Rhinophrynus dorsalis (assembly GCA_037306005.1). NCBI lineage: Eukaryota > Metazoa > Chordata > Amphibia > Anura > Rhinophrynidae > Rhinophrynus > Rhinophrynus dorsalis. The sequence continues at coordinate 356,662,459 of CM074719.1, read as the reverse complement.
CTACTTAAAGGGGCGGATCGCTTACCCAAAATTACCAGTAACCTGTATGGACTAAGAGAAAAGGATTTAACAGGTAAGGCTAAAATCCTCTTTAACAATATCACTAATAAAAATATTAAAAATAATGGGCCCCATTTCAGATCCCTGAGGTGTACCCCACTAGTAGCACGACCTTCATCTGAATATTCTCTATTGACTACAACCTCTGTCTCCTGTCACTCAGCCCTTTGCCTTATCCATTCAACTGTTTTTACATCCAGTCCCAAATACTGTCATTTATTAATGCGTCTTCTGTGAGGAACAGTGTTAAATGCTTTACTGAAATCGAGATATGCTTCATCTACTGCTCCCCCCGCTTGGTCTATTATTTCAGTTCCACAGTAAAAAAAAATTTGAGGTTAGTTTGACAAGATCTCCCTGCTGTAAAACCGTGATGTTTGGGATCTTGCAGTCATTTAAATTCAGATATTTAACAATTCTTTCCTTTAACATGATTTTCATTAATTTTCCCACTACTGTCGTAAGACATTTAGGTCTGTAGTTGCCAGACTCTTTCCTGCTACCTTTTTAGTGAAGTGGTACTACATTTGCTACCTTCTAATCTTCTGGAATTACTCCTGACAGTACTGACTGAATACTTTTGATAAAGGTTTTGCCAGAACATGTCTAAGTTCTTTTGATAAGTTTGGGTGTATCTAGTCACCAGATGAGTAGTTATTTAAGCTAAAGTGTATGTCAGGTGGTTGTTCTGCTTTAAGTTTTACACCTGGAAAGTAACAACACACTCAATGAAAAAGTTTTAGTCAAAGAGGAGATAAGGGATGCCAGTAAGATCAATCAGGCAATGGGAATATGTTGATTGGCATAATCATGTGGTTATTTTGGTGTCCTGTCTTCCCACAAACCCACATGGAAGGTCAAAGTACCATCATTTGCCGTTTTATTTTCTTTGGTACATTCAGGTTCATGATGCATCCTAGTCCACAAGCCATGTGGCCAGCTTCATTTATGACCCAGTGGTATGTATTACTTAGCAGCTAAACAGAGTGACCAGGAAAGATCCTAGATGTTTTCAGGACCAGATGATTTCATAACAATCTTTTACTTAGATATAACAAAGCAGTTGTTAAAGTGGAACGACCACCTTTAACAAAGATGGCCCCAAATAATTCCTCATCTGGCGACTAGCTGCTCAGTAGCGCTAGTCGCCAGAATTATTACCTCTTTAGTGCGAATCATCCACTGCTCTGGGACTGAGAGGCAGGACGGAGTGCAGACATCTTTCCACAGTGAAGTCTGCACCCTGCGCGGTCAGTCCCAGCTGACTCTAGGAGGCTTTCTAGGAGCCGTTCGGCTCCAAAAGAGACTGACTGCACAGGCGGCAGATATCACTATGGAAAGATGTCTGCGCTCCATCCTGCCTGTCAGTCATGGAGCAGTGGATAATTTGCATTAATGAGGTAGTAATTCTGGCGATTAGCGCTACTGAGCAGCTAGTTGCCAGATGAGGAATTATTTGGGGCAATCTTTGTTAAAGGTGGTAGTTCTGCTTTAATTGAAACGTGTGCTCAATCACAGATATGTTTGATTCAGGCATTTAGGGTTGTTCTCTAAAATAATTTAGGTTTATAGTATATAGGAGCCACATTTGCTGGAAGTGCAAGCAAATCAATGAAGCACAACATAGTAAACATATCCTATATAATAATTCGCTAGGCTGTTTGTCACAATGCAGTCATGGTCAGTAGAGACTGCACGCATACAGGCAGTCTCTACTGCATGATTGGCGACGCAAGACTGCATCGCATGGAGCAGTAAGGTAGTGGCCTCTTAACCCTTTCAGTGCTAGAGGGGTACTTTGCAATGTGTTGTATACCCATCTGGCACTCAAAGGGTTAACATTACCTGGACCTTGGCCCATGTACATGGGCTTTTACACTAGTAGTTCTATATTCAGTTAGATGAAAAGATGTAATGTTGGAGCAAACAAACTGGCCCATACAGAACAAATACAAATTCCCAGAATTCTCACTGGTTTAATTTGGGATTGAATATTAGAGGTCTTCTTCACAATGGGGATTACACACTAAAGCGTGATAAAGTGGTGATAATATAGAGATCACGTCTCCAGTGATATCTTTTTTCCAGTTCCTGTGTTATTCTATAGAGCCTGTGTACTAAGATGGAGAAATATTAGTGCGTTGGCGCCATAGAATAACATAGGAACTGGGGAAGATATCACTGGAGAAGTCACCTCCACTTAATCACCTCTCTATCACTCCATAGAAGATACCCTCCAATGTGTTGGAGATTCCTCTATCATTGAGTATTTTAAATCAATGGGAATTTTCTTTTCTCCTTTATGGTACAGTTATTATGCTCTAATATTTTAGCTTATTGAGTACAAGCTTTGCACTGTAATTCTTCTTAAGACAAAGTCTCAAGTATTTGTTTTGTTTATTTTAAGGGACCACAAAGCTGTTGGGAGAAGACCTTTTGACAAAATGGCAACTCTGCTTGCCTACCTTGGTCCCCCAGAACATAAACCAGTGGCTGATACACATTGGTCAAGTCTGAATCTCACAAGCTCCAAGTTCGAAGAATTCATGACCCGGTAATACAATTGCAACCAACAATGCAACTAGATCATAATTACAAGGAAAGCTAGTGTAAGTAATTGGAGATTCATATTCACATGTGTATCAATTACTAATTGTTTCTTTTTCATTAGACACCAGGTACATGAAAAAGAAGAATTTAAGGCGTTGAAAACACTCAATATATTTTACCAAGCTGGGACATCAAAGGCTGGAAATCCTGTTTTCTACTATATTGCTAGACGGTAAGCACAATTTAGCATCTTTACCTTTTAGTTATTTACTATGCCATTTCCATTTTAAACTAAAGTTAAAAGGAAACTATAACCATAGGAATGAATGGGTCTTTTATTTATATTTAATAAAAGAACTTACCCAGGTAGGTCCAAGCATGGCATAAAATAAAAAAGAAACCTCCCTATAGTGTGAAAGTCACTGTACCACTATAAAATGAAATAAAAGTAAATTGTTGCACTCACATTTGTCAGTGGTCAGAGAGCTGATATCAACAGAAAGCAGCAGGGTTGCTGCGAAACGCGTTAGTGTTTAGCCAGAAGTTTTATTATTGTTTTTATCGAAGTTGGAATACATTTTATACATATTTTGGAGACAGCCGTCACATTGTTTGTTGGTCTACATGGTGTTACAGCCCAGCTGAATGCCATCCCTCCGAGTGGAGACGGAGATAATCTCTCCACAAGCGTTTCTGTCACATCTGCTGATTTCAGCTTTCTGACCACTGACAAATGTGAGTGCAACAATTTACTTTTATTTCATTTTATAGTGGTACAGTGACTTTCACACTATAGGGCGCTTTCTTTTTTATTTTATGTCCTACTTGGATCTGTGAGCCACTCTGTGGGAGTTTGTTATAAGAGACAGCCCATATATTTTGTGAAGTACCATCATCTATACTGTATCTGGGGGAAGTTCATCCTCAGTTGCTTATCTGCTGGAACTGGCGTATGCCATTATCCAGTCATTACTTTTGAGTACACATCCAGGGTGTTGGTGACGGCCAGCTGATTGTCATTTGATTCCACACAAGGGCGTCTGTGGTCTCTTTCTTTCCCCTTCTCTTTTTTCTACAGTTACCGAGGTAGGTGTCCTTAATACAGCAATCAAGTATATCTGTAAAAAAAAAGTTCCTTTCATGCGTTAAAGTGCATATCAAGTATAAAGCTTGGTACCTTCATTTCATGTTGTACGTGCCGCATTCAGCAGATTAAAGAGGTACAATTCTAGGTCCAACGAATGGCACCGAAGGAGACAAATTATCAAAATTCCCTTTTATTTAAATGGGGATTTTGACCCCATGAATGCTAGAGAAGTCTTCACTCATTGCAAAGCAATACTTTGGAGATTTTTCTAGAATTGAAGATGAGGTTAATAGCCATATTTGTCTCAGTTGGAAGATTTATTTGATGCCTTTGGCACAATTGTCTTACTCCATAATTGATGCTCTTTAGTTTCCTAAATTTGGTCCTGCGTCCATTGTTACATTGGATGTGTGCTAGTTTTGTTGTATTATTTCTTTAATTTCAGCTGTTTTATATCAGGAGGTGTGAGCTAAATGCAGACATGAACAGGAGCTATAGATAAAATTCAGTAAATAAGTAAATTGTTATACCTGATTGCATCATGAAGGACACCTACCTAGGTAAATCCTTCTGGTAAGTGATACATACCAAACATCAGTTGTTTTTAATCTTTTTTTTTTTCCCCTCCTTTACTCAAGACCCACTTAACAGCCTGGAGTATTCAGTCAATTGTCAAGTACATAAATAGGTGTAGACATACTTAAATACAGAGTTTTACAGCTCACATTCATAGTAACAAATAAATTGTGCATAAAGATTTCCATAAATACACCTTTGAAATACAAAATTACATTTTTGTTATAGTATGCATAAATAAAATGGGGCACCCTAAGTAGATGTTTGTGACGAACCACAGTGCCATGGCACCCTGGTTTAGATGATGGCTTTTGAGCTTGGATGGGCAGCATGAGACCCCCCAGCTGCTGCCAGGCTACCACTCCTATCATTTCATGGAGTGGAATGATGGGAGTTATAGTTTGGCAGCAGCTGCAGGGCTTTGTGTTGCCCATATCTGTCTTAAAGTATAGTTTCTCTCAAGAAACATGAATGATGATCTGTAAAAAGACAGCAATGCTATAACATCAGTGATATTTTGTAAAATACTGTCTGCAGTATCTTTCAAAAATATATGAAACCCTTTCAAGTCCAGAGTTATGTACAGCCCATGTTTTTCTAAAGTGTTGAGCACCCCTTGGCAGTGCCAGAGTAACGTCGTCTTGGGACTTGAGTTAGTTTACCCCTTCGTACGCCTTTGGCACTGAAAGGGTTAAGATTATGATGGGCCCAGTCACGGCAATTACATATCCCCACATACACTGTCTGGGCATCCCCCACCGTTTGGGTCCATTGGTAATCGCAGATCCCCACATGCACTGGTTGATCCCCCTAGCTTTTTTCCACTACCCACTAGCAGTCACAGATCAACACACATTCATTGTCTGAAACACACAACCACCCCAGCCATCCCTGGTTGCAATGTTCACAGGAGTTACAAATCAACACACGTGCTGCCCTCCCGCTTCCTATACCTTGTAATTTGTATAGGTTGTAGTGAATTGGTTCCATTGAAACTGCACAGTGGAGCGGTTCGTATGTCTTTCCTGTTAGAGAAGGGAGCATGTGGAACTGCTCCATTGTGCACTTCCAAACTGAGATCAGAGAGGTAGCTTGTTTGCTGCTACATATGTAAAAGTTAGATTTATCTTTTGTTCTTTGTAAACACACATGGGGCAAATATTCTGCCTCAGGAGTCCAGGACACTTGCACAACAGAGCCCTTTGGAGGCTGAGACTCTTTACCCCCCCCCCCCCACTCCATTTTATACCTGCCCAGTATTATACTTTTTTCATTGAGATTTAGCAGCTTCTGCTTGTATCAGTTTTATAAAACTTAACAAAAACTTTTTTTTTTTTTTATGGTGCGTGTTTGAGATGTAATAAGGGGTGCTGAAGGTAATTTCAATCTTACATATGGTATACTGGGGCCCTGTTTAGAAATGGCACTAAAACCACCGCTCCATTTTTAAATCTGAGAAATTACAATTCCAAGCAGATCATTCTTGCCAACTTTTTTGGCAAGGGAAGAGATGGTCCATGATTGACAATCTTTCTATTTGGATTCTACTTACTATTCGGTGGCTAGTCTCTCCCTACTCCTTGCCACATGAACCCGTTGCAGTCAGAGAAGTGCTTTTAAGGATTTATAAATACTTATATTCTAATTTTACTGTTTTTACTTTATAGTTGGGAATGTTCCTGATTATGTCATAACCTAAGAAAGACTTACTAAGGCTTTAGGGTCCCTTTAATGCTTTTTCCCATTGCTCTTCATACCAGATTGTGTTTCCTAGGGAGTTTTCTGGTGCTCTGTGTGCCTACTAAACATCCGGGGCCCTCGCCTGTTGAACAGGAGCCAGCACGGGTTAAAGCCCTAAATTCTTCAGTTATTTCTATCCCATCTTCTGTTAAAGGGGCTTAAAATTCTTGGTCCATGGGACATGCAGCACTTTACCCCCCCAGGCACTGAAGTTTTGTTATGTAGGGGGGTGATACCTCAGTATTGGGCATTCCTCTGCTGAGGAAGGAGAAACTAGTATGGACAACCTAGATTTGTCCTTCTCTGTTGGGGACTCTGAGGAAGACTTTGCTGCTTTTGCTGATGGTCTCATTTGAGCTGTCTTAGAGATACTTCTATTATCAGAGGTCTCGGAATTCTAGTTTTTTTTTCTAGGATATTTCCAAGAGGAGCAAGAAGGAGGTGTGGATCTAGTCAGACAATGCAACAACCGTGACTTACGTCAACCACCATGGAGGAACCGGGAGTGGCTACATGGTCCGAGATTCAGCTGAATCTCATTTGGGTGAAGACTTATGTGCCTGCTATCTCCGCTGTTCAGGGATAGAAATCTTTTTGCAGATTTTCTCTGTCTCTTTCTGGATCCCAGCAACAGAGAGCTCAGTCAGAGCATATTCGACTAGATAGATCAGCTATGAAGTCTTCCAGCAGTGGATCTAATGGCCTCTCAACTGAACCGCTAGGTCCCTCAGTTCGGTGCCAGGTACTTGGGATCCTTTAGATCTAGCGGTACAAGCGATGGACAATCCACAGCATTTTCCTGCCGGCTCCCCTGTTTCCTAGCATGGGCTCATGTCATTCCGATTGCCCAGTTCTGATCCTCTCAGGCTTGTTTTAGAGATCTCATCTGTGTTGGAGCCATTTTGCCTTCCTTGACACATGCACAGGTGGAGAAGTTTGCTTTGAAAGAAGGGTTTTTCTGACACCATCACTGCTGCCATGCTACAGGCTTGAAAGCCAGTCTCTTCAACGTGGTATCACAGGGAATGGTGCCTATACTAATTGGCATGAGAGTTGGGGGTCGTGACCACAACATTTTTCTCTTCTGGTTTTCTTGGGGGTTTTTTTCTTTCAGGATAGTCTTCAGAAAAGGCTTGCTCGTAGTTCTGTTAAACAGATTTCAGTTCTTTCTGTTCTTTTTCAGAGGCATTTTGCCTAATTGCCTGAAGTGCAAACTTTCTTCCAAGGGGTAGCTCATGAATAACCTGTCTTTTGGGATCCTAATCCTCCATGAGATTTGAACCTTGTTCTTGATATACTTCAGAAGGCTCCTTTTGAGACCTGGTCTTGGGTTCCCCTGCATTTCTTGATGCTCAAGACAGCCTTTCTCTTGGCTGCTGTTGGTTTGAGGGTGGCCAAACATCAGTCTTTACCTTGTAAGCCTCCCTTTTCCACTCTGAGAGGTTGGATCTGAGGACTTCCATAGGTTTCGTCTCTAAGGTTGTTTCTGAGTTTTACATCCATCAGGAAATTGTTCTCCCTGACCATCTCCATCTACAAGATAGGAGATTCATCTCTTGGATGTGGTAAGGAGCTTGAAGTACTACACTCATCTTACGCAGCTTTTTTTGGAAATCTTGGTTGTTTTTTTTGTCACCCCTATGAGCCCTTGTGCAAGTCAGGCTGAGTTTATGGTAACGATGACTACTTGGATTAAGGCAACCATACACCAGGCTTATGTCCTATGTCCTAAGGAGGAAGCCAGTGCCCTTACAAGTTATGGCGCATTTCATCAGATTGGGGGGGGGGTGCATCTTGGGCCTATAAGAATCAGGTTTTTACTTAGTTGTGTAAAGCAGCAACATAATCATCCCTCCGCACATCTTTCAAAACTAATGTGTTAATGTGTTTGCTTCTGCTGAAGCTAACTTTAGCCAGAAGGTTCTACAGGCTGTTTTGCCTGTGTAGGTGGTATTTTTTGTCTGTCGTATCTTATGTTACTTAGTGTTTGTGCTGCAGTGTCTGTTGACAGATGAGTTTCATAGTTATGTCTGGTTTGTCTCTCTTGGATTTGGTTTTATTATTGTATATTTTTCTTCCCCTCTCTGGTTTGGATCACTTTGGCTTATACTTCTGTTTCCTGAGTTCCACAATGGATGAAAGAGAAAAGGGAATATTTTTGGGGTACTTACCAATAAATCCTTCTCTCTTAGTCCTTGTGGAACACAGATCTTCCCTCCCAGAGAAAAATTAGTTTGATTTATGGGCTAGGCGGGGAGTAGGTTCCTTTTGGGTTCTCTGGCATGGTGACCACCTCCCTTCCCTACTTTTTTTTCTTACTTCTTTTTCTATACTTTGAAACAGAGCCTGCTTGTGCTGGTTGGGGAGGGAGTATCTGCCTCCAAAGTTTTCTGTACTGCAAGTGCCCTGCCTCTGAGATATTGTCTTTACCACATGGATCCTCTTTTTCCATAAGAGAAAAGGATTCATCAGTAAGTACGGAAGTACACTGGTATTGGTCTGCCCGGCTTTATGACCAGCCCTGGAAGAGCTTATACTGTGCATAGGTACTGGATTTTCATGTCCATCAGCCTGTATGTTAATCTGCCCTTACCCCTTGGTCCTCAAGGTGTTAAGCCCCCCAATCTTTTTATGCAGTTAAAATGGTTTTCCAACAAAAATTTGGTTTACCTAGCCATTATTCTATTATTTATTTTATTTATTTTGCCCTCTGTCCCTTCTGGCTCTCCCTCTCCCCTTCCCTACTGGCTCACCCTCTCCCCCCCCCCCCCGATGTCTCATGTGCCCTCCTCGCTTGTGCTCCCCTCTGTCCCTCCTTCCTTGCGTTTTCCCCTTCCCTGATGGCTTGTGCAGTCTCCTTGCTCGGTCTCTTCCCCCCCAGTCCCTCCTCGCTCGCGCTCCTCTCCTCCCAGGGTCCCTCCTCGCTCGCGCTCCTCTCCTCCCCCGGTCCCTCCTCGCTCGCGCTCCTCTCCTCCCCCGGTCCCTCCTCGCTCACGCTTCTCTCCTCCCCTGGTCCCTCCTCGCTCGTGCTTCTCTCCTCCCCCGGTCCCTCCTCGCTCGCGCTCCTCTCCTCCCCCGGTCCCTCCTCGCTCGCGCTCCTCTCCTCCCCTGGTCCCTCCTCGCTCGCGCTCCTCTCTTCCCCCGGTCCCTCCTCGCTCGCGCTCCTCTCTTCCCCCGGTCCCTCCTCGCTCGCGCTCCTCTCTTCCCCCGGTCCCTCCTCGCTTGCGCTTCTCTCCTCCCCCAGTCCCTCTTCGCTCGCGATCCTCACCCAGTCACTCCTCGCTAGTGATCCTCCTTCTCCCCCGGTCCCTCCTCGCTCGTGCTCCTCTCCTCCCCCGGTACCTCCTCGCTCGTGCTCCTCCCTCGGTCCCTCCTCGCTCGCGCTCCTCTCCTCCCTCGGTCCCTCCTCGCTCGCGCTCCTCTCCTCCCCCGGTCCCTCCTCGCTCGCGCTCCTCTCCTCCCCCGGTCCCTCCTCTCCTCCACCCAGGTCCCTCTTCACTCGCAGTCCTCACCCAGTCACTCCTCGCTAGTGATCCTCCTTCTCCCCCGGTTCCTCATCGCTCATGCTCCTTCCCTGGTCCCTCCTTGCTCCTCCTCCCTTTGTCCCCTCTTGCTCCTCCTCCTCCCCTGGTCCCTCCTCGCTCGTGCTTCTCTCCTCCCCCGGTCCCTCCTCACTCGCGCTCCTCTCCTCCCCCGGTCCCTCCTCGCTCGCGCTCCTCTCCTCCCCCGGTCCCTCCTCGCTCGCGCTCCTCTCCTCCCCTGGTCCCTCCTCGCTCGCGCTCCTCTCTTCCCCCGGTCCCTCCTCGCTCGCGCTCCTCTCTTCCCCCGGTCCCTCCTCGCTTGCGCTTCTCTCCTCCCCCAGTCCCTCTTCGCTCCCGATCCTCACCCAGTCACTCCTCGCTAGTGATCCTCCTTCTCCCCCGGTCCCTCCTCGCTCGTGCTCCTCTCCTCCCCCGGTACCTCCTCGCTCGTGCTCCTCCCTCGGTCCCTCCTCGCTCGCGCTCCTCTCCTCCCTCGGTCCCTCCTCGCTCGCGCTCCTCTCCTCCCCCGGTCCCTCCTCGCTCGCGCTCCTCTCCTCCCCCGGTCCCTCCTCGCTCGCGCTCCTCTCCTCCCCCGGTCCCTCCTCTCCTCCACCCAGGTCCCTCTTCACTCGCAGTCCTCACCCAGTCACTCCTCGCTAGTGATCCTCCTTCTCCCCCGGTTCCTCATCGCTCATGCTCCTTCCCTGGTCCCTCCTTGCTCCTCCTCCCTTTGTCCCCTCTTGCTCCTCCTCCTCCCCTGGTCCCTCCTCACTCGTGCTACTCCTTCCTCGGTCCCTCATCGCTCGTGTTTCTCCTCCCCCAGTCCGCTCTCTTGGTCTCCCTCGCCCACTGTTTCCCTTTCCTACTTTCCCATTCGCTCTCTCTCTTGCTCTCCCACTCGCCTTCTCCTGCTCTCTAGTCTGCTCTCACCATCTCCTGCTTTCTAGTCTTCCCTTCCCTACTATCTATGCTTTCTCACTCGCCCTCCCCTACTCTCTAGCCTGCTTTCTAGCTCTTCTTCATCTGCTTTCTCTCTCATCTCCACTTCCTTACCCTCACTTTTCCTCTGCTTTGTTGCTTGCCCTCTCCCTCTCTGTCCCTCACTCGCTCCCTCCCTTGCTCTGTCAAGCTCTCTCCCTCCCTTGCTCTGTCAAGCTCTCTCCCTCCCTTGCTCTGTCAAGCTCTCTCCCTCCCTTGCTCTGTCAAGCTCTCTCCCTCCCTTGCTCTGTCAAGCTCTCTCCCTCCCTTGCTCTGTCACGCTCTCTCCCTCCCTTGCTCTGTCACGCTCTCTCCCTCCCTCCCTTGCTCTGTCACTCTCTCTCCCTTGCTCTGTCACGCTCTCTCCCTCCCTTGCTCTGTCACGCTCTCTCCCTCCCTTGCTCTGTCACGCTCTCTCCCTCCCTTGCTCTGTCACGCTCTCTCCCTCCCTTGCTCTGTCACGCTCTCTCCCTCCCTTGCTCTGTCACGCTCTCTCCCTCCCTTGCTCTGTCACGCTCTCTCCCTCCCTTTCTCCTTCGCTTGAGCTCTCTTGCTTTCTCCCTCGCTTGAGCTCTCTTGCTTTCTCCCTCGCTTGAGCTCTCTCGCTTTCTCCCTCGCTTGAGCTCTCTCGCTTTCTCCCTCGCTTGAGCTCTCTCGCTTTCTCCCTCTCTTGAGCTCTCTCTCGCTTTCTCCCTCGCTTGAGCTCTCTCTCGCTTTCTCCCTCGCTTGAGCTCTCTCTCGCTTTCTCCCTCGCTTGAGCTCTCTCTCGCTTTCTCCCTCGCTTGAGCTCTCTCTCGCTTTCTCCCTCGCTTGAGCTCTCTCTCGCTTTCTCCCTCGCTTGAGCTCTCTCTCGCTTTCTCCCTCGCTTGAGCTCTCTCTCGCTTTCTCCCTCGCTTGAGCTCTCTCTCGCTTTCTCCCTCGCTTGAGCTCTCTCTCGCTTTCTCCCTCGCTTGAGCTCTCTCTCGCTTTCTCCCTCGCTTGAGCTCTCTCTCGCTTTCTCCCTCGCTTGAGCTCTCTCGCTTTCTCCCTCGCTTTGAGCTCTCTCGCTTTCTCCCTCGCTTTGAGCTCTCTCGCTTTCTCCCTCGCTTGCATTCCCTTGTGTTCTTGCTCCCTCTCTCTATCCTTCATATTCTCTCCACCTTGTTCTCCCACCTCATGAAAGAAAGCTGCTATGTCATTGCTCTCTGAAGTCTCCCTCTGTCGCTTTGTTTTCTTTCTGTTCTCCCATTTTCTTCTGTCCCGTTCATCTGATTCCGCCCTCTTGTTCTGTGTGTGGGTATGATCTTTCAGCATGTGGAGTTGATAGTAAACTCTAGTTTGTGTCCTCAGCCATATACTTACAGCAGCACCACCTCCCTACTGAGTTTGGTGTATGGCTGGCTATGCATTGCTTAAAAAGTGAATAGAAATCTCTTGCTCCTCATTACTGCACTGTGTTCATTTTATACCGTTTATATATTTTTTTAACATCTTTCCAGTTAATGCCACTGGCACATTACTATTGTCAGAAACAATTGACACAAACCATTATTTCATTATTATTTTTTGTGTTTGATCCTGACAGACAGAACATCTGCCTTCTAAAGGCTATTGTAATGCAAAGTAGACTGACAACACTATTGAGGTGTAATAGATAAATGAGACTAAAGCACTAATAAACACCACTCTGTAAATATGAATGTGCTATGTTCAGGGGCAGTGTGAAGTCACCATAGTGTTCTCTTATTAGGTGGTCTGCTCTTGGCCCAGACTTCAGTCTCCCCGGGAAGAGGCAAAAAGAGGGTTTGATAATGTTAACATATAGTTTATCCCACTAGATAAGTGGCTTCTATCAGGCCATTTCATTAGGGTTTTCTGTTAAATGCAGGTGAGTTAATCAGAGACTTGTCCATTTCAATATCCACCTGTGTATATGCAGACAAATCACAAAGACCTTGTATGTTGGGTATCCATGGGAAAAGGGTTGGGAACCCCTCCAATAGATGCTAGAGAGATTTCCATATCATTGCTTTGCAATGCATTTGAAAACTCTCTAGCATTAAAGGACAACATGAATATATATTAAGCCTATGTAAAATGTTAATTTGCTTTACATATATAAAACCAAGCATCTCTCACTGCTACAAAATTTTAACTCAAAATAGTTTTCAATCTGTCTAGATGACTTATGTATATGTATGTATACATTTGTTGGGCACTCATTTATCTTCAAAAGTCACTTGCCTGGGTGCCATTCTTAAGCATTGATATACATATAATCAGAATGGTGCAGATTGATTGAATCAGTGTTTTAGTCCCCCCCCCCCCCGTGGGCCTTTGATTCAGTAAATTTGCACCATTATTGATCTACAATTAAGTCCTGTGAATGTGGCTATTCCTTGTTTGTTTATACACCCAGTGGATATCAAAAGCCTACACAACCTTTATGAGGAGTATTTTTTGCATCAACAAAGCTGCAATATCCAAAGGGGTATGTAGATTTGATATTGACTTCGTGTGTGCATGTATAGACTATTGTTCGCCTTATTAAGTGATGACAACAGCACCACCTTGTGAACGTATTAGAAAATTGCATTTTAAATGAAGTAAGAAACTAAAAAAGTTTAAGCTTTAAAATCTACTGACTAAACAATCTCCTAGAATTGTTTTTCTCATCTGAAAAATGACTACAATATATATATTTTTTTTACTAGTCCTTTAACCCTTTACGTGCCAAAGACGTTTCGCATTTGATACCCTTCTGGCACTCAAAGGGTTACATTTTAATTTTCATAAGCATTTATGTAAGAATTACATACTTTTTACTGCTGAATTCTCTTTTTTCGGTTTGCTTTTGTTTACTATTGTTGCAAATATAAATAAAACTCCATAACCCCTTAAGGACCGGCGCACACAAGCGGCTGGCCTTTGCGGACCACGAGGCATCTTTTTTTTTTATTGGCGCTTCTGGTTCAGGACTTCCAGAGCGGCGTGCAGCCGCGACTGGAGCCCTGAACGCCATGCCGTACCAGGACCGTCATTGGTCCTTAACCCCTTAAGGACCATTGACGTGGCAGGACCGTCACGCTGGTCCGGCACTTAAGGACCAGTGACGGTCCTGGCACGTCACGTACTTTTACGCTCCTGTAGGAGCGCGGTGAGTAATACCGGGCACTGAAGTTGATCGCTCCAAGACCGAAGCGATCTCTTCCAGTGTCCCGTTTGACTGACGCCCCACGTGATCAGTCACGTGGGACAGCACGTCAAAGTTTCCTATGTGGTCCTTAAGGGACGGCACGCCCCGGGACCGCTGGTCCTTAAGGGGTTAAGTGCCGGACTGCCATGACGGTCCTGGCACGACAATGGTCCTTAAGGGGATAATGTTACATTTCAATCAGAAATAGCATTACCTGCTATCTTTCTAGGTTATGTTCCCAGTGGCCATAACAGAGCCTCTTCCACTTGCTGAAACAGTAGCCTTATGCATTCCCTCTGTAAGCAGACTGCAGGATTTTTTTTCTTGTTTTTTTTTAACCCTATTACTTTCAAAACATTGCATTGTTATTATTATTCTTTATATAGCACCAACTTATTCTGTAGTTCTATGCAATAGGGAATAGATACAGAGACATAAAGCAGTTTAGATTGAACATAGAAAACAAAAGAATCAGAGGGCCCTGCTCGTGAGAGCTTACAGTCTAGAGGATGGTAGGTGGGACACAATGTGTAATTGCCTCCTGACACATGATATGCTGGTCAGTGGGGGTGGGGAAGAACAGTTCAGCATGTGAAGTATACTGCTTTTCAAGACTGTTATAATTGTAGGACTCTTTTGACTTTTAATATGCAGGTATCTGCCTGGAAAAATACTCTCTGTATCTGTCAGTATTTGCAACATATTTTCAGAGTATTAAGAAATAAAGAACTGCATTCAGTTTTTAGTTATAAACCATATTTGTCTCTTTGTACTTCGGTCTGATGGTTTCCTACAGTCTTCCCTATATTTATTTTGAAGGACTGCTTTAGAACCTTAAATGTTCAGTGCATGCCTTCAAAGAGAATTTTTCCGTTCCCTGTTAGTGGCCCTGTCACCTCTAGACAAGTTTAATTTATTTAAAACAAATATTAAAATCTGTCTGTCTATTGTAAGAGCAATTTTTCAGGAAAATGTTTGAGAAATTAAAATGTTATGGCTTTTTGTTAGTGTGGCATTTTATGCCAATCCCTACATAGAATGGTAATCAGTTCTGTTTTAGGCCAGACATAACTCTCCATGTGGTATTAGAAATGCCCCAGTATATTTGGTGTCTGTCTAGATTAATTAATAGAACAGTGTGCGATATCGGGCCAGTACAGAAATGAATTGAAGTAAATTGTTACACTGTCACCAAGAAATACAAGTGTGTCTGCCAAATATTATTTATATTACACTTGAACTAACATTATCTTAAGGTGACATGCCAAATTTAACTTTTTCAGTGCTACAGTGTTCACCTTTGAGGGAACGCTGGTTACCAGCGTGTGATCTTCTTTTCCTCAGCCTTTGGAAAACCTTAATCCTTCATGTGTGAAGGGTGTAGAGTAGCACATTTTTAATCTATGAAGATGCTTCACACATTATGTTTGCTTCTTGTGAATTTTGATGCAATATCTATAGCCAGGTTTACTGCAGTGAAGCACAACAAACATCTCTGCCCGGGGGAAGAATTGGTGATCTGCAATATTTTGCATTCCCTATTGGTTTTGGAATGGGTATAGTGTATTGAATGTGGTATTCTTTGCAATAAAAAGCAATTGATATAGTATACTCTGAATATCCATTTTGAAATGGTTTTTGTAGGAAACCACAAATATTTTTTATGAATCTACCTCTTAGATGCAGTTTTGAAGCAAATCATCGACACCATAGGGGATACAAACACTTTAAATTGCTTTTAACTCCTTGAGTGCTGGAGAGGTTACCAGCACATTATGAAGCAATGTGGAGTATACTTCAAGCATTTACGGGGTTGTAAACCCCATTTATTTTGAATTGCACCTTTTTGTGTGAAAATGAGCCCTATCATGGTTTGAGCATAAATATTTTGTTATTGAATGCTGTCCCAAACTATATAGGAAAATTGGCATGCTTTCAGCAGTTAAATGTTTTCAGTATTCGCTGGGTTTTCTAATTTTGTGTAACTTCTATATAGTAATTTTTATCCATTTGAGTTGCAACCACTCTGGGACTGCAAAAGCCTGAATTACAAATCTGTATATGCATTGCATTCCATTGCATAAAGCAAGGGAGAGATTTGTTTATTAAATTTGAAGTTCTTTGTTTCAAACGAACAAACAAACAAAAGACTCTTACACATTTCCCTCCTTGTTTGTATTTATAAATGCACATAACAGCAACACATTATTATGCTTTGGTGCAATTGTATTACTGTGTTCCATTCAATATTAATCAAGAAATTAAAGGAGTTTCACAAACAGTTTAAATATAATCCAATTTCAGATAAAGTCAGATAGTGGCATTCAGTGGACATGGGGTACTAGGCTTTTAAAAGTCTGAATTATTTAAAAATTAAGGTATTTCTTTTGTGTGTTTGACTCACACGTATTTATAAATCAGTCTTTTTAACCCCTTGGATACCAGAGAGGTCTCCAGTGCATTGTCTCACAATGCATTGAAGACCTCCCTAGCATCCATGGGGTTGACATGCCTTCAGACAATCCTAAGAACCAGTAGTAGAAGCAAACTGTAAGATGCAAGACACTTATCTTTATGTGCTGATGAAGGTATGTGACCTTTTATTTTTACAGTGGTGGCTTGAATTACCACTGAGATGGATGTGCTTGAATGAGTCATCTCTGGCACATTGTTTGACATATCCTTGATACTGTCTAAGGTCACAGTGGAGCCATACGGTTCAGTATCCTCTACTTCTTTGGAATTTATCAGAGGCATATTCTTGTTGCTAAAATCGTTGAAATCGAAATTGATAATTTCATGGGCAGAACCTTCATCTGTGAAAAAAGGGTAATCTGTGCTTTCTAATAAATTATTATTTGTGTTCAAAGGAACTTCTGTTACAGTCTCTGAAAAGGGCAACTGCGTATACAGTTTTGTTTCTTGAGCCTCCAGAAAAAGCAAGCTAGTTGTAGTAAACAGTGGAATATCATACTCCATCTCCTCAGGTTCTGCAGACATAGGAGACACCTGTACAATGTTATGTTGGCTGGTTTTATTGATACATGGATAGCCTTTAACACTGTTTGTGGTTTCCCTCACCCACTCCAACAAATATTTCATGTTTTGGGTTTCTTTGCAGGCCCATGGATTGTTGTACAATGTAATTTCTTGCAAATGGGTAAGCTGGTTAAAGGCATTGTTTGGTATATAGGTGAATCTGTTGTTGTGCAGGTAAAGCTTTTTAAGTTTGAACAGTCTTGCCAATGTTCCTGGTAGGATCTGTATCAATGAGTTGCTTGACAAATCAACAGTTTGTATGTTGTATGGCATGTTGGTGGGAACAGTCCAAAGCTGGTTGTTGCTTAAATTCAAAAGCTGCATGCTGCTCAGTGTGTTGTTAATGAGAACGGTCCTCTGCAGCCTATTGCTGGACAAATCCAGCACTTTCAGATTCCACTGATAAGCAGTGTCAAGTTTATGGAGAACTTTAATGTTGTTGTTTGCTGCATATACTTCCCATAGAGATCTCGGCAAATGAGCAGGGAGGTTCCTGAACAAATTATACGAAAGATCAAGTGACCTCAGATTGGTGAAACGAGTCAGTTGATAGTCTAAGTTAGATAAGTGGTTATGAGACAGATTCAGGTGAGTAATATTGTCTTGGAGCCCATGTGGCAATGCAGTCAGATTTCTGCCTGAGCAGTCGACATTTCTGTTTCGTCCTAAGCAAGAGCAGTTCATAGGGCAAATGCATAAAATATTTTGTACAGAACATAAAAGAATCAGGAGTCCTGATGATGGATTTGTTCGGTAAGCCATCAGGACCTGTAATTAAAGAATGAATATCGACCATGTACAGTTTAAAGCAATGCAAACACACATACATCTAGCTCTCTAGCTTACAAGGGGTTAACCTACACTTTTATTTTCATTGTATATTCTGTTATTATCTTTTGTTTCTTTACTATGCAGATGCATTTACCATCTTGAGTGATCATAATACTGTTGATTTTGTGAAGCATCTAACTGAACCCTGAAAAATCCATTTACTGTCTAATTCAACATATCGAAAAGCATAGTCAGTTATTTAACACCTTGCATACCAGAGGGGTGCTCAATGCATTTTGTGTTTTGATGTTTAAGATTATCAATATTAATATTTTGTGCCTGTAAAATATTTTGTGCCTGTTCACCTATGAGAAATGCAGTATTTTTTTTTTTTTTTTTATACCTATATATTATCAGTTTACACTGATTTTGATATTATTGTTAAATATGAGCCCTCAACCTTGCTGCAGCAAATGTCACATCAGTGCCAAGTAGAACACATACTATCCTATGCTGTGTCCCTGGACCTATACACTTTTGCTAGTTTTTTTGTTTTTGTCATATATAAAACTTACCACACTGTCCAGAATGAATACAGATCTTATGTAAAAGGTGTATTTAGCTTCTGGGCAATTCTCCAGCTTGCTCCTATAGTTGATAGCAGAGGCTTGTGCTTGGCTCTAGCTGCATTGTGCTATGTTCAGAGAAGCTCTGCATATACCTGATGAACTGTTCGGAGGACTGCAGAGCTGCTACTTTTGCTGACTCAAATTTATTGGGAAAGTCGTGCAGCCAGCACAGCAGACAATTCTGTGGGCAGCTTTGGGCTATTAAGATTAATTTGCATGTACACATTTGAGTGTAAGATCTCTCGCTTTCTTGTCAAGAATTTGTAAGTACCAGAAATTGCTATTAGAGTAAAAAAAAAAAATTATATATAGTTGATGAGGCTGAAAAAAAAAATCACGCATCCATCAAGTCTAACCCATGCCAAATCACCCCTTTTGATCCGGGGGGGGGGGCATTGAAGCCATTTTCAATTAAGCCCCAAGTGGGTAAAAAACATAATTCCAAACTCATTCTCAATATTGTTCTGTGCTAGATAGGTATCCAATGAGTTAAGTATTTATTGTAACACAGTAACATAGTTGGTAAGGCAGAAATAAAGATATGCAGTCATTAAGTTCAGCCCTTGCCATATCACCCTTGTTATTGAACAGGATGTCAAAAAGAACAAAAAAAAACCTTATTGAAGCCATTTTAAAGTCCCAAGTGGGTAAAAAAATCTTCTTGGCTTCAGAAAGTAAGTTGGAGATTTCCCTGACTTAATGTCATATCTGCTTTGCAACCAGCTGTCATAATTCTTAGTATTGTTCTGAGCTTAGAATGTATCAAAAACATTTTCAAAAAACCTACAGCATCTGCAGAGGCAGCTTGCTTCCTATGGCGAATAATTCCACAGAGAAAATCCAATGAATACAGCATCCTGTATAACCGGTAAATATTGTAAGAAGAAAAAAAAATCCATGCCTTTCCTCTAGCCTTAATGGATGGACCCTTATTTTTTACCTCACTTCTTAAAGTAGATAGTTCAGCAGAGAGTTCTTTGTATTTACCTCAGATATGTCTGTAAATGTACATAAACCTAGTGTCTCTTTATAATTTGGATCCCTGTTTCAGTTTTGTTTCATGTCTCTGCACGATTTCCAGTTCAATGATCTATTAAAGAATGAATGCTCAAAAGTGTATTCCATATTATAGATGAGACCTTAGCAAGGATTTACATTATAATCCAAATTATTCAACCTCCATTGCAAATCAGGTTTATTGTCAACATTTACAGGCTTTCAGCTGTTTGCAATGAACAAATCAGACAGAATCAATTGAAATAGCCCAACATAACAAATGCTCCAAATGGTTTCCCCAAATTCAACTGAAAATGCAACGTATAATGACTTCTCCAATCTCAAAATTATTCAACACCCTGGATAGAATCCCTCACAATAACACAAATATGCAAAACAGATGTCGTCTGAAGCACACCTGATGCAACTAATCAAGGGCTTCATTAGTTGCACCAGGTGAGCTTGAGCTGGAACACAGGAAATACCTGAACTGGCTAGGGGTTTGTTGAGTGTCACGTTTGACTGCATGTTAGAAATATGGCTAAGTCAAAAGAATGGTCCAAAAAGTTAAGAGAAGAGATCATCGCCCTTCACAAACAAGGAAAAGGATACAAAAAGATAGTGAAGGTGCTGAATGTTCCTAGAGACACTGTTGGAAGCATAGTTTGCAAGTTCAAAGTCAAAGAAACAGTGGTTACACTACCTGGACAGGGCAGAAAAAGGAAGCTATCAACAGCTGCAACCAGATTTCTGAGAAGGCAGGTTGAGAAAAACCCTTGAGTGACTGCAAAAGACCTGCATCAAGTTTTGGTGTCAACAGGCACTGAGGTTTCAGTGAGCACAGTAAGGCGCATACAAAATGTAGAAGGTTTCCATGCAAGAACTCTAAGACGTACACCACTACTGACCCAAAATCACAAGAAAAGTCAGCTACAATATGCTTAAAATCATAAAAAATAAGCCGCAGAAGTTTTGGGATTCTGTTCTGTGGAGCATTGAAACAAAACTGGAACTTTTCGACTCAATTGATCATCAGTATATCTGGAGGAAGAAGAATGAAGTATACACTGAAAAGAACACTCTGCCTACAGTTAAGCATGGTGGTGGCTCGGTGATGCTCTGGGGCTGCTTTGTGTCCTCTGGCACTGGAAACCTGCAGCGTGTGGAAGGCAATATGGATTAATTGAAGTATGTACCAGGAGAAAATGTCATGCCATCTGTGAGGAAGCTGAAGCTTAGGCGTCATTGAACCTTCCAACAGGGCAGCTATCCCAAAAAATTCTTCCAAGGCTTGGTTGCAGAAGTAGTCCTGGAAGATTCTACAGTGGCCATCACAGTCTCCTGACTTGAACCCCATAGAAAATCTCTTGTGAGATTTTAAGAATGCGGTTGCAGCATGCAAACCCATGAATATTATTGAACTGGAGGCTGTTGCTCATGAGGAATGGGCTAAGATTCCTCATGAACGCTGCCAGAAACTGGTGTCTGGCTATGCATCTCGTTTGCAGCAGGTCATGACAGCAAAAGGGTGCTCTACTATGTACTAAAGATGCTTGCCATGAAGTGGTTGAATAATTTTGAGACTGGAAAAGACATTATAAGTTGCATTTTCAGTTTAATTTGGGAAAACCACTTGAAGCATTTGTTGTGTTGAGCTATTTCAGTTGCTTTTGTTTGATTTGTTCATTGCAAACAGCTGAAAGTCTGTACATATTGACAATAAACCTGATTTGCAATGGGGGTTGAATAATTTTGATTACAACTGTATATAGATGTATAATTATATTCACATTCCATGTGTCTACATCCCTTTTTATGAAGTATTGTACCCTGTTGGCCCTTTCAGCAGCTGAATGTAGCTTCACACTGCTGTGAAAGCAATTGTCTGTTAGTAATCTTTCTCAAACAAGGATTCTCCAAGTAGTTTCCTATTTAAATTTCAGTTGTATTTAAACGTTTGGTCACCTCTGGCCAAATTAAATATTTTGTTGATTTTATAAGTGAAAAGAAGTAAACACAACCTCTGCAGCCAACAAACAACATATTTCTGCAAATTTTAACAGTCCAGTTAGTGTGTATTTGCGTAGTTGAAAAGCATGAAACTGAAAATGTGGCATTTGCAAAGTTATGGGCACCCTATCAATCAGTACGTAGCAACATCCTTTGGTAAAAATTACAGCCTGCAAACATTTCTTATAACCAGTTATAGTCTTTCTTTTCTTGGTTTAAGGATTTTTTTTCCCCACTCTTCCTTGCAGAGTCCTTCTTTGGGACACGTGCTTGGTCATGTGTTCCTGAACGTCCAAGCCCGTGTCCAGCACATAGCTAAACTTTTCTCTTGTTCCCCTCTGCCTTTTTATTTTTTTTTCCTTTAATTAAAATTTTTCATATCTCATTTGGGGGGTACCAAGACCCCTCCTTATGCCCCCCAGTTATTGATCTCCGAGCCGATTGTGCTGGGAGACCAATATTTATGACCCAGGGAGCAATCTTCTCTCCTCCTTCACTTCTACTTAAACGTCTGGGTAGGAGTGGGCAGGATCGCAGAAAGCCTTCTCACGTCACTGGTGACGTTCTCTGGTGATGTGAGAATGCTTTCCCTGATCCTTTTAACACCTACAGGAGAACATGTCAGTTTTCAGTGCTTTGGATGCCCCTGTGACATGCACACTAACTGACTCCATTCCCCTCTATGTACTCCAACCTCCCCATTCTGATTCCACAGTCCAGTAGCACACACATTCCCCCAGTCTGACCCTTTCAAAGCCTGGTTCCACTGCTGAATGGTAGATGCAGAGTACCAGTGTGCACTGGAATCACGCTGGGAATAAAACAGTGTATGTGAGGGACATACACTGATCCCCAGCCCAATTCCAGTGCACACTGGTAGTGCGTATGGGGGATTTTCCCATGTCTGACCCCCACAGCCTTATTTCTCTGCCCACTGGTTGTTAGACATACAGTGGCTTCCACTGCCAGTCATAGGTCGTCACATACACTTGCTAAACCCCTAGCTTGTTTCAACTGGCAGCTGTAGAATCACACACAATCACACACCCAATATGGTATGTCATCTCCTACCAGTGGGGTACCATTTTTTATGGCCCGGCAGTAGGTCCTGAATACCTTAGGAAGTCCCATGGTGTCGAGCCATTATAATATCTTTGAAGGGATTGATATGTAAAATAGTTTTTTTGTTTGTTTTGTTTTTTCTCATATAGCTTTTAATTCAAGAAATAGTTGTGCACACTAACTCATTTGAGGCAGCTACTTGTCTACTTTCAAAATGTTATGCTTTATCTACCTTGTCTTCATTTCTCTTGTAATAATCACTTTAGTATAGGCAAGTCATAGTTGAAAATTTTATGAAAAATTATGGATTGTTTTTGGTGTAGTTTTGTTCTTCTGACAATCCCTGCAATATATCCGCTTATTCTAACAGGGTGGGATTTTTCTTGGAAGAGTAGTAGCTAAAATGAGTCAATAAATGCCATGTTTTTCATAGCTATCTGTATGTTTAAAGAGGTAGACATGTTTTTTTCCTTTATAATGCCACCAGCTTAGGGCTTAAAAGTCAGGTGACATGATGTGGGTGAATGTCTACTGTCTTGAGTATCTATAGCGGTTATAACCATTTTAATGCAGGCAGATCATTTCAAAAACAAAAGTAGCAGGTGTAGGTTAGTATTCCTGACAAACCCATATAGTATATGTTAACCCACACAAATGTGGTGCCACTCTTCTCAGACTGGTAGCAGGTTTGTGCACTCCAGCCTAGAATTAGAAAGGTAAGTGATGCGTCATTTGATGTGGGTGAGTGTCTACTTTCCAAAATGGTATAACTTACATACCTTTCCTTCCTTTCTTTAATAGTTATGACCATTTTAGTACAGGCAGCCATTTTCAAAAAATGCTTTCGCATTTTTTTCATAAGACCATAATGAGTACAGCTGGAAATTTCATAGTTTTCAAAGATTTCAGTAAATGTGAAGGGGTGGAAATGTAAAAAATAATGCAATTTTTTTTCCTTTAGTGTCATTTTCTGGAAACATTTGTGCACACCAGGCTAGAGGTAGAAAGGCAAATGACACCTCATTTGGTGCAGTGAAATATGTACTTTCAGGAAATATATAGTTTTATACAGTTGTTCAGCTGGTTTAGGGTAGTTTTACCATGTAAACGCGCGTGTGAGAGAGAGAGAGAAATACAGTGAAGGGTTATGTGGGTGTGTTTTGGGTTTTTTTATACACTAACTGTGCCCTCTAGTGGTCACATTCCAATTAGTTATTCTGTTACGTTCTATTTGAGAGTAAAATCAACGACAAACAGATCTCCATAGAATATGATAGAAACTGTGGAGTCATGCTATCGGTTAGAACTTTCAGCAAGTAAATCCACTTCTTAATAATTTGAACTAGTATAACTTTTGAATAAAACAGATGGAAGTGCCCTTGTTTTACTCATCAGGAAAAGCTCTATAACATATGTTTTATTTAAACAAAGTTAACTGCTCCTTTGTTATGATGTGTTCCTTGTGGTACAGTTGGTTTCATCCAGAATTGCTAATCATTTCTTTAGTGAAAATGACCAAAGTTTTGCCCAGAAACCATATATTCTTGTGCTATGCTGGTGTTATCCAGTGTTTTTTTTTTTTTTTTTTTTTTTTTGTTTTTTTTTTTTTTTTTTTTTTTTGACATGGCTGGCTTGATCTTAGTCAGAAGCAGTGAAATATGATGCAAGTAAGGAATTTGTAATGTAATCAAGTGGCAATATTAAAGGGATAGTAATACTTAAAATTTAAAAAAATATGTTATAGGATTTATCCCCCTGAGTAAAACAAGGGTGCTCCCACTGCTGAGAGATATTTTATTAACAGCTCAAACTTGAATTTTTTAGCTGCAATATCCCAGTGGTCTGAAAATTTACAGTGACGCTGTTGCTACACCATCCTATGGACTGCTCTGGTCTGTAGACCATGAATCTGCATAGGATGGTGTAGCAACAGCGCCACTGTAAATTTTCAGGCCACTGTGATATTGCACCTAAAAAATTCAAGTTTGAGCTGTTGTGATTTTTTAATAAAATATCTCTCAGCATTTGGAGTACCCTTGTTTTACTCAGGGGGGAAAAAACCCTACAACATATGTTTGGTTTTTTTTTTTACACCTTATTGTGTTGGTTTGAGGTCTGGAAGAGGTTGTAGCAGCAGTAGCTGATCATAATCTTGGATATAGTGGGAATTGTGAATGGCTCCATTCTCTGAATCTGAACCAATTTGCTGTCCTGATGAACTCTGAATGCTGTCTTCATTCTTGTAGTCAGAATCTAACATAGGCAAGGGTGGTGGCAGGTTGCTTGTATCTAGGATACCAGATTGAGTCTCTAAAAGAGGCTCAGGTGGAGGAGGTAACATTTCATAATCTATAAAGGCAAAATCAGTGTGTTGGTAGGATAGTTGATTTATTGGTGCTAAGGAGAAAGTTCCTTTTTCTTCACTCACAATAGGGGAAGAGGGTACAGGTATACTGACTTTTCCTGTACTGTTTGGCTTTGTGTGAATGGTCACATTCTCCATTATGCTGTTTGGCCCTTCGTTTGTTGGGGCATATTCTTGTTGTAGGATTTGGGATTCATTATGAATCACAGGGACTGTACCGATGCATGAAATGGAGAGGCATGTTGTTGTTAGAGCTGGCTCTTTCATTTTGAAGCTGACATCATCAGGGTTGTCCACAGGTGAAAGTGGGGAAGGACCTGCCCAGTTCAGGTCAGTGGTGTTTGTCTTCGTGAAACATTTCCATAGTACAATGCATACTATTGCAGTTAACATGAAGATTAAAATTCCCCCTCCTATTGATGCTGCCAACCAAAGATTGTTATCCGTTTCTCCACCCATGTTCATGACACAGATTTCTTTCTCTGAAAATGGTTAGTTAAAAATAAATAAAATATTTTAGGGTCAGGTTCAGTGTTCACATAATCTTATTACTGGTATTACACTATACATGGCGTTTAGGGCTGTCTTCCACTACGCTAAATAAATTCTACTGTGGAGCAAACCAACTGCTCTTTAAGGGACAAATGAAGTTCCCCATATCTCCATTGATTTAAATTGTCATTTCATTTTAATGACTTGGATTTATAGAGGTATTTAACGAATTAAGGCATTATATTGCATTCAGTGGGTTAAAAGACCCTATTTAACTCTATAAGACTATATGGAGTTTTTTAATTATTTTTACTGTCATAGTGCAGATGGTTTGCTCTTCCCTACGCTTGAAAATGTCTGAATAGTGAGGCATGGAAACATGTTATCCATCTCTAAATTATTATTTTAGGGACAGCCATATTTACATTGACAGAATGGCAAACCTATGGCTTTCCACGCAGCTTCAGCGTCACACACTTTTTATAGAGGCTTGTTAGATTATCACAGCCAGTCTTACACATAGCTTCACTTTTACACCACTGTAGCAGTCAGTACACTGAGGCATATGTATGTATAAGGACCAGAGTGGAGCAATTTGGGGCAAAATAACTACTATAGGGAACACATTATCATAGATTTCAATTTTAACTTTAAGTTCATGAATGTTAGTGGTCTCCAGTTTATTGCTTTGGAATGTGCTAGAGATATCCAGTATTCAAGCCCCATTAAAAACAATTTAGTATTGTACTTTCCTCTGTGGTATATGTGGATATGTATTCAGCAAGAAAATGATCCAGTGCAATATTGGAGTGTACATGATTATAGGCTTTAAAACGCCATAACTTAGGTATAGGGTTACATGATGCGTCTCCCCCCCCCAATGTGGATGCTACAAAACAAAGAGAGGTTCCCTTGCTGTGATGCTGGGTCTGGCTCCTACATTTCTGGGCTTGCTCCTAGAGTCACACCTAATCTGTCCACCTATGCCATAAATTCTAAAGATGTCTCCAACAGTATTCACATTCCGTTAAGGACTGACGTACTTAGAATACTGGAAACAAATCTGGTATAAACCATTTGTGCCACAGGAGTCAAAAACAACTTCCCATTGATAGAAAGCAATATTTTGATCCCTTGAATGCTAGTGAGATCTCCATGGCAGTGTTTCTTAATGCGTTTGAGATCTCCCCAGTATTCAAGGTGTTGAAAAAACACAAATACCTAAGAATTGCATTTGGCTATATATTTTTAAATGTTATTTATTCCCTGCTAGCATCTGTAACACTATTTTTTGTTAGATCCCTAAAATGTCATCCCATACTTGCATTTTTAATGCATGCACTGATGGTCCTATATATTCTACCATTTTGTTTGTGCTGTTCGAAACGAGATGTGCTAATACATTTCATTTATTGCAATTAATACCTGTTGACGTCTTTTTCAAAAAGGCTGATAACCTTATAAGCAGCTCATTTATAAACAATACAGCCCAATCAGTTCAGACCTCAAGCAAGATTGCTATGATAAATGAATTAGGGAGCCCTGGAAAAAATGAACAGTGCAAGCTTCACAGAACCTATGTTCTAGCTTTTGGGCCTTGGGAAACTGAAATGTTACATATGCTAGCACAAAATACATTGTAGGTCTTTGTATTCCTTTAAAAGCCCCATCTAAATCAATAGGAATTTCAGAGATGTTTGTCCTCTGTGGTGCCGCATGCTCCAAAATGTTCCCAGTACTACTTAGCACACTTGCTGACCTGTATTCAGGAAGTAAGAGGTCTATAATTGTAGAAAAGAAAAACAATATGAGATCTGCATCTGTTGCTTTGCTTGTCTTGGATCAACAGTATAGATATATTTCATTTGATCTTTTACATTTTATATGGTTTTGTATCATGTTATTGAAAGTAATTGGGAATTATAGTCTTCAATTAAGTCCTTTGTTTAACAGATTTACATAGACAAGTGTCATCAATACAGCAGTCAGGCATATCTGTTTACTGTTTTTTTGTTTGTTTGTTTGTTTTTTCATTTTAACCCTTTGAGTGCCAGAGGGCTACAGAATGCATTTCAGAGCACTCAAAGGGTTAAATCCACTGTAGTTTGTATGTGGACAGGAACCCTTTACTTCCTTGAAAGTGTTTACATGGCCCTTTAGAATCACGGGGGTGTCATCTCTTTATATCTAGATTGAACCCTGCCCATTACTGTAAAGGACCATGTAAACATTTTCAAGGTAGCAAAGGGCACACTACAGCAGTTCAGATGCTAGACACTTGAGTTCTGTATGAATGACACCTGCCTAGGTAAGTTCTTCTGTTATACAACTTAACCCTTTGAGTGCCAGAGGGGTATGCAACGCATTGCTTTGCAATGCATTGTGTACCCCTCTGGCACTCAAAGGGTTAAGATCCACTTATTCCAATAGTGTATTTCCCTTTACAAATAACATGTCACCTTAAACATGTGATTTGGTTCTTGAGCAGCATATCCTAAACTAGACGTTTTCCAGACAACTAGGGTCTAATTCAGCAAACCAAAGTGGTGTGAATCTAGGGATAGGTCCAAAGCATGGCTTCACAATACTATCGGAACCTTCCTAGCACTCAAGGGGTTAGAAGCCCCATTTGATCGAAGGGAACTGTTGTGTAGTCAGTTTGCTCCTGGATTGAACCACTTTAGCTTCCTGAAATAAGCACCATTTAAAAATCATTTGACTTGGACAGAAAGAAAAAATATGATTCTTACATTAACCCACTGGATACGGAGATCATCTAGGGTATATCGAGTTGTGGACCACTCTGGCATTGAAGGGGTAGAAAAAGTATATTTGTATCCTGTATTTTCCTTTTGTCTATATTGTGCCTCCCACACACATTTTTGAATTAGATAAACCAATTATTGACTAACATACATATATTAAACCTATTGAGGCTGATGTACTAAGAACTGGAGCAAACCAACTGCAACATGGGGGAAGGGGGAGACAAGAGTTTCAACCACTTAATTTCTAGAGGTGTCTCCACATTTATTTTAACATTAAAGGTATGAAACATCCAACTTAACTGGGAATATGTTTCCCCTGTGGTGCATTTGGTTAGCCCCAGAATTGCTCCATTTGTTTTGTGCATCAGCCTCACTATGTTATTTTGCAGGTTATTAATTCAAGCACTTAGATTTTACGTGCACAGGGAGTGAACACAGACAGACTTACCCTGATTATTACACTTTCAAACAGCCTCACTGCTCAGGACCATGGACTCAGAATGCAGATATTAAAAAGCTGCCTGTAATTTTAATTATGTTGATATGTTCTCACCACATGAAAAGGGAAGTGGAAAGTAGTGTCAGGAAGTGAACATGAGAGATAACGGAAGAATTTGTATTCAGAGCTCTTGCAGTATGGTGTATGCAGTTAACCTTTTGTGCACCCATTGGGCTTCAGTCTCTGAATAACGCCAGAACTCTGTTATGCAAATGTGTAGTTTAATGCATCTGCCAATTTTCAAGAGATCATATTATAATAATATTTTTTTATTTCATATTTCTTAAAACAGGTATGCGATTTGCTTGCTGATTTGCAATGCTGTTAGCACACATTGCCGATACTGTCATTTTTGCATTGTGAATGTTAAACTTCATTTTCTTGCTTCTCTCTTTTATTTGTTTTTTTCCAAATCTGTTTGGCCAAATGACTGCAAAGGCTATGCATCCTAACAAATGCAGAATGTTAGAGATGAGTTAAGAAAACTCTGTTACTAGTAAAATGTGCCAATTCTATAATTCCTCATTACAAAGTCCCTCTTGACTTCCTTCCCATTCTGACCTGGGGAAAGGAGTGACTAGCAAGTCATATGCATATATCAGTTAAGGAGGGCCCTGGGGGGGGGGGTGGCAACACAAAGGAGAAAATCCTTTTACTTGGACATCTATTCTCTTACTAGCCCACACCTTGATTTTGTCATTCTCGTACCATCACACCTTTTCAACCTTGCCCCTCTGCCCCCACATCTCCGCTTACATTGGCTTCTCTTATTCCCCACAAGTCATAGTTCCTGTCATTCACACACATTATGCTTATTCTCCCTTCCATTTGTGTCTATTCTACTGTTGCCTTCCTCCTCATTATTCCTCCTTTTGCCTCTCACATCACTTCCAATTCCCTCACTCCATGTCATTCCTTATCCTTTCACACAAAGGAGGACACAACACAAAGCTTCCTCTAAGAACAGTAATTTCAAGACAGATTGTTAGTCCTGCTCCCAATGAGTTACTCGTAGATGTGGGAGAATAAAGCTGCAACAGAAAGTAAATTAAAGGGATAGTAATGTTTCATAATAAAAGCAGCTCTAATTAAACATCATAGTATTTGGGCCTTGGAGAGTCATTTCAGTTCTGTCAGAGTTATAATTCGGGAGTGGTTGAATGGTAAAGTATCCCCCTCTCGCCCCTTTTACTGATATAACACTGCCCAGCTCAGAGTAGCAGGGTTTGTCCTGGTAGGTTGCAGAGAGGGACAATCTTCAATTAAGATAAAGGGAAAAAGCTGAAAAACCTGTCAAGGGGGCAGGTTTTCCTTATGCTCACAGTAAGAAGATTGTAACTTGCTGTGAGCTGTCTGGTGCCAGGACCAGATTCCACATCTGAGGAGAGGTGGCTTACACTAGGTAAAAGGGACAGGAGGGGGAAACTTTATCATTCAATTACTCTTGAACTACAACTCTGACAGTATTGAAATAACACTATATATGGCTCAGATACATGAATGTTAATTGGAGCTGCTGTTTTGTTTTCTTTTGTTTGTTTTTTTTTTTTTTTACATTACTATCCCTTTAAATGTATTTTACATTTCCTGTTACAATGTAATTTTTTAGATCCTCCCAAACAAAAGGCACACAATTATAATTTGCTCACAGAGAAATCTGAAAAATAAAAAAGACATAAAATTACCGGTGGAGGAAGAAAATACTTTCATTCAATTAACTGAAGAGGAAAATTCCAGTCAAGGGAATACAGGACAAAACGAGAGAAATCTTAATGTATTCTTCCTGGTAAAACATTTTCTAAATAAATAAAAAGGGCGCCTCACATACCAGGGAGTCCCTCTGCAAACAAATGTGAGAAGCGTGATACCCCAGTTAATCACCTATCGCATTTCGGCACGCCAGTGTCTGCTTCAGAGTGTTAACAGAATAGTTTTCATTTATTTTTGTTTATGTATGTATTTACATCTTACATTTACATGTATTTTACTACTACTACTACTACTGCCACATATGTCTTAGCAGTTTAGTAGTGTTCTATATATTTTGATTTTGCATGTGTTCTTATAACCTCATATTTCATTATTATTATAAAATTATTGTAGTTTTCTAAAAATATAAACACTAACGCACAAAATCAAATTGGTTGCTATACCGTTAAATATCCTGTGCTTCCAGATAGCATCTGCCCCTAAACACCATAGGGAAGACTAGATTTTAGGCCACAGGAAACAGAGACTTTTTGCAGAGGCTATCATGAAGTACATGTTACTATTCAGTATATAGCCCTAGTTAAATGTAAGGCATTAGTATTCCCTTTAGGACCACACTGGTGTGCAATGCTTTGCAAAACAATGCCTTGCATACTCCTGTGGTCCTTAGATTATAAGCATAGTCTAACCCATTATTTCTAGGCAAAATATATCCCTTAAATATCAATAAATGTGATTAAAATTTTCTCTGCCTACCTTCAGATTCTTAGAATAAAATTTTAATAAGCTTCACAGTGTCATTCTTGTAGTACGCAAATAATTGTTTTATTACTGTTTGTAAGATATCAACATGTTTTAGACAGTAAATAGCCACATGAAAATTATATTTAAACAACTGCAGTAACTATCAGGTTTATTTGTCCATTCTTTACGGTTCTAAGCAACACTGAATATAAATTATTCGGATCAAAGTTTGAAGTGAAGCCGATGTATTACCAAAAGAACTGGAGCAATTCCAGAGCAAACTGACTGCCCCATTGGAACAAATTATAAAATGATCTTGTATTAAATGGGGATTTGATTCCTTGAATTCTAGAAGTGTCTCCAATACTTTTCAAAGCAGTGCACTGGAGACGTCTAGCATTCAGGGTGTTAAAAGCAGTTAAAATAATTTTTTTATTAGTCCCTTTAGGTTCCGTTTGTGTACCCCAGAAGTGTTCCAGTTCTTTTTAGTACATCAGCTTCCATATTTGCATATCTTATCTTGCTTATGAGCAGGTACTGTGCCTCACTCAGCATTAGGAGATAGTGAGTTTTATCTCCACATTTTCAGCAGACTCCAGTCCCATAGGGTACTATGGTAGATATCTGTAGGACAGCCCTAAATAGTATAGAGTTGGCCTGGGGATTATGATCCTAAACCTACAAAGTGATACTAGAATGTGCAAAGTTAGTATTATGCCTGATGAATGATTAGATAAGTGCCAGGGAAGAAAAAAACATGTCATTTTGGTTGTGACGCTCTAATTCAGTGGTTCTCAACTCTGGTCCTCAGGACCCAGTAACAGACCAGGGTTTGAGGAGTTCCTTGTTAGAGCATAGGTGAGTTAATCAATGTGAATGAGCGTCTGATCACCACACCTGTGCTCTAGCAGAGAAATCCCTAAGTCCTGGCCTGTTAGTGGGACCTGAGGACAGGAGCTGAGAAACACTGCTCTGATCCCCTCACAGCAACATGTGCACTGTTTTAACAAACACCACCCCCACACATGCAAATCTGCCTGCTCAGGCCAGTGGGGTGGTATAAGGAAGAGGCTACTGCTCTATTGCTGTGCCTTTCATGTGCAGTTTTGTTTGCTTCCATTTATGCACTGCATGCTATGACTGAAGTCATCTTGGAGAAACATCAATACTCACAGGGCTTGATAGAGAATCAAAATATGTGCTCTTTATTAACAAATGTTTCAACCCTCACTGGGGCCTTTGTCAAGGTCTTTGTCAACCTTGACAAAGATCCCAGTGAAGGTTGAAATGTTGCTTAATAAAGAGCACATATTTTGATTCTCCATCAAGCCCTCTGAGTGCTGCTATTTCTTTGAGATGACATATATATATATATATTCTTGTATCCTTTAACTGATTGAATAAAAGAGGAGTGCATTGCTCACAGCCTTGACTCCCAGAGGTTTAAATATGAAATGTGGGTTTTTTAAGTTATGATTTCCAGATCAGTTGGAAAGTTCCATTGATTTAAGTGGTATCTGAGACCTCTTTAGCATTCCACGGGCTAAATGATGCATTGTAAGGCAGTGACAAGAAACAGATTCACTCCCATGTGCCACATATTAGGTTTAAAATTTCTAAATGTGTGTGGAAAAAGAGAGCATAACCTCCTAGATGCTAGCGTGACCTTTGTTTTTGTATTGTTAATTCTCCCAACCAATGTTTCTGCTGCAAGTCTGCTTCAGAATATTCAGCAAATATCCTCATGGCAAAAAAGCCTTTGAGCCATCACCTTTGAGCCTTTGGCCTCACTTCTTGTGCTATACATAAAACTGCTATCAATTATTTGGCAAAAAAGAAAAAACTTTCTGATAGCACTGCAGCATTTGTCTGTTTTATATGAAAAGTAACTAACAAAGCACCAAATTCCCTTTTTTCAAAATATTACATTGTATTGTACAACAGGATGTGGAATGTTTCTGCAAAGAAAAAAAAACCCCAAGAAAGGGAACAAGTATGGCCACATTTCCTTTTATGTATTTATATTAAGAATAAACAAAGATAACATTAATATAATATTGGAAAAAAATTATATCTCCAACATTAAGTTGGTTGGCATGGTTTTAGAGTCTAAAGAGGTTGTACTTTTATTTTCATTGCATTGTTTTGAATCCTCTTTTGGAGTTAACATAAGCTGGTTTTTCTCATCTGGCATTGTGTTGGCATCACCCAATGACATTGCATCTAATGTTGTACCAGCAGCCTGAGCTTTCTTCTGCCATGTTTCCATTCCTGATGGCCATAAGATACTGGAAGCACTCAGAAAGTCCCCATTACTTCTTGCCTGGCGCTTTGATTGTGATAGTTTTGTTTTAAGTCTTGAGACTCTGTTTGACAGAACCACGCAGGATATGATTAAAATTGCACAAACAAGCACCAGCACAGCTATTATGATTACACATATCATGATTCCAGTTGTATATTTATCTGTATTGCAATTGCTTGGTTTGATAGTGGCTGTAGTTTTTGTATAATTGTCATTGGTTGTTTCTGCAAATAGTGGTGTTAGTCTGGTTGTGTTGAAGGGTATTTTCTCTTGTTTTGGTGTGTTTCTGCTATGACTTGTACGTAAATAATCCATTCCTGTTAGAGTGCTACCTGCTGGATGTGTGGCATTTGGTACTTGTGTGGTATTCCAGTTCCCTTCCAGTCCACTGATTTCAGAAGCAGGATAGTGGACTGTAACTCCAAAATCAGCGTCTTCGTGTTGTGCGTTACAGAACAACAAAACTGTACCTCCAATCAATAAAGAGAGATTCACCAGCTGCATTTCCATGTGCCAGTAGATGCAAAGTCCTGACAAAAAAATAATGCTGGTTAACTTTAACGTCTTGTATCCTACAAACTTCTCCAAATCAAGTCCACGTGTCAATTACAATGAATATACAATATCCTATATAATAATTAGCTAGAAAGTTTTTAATGACGTAGTCATGTGCAGTAGAGGCTGCCCGTGATGAGGCTGATACAGAGCGAGGCGCTCCAAAGCAGCATCCAGCTCTGTATCAGCCACGGAGCATGCAGTCTGTACTGAGCATGACTGCACCGCGACCGGCCTCTTCAATTAGTCTTTGTACAATGCAATATGTAATGAACCATTTGAAAACCAGAGGGGTCACAACATATTGCTAAGCAATGCTTTTTTAAGGCAACACCTTGTCCTCAAGGGGTTAAAAAAAAGTGAGTATGCTCACTCTAGCTCTTCATACAAACTATAACCTCCAGTTCCTCCGATAGCCTGATATAACCTACCTGAAAAAATCAGATCTGCTCCCAGTCTAAAATCCCTAAAAATAACTGCCTCTTTGTATTAAAGGGATAGTAATACTTCGTTTTAACTTTATTTTATTTTGTAGGCATTAAAAAAACATGAAGAATGATATAAGTCTTATCTCTGAAACCTTTATGGTTTAAGAGATATTCACAAAGTATCCCTTCCCTGTTCAACCAGGTCAGGAGGGAGATGCCCAGGTAGACTGCAGAGAGGGACAATCTTCAATTAAGACAAGGGAAAAAGCTGAAAAACTTGTAAAGGGGGAAGGGCTTTCATTGTTTTCATACAAAGAAAATTGTCCCCTTCTGTTATCTGTCCATACAACCAGACTCGCATCTGAGAAGAGATTGCTTACACTAGGAAAAAGGGGCGGGGAGGGGAACTTTGCTTGTGAATATCTCATAAACCATAAAGGATTGAGAGATATGACTTATATCATTCTTCATGTTTTTTTAATGCCTACAAAATAAAATAAAGTTAAAACGAAGTATTACTATCTCTTTCAATAAAAATAGCTGTTATATACATTTACATGTTTTTAATATGTATTTTGTTTCTCTATTTTGTAAATACTGTAAAAGCTCTCCAGGACTTGAAAATTTTTTCTAAATAAATAATTTTTTGAATATATAATATACACACACGCACATATCCTATATAATAAAAGGCCAGAAAGTTTGTCAAGATGCAGTCATGCGCAGTAGAGATTGGCCGCATTCGGCCAGTCTGTACTGCGCATGATTGCATCGTGTGAGTGAGGCAGCACAGTCGCGTGGAGAAGTGAGGTAAGGGCAGTATGCAGAGCAGGTCTGGGTAATGTTAACCATTTGAGTGCCAGAGGGGGACCCAACACTCAAAGGGTTAAGAGGCCAGTCCTGCTCTGCGTACTGCTGTTACCTCACTGCTCCATGGCCCATGCACACGGGCTTTTACACTAGTGTATGTGTGTGTGTATATATATATATATATATATATATATATATATATATATATATATATATATATATATATATATATATATATATATATATATATACACACACATAGTCTGTCATTTGTGTGCAGCAGTAAAATGAAGGTGTCTTTTGTGGCCACTGAGCAGTTTAATTTAGACTGTGTGGGGCTGATCACATTGAATGAAACTGCTCTGTTGCTGCGGTGAAAGGGATGGTGCGAGAGCTGAAGAGGCATAGCAAAAGTGAAGGTAGAATAGGTAAGTGGGAGGGAGGAAGAGGCAAAGCAAAAGGTGGGCTAAAGAGGAGAAAAGGAGGGGGAATAGGCAAAGTGTCGAAAGGAAGGTGGCTTGGTTATTTGGAGGCGGCAAGTGGAGTGATAATGGGCAGAATGCAAAGTGATGAAAGGGAGGGATAAACAGGCAAAAAAGGTGAAAGGAGGGGTGGGAGAGCCAGTGTGTACTGGCAAGGAGCAGAGAGACATGTTGTGTAGCAGCAAAAGGGAGTTTGAGAGGGAGGGTCAGTGTGACTGTTGAAAGGGAGGTGAGCATGAAGAGGGTGTTACTCTTTGAACAGGAGGGTGGGAGGATTGCAAGAAGAGATGAAGGTCCTTGCAGTGAGCTTGCTAGGAGTGAGCGGGGTGGGGAGGTGGCCTACACAACCTGCCCACTCCTGTCAAAATAACTGCCCTCTTGAGGTAAATGCATTGATTTTTGACCAGAGTGGACAGTGGGGCACTCTTGGCAAAATCACCTCTCCTTTAAAGTCCATGCAGGGATTTTATAATGCAGAGTTTTTCCTGTTTAGTAAAGCAAGTGTACCCCCACTGCGGTATGTTGCATATTTTCAGAGTTATTACAGTTTGAACTTTTGGATTTATTTTCACATTTTCCCCCTAGTGGTCAAATTCCAATTGGTGGTAATGGTGCATTCTCTAGGAGAGTTGAGTCACTGACAAATAGTTCTCTATAGAATGTGATAGACACTGCTGAAATACTGTCAGTTTGAACTTGTAGAAAGCAAACATACTGTATTTGAATAAAACAACTCATAGTGAAAGTACCATTGTTTTACTTATAAGGAAAAACCCTTTCTGTTAAAGCGGAACTACCACCTCTAAAAAATTTGATCTCCGATAATTCCCCATCTAGCAACTAGCTGCTCAGTAGCGCTAGTCGCCAGAATTATTACTTTGTTAAATAGAATTCTCCATTCTTCCCGGGCTGACAGGCAGGAATGAACACAGACATCTTTCTATAGTGATGTCTGCATGCCTACACTGTTAGTCCCAGCATGCTCTAGGAGGTTTTGCTAGGAGCCGTTCAGCTCCAAAAGGGACTGACAGCGGAGGCACACAGACATAACTATGGAAAGATGTCTGCACTCTCTACTGCCTCCCAGCTCGGGAACAATGGATAATTCTATTTAACAAGGTAATAATTCTGGTGACTAGCACTACTGAGCAGCTAGTCGCCAGATGAGGAATTATTGGAGATCAAGTTTCTTAGCGGTGGTAGTTCCACTTTAAACGCCATCCTTTGTTGCTGCTGTTGCTTATTTATGTCTGGGGATCATCTTTAAAATTTTCTAAATCACTTACCTGAACTCTTCTGGACCCAGTTCTTGGCTCTCAATCAAATTAAAAGTAAATTACAAATTGACACCCTCTTCTTGCAAAGAGATTATCTACTTTTTCACATATATTCACTCCCCTTTTTATATACATGCTTAACTCAGGGCTTTGTTTATCCATCCATCACATATACCTGTTTGTGGAGATGCCGTTTGCTTAACCCTTTGAATGCCAGAGGAGTACACAATGCATTGCTTTGCAATGTGTTGCGTAACCATCTGGCACTCATAGGGTTAAAAGTAATTACTACCTTGCGCACATGCAATTTAATTATACTTCCATGTACTATTATGACTTCAAAGAACCATTGCAGGAATCATGAGTTCCTTCTTCATTAGATGCACCCATCCAAAGTGCTTTAAAATGTTCCTCCTAGAACAGGGGTGTGTAAATCTGTTGTCAAAGGTTGTATTGTCTTCTCATCTAATGGATGTGTCCACATTACTTACATATTGTTCATACGTATATATTCATATTGAGATATTGTTGTATATATTATTCTGTGCATCTCCATGTACACCAGTGGAGGTATACAGTGATACTTAGAGTATTGTGATTTCATTTTATTATTTTTCTAATTGGACTTGTGCTCACATTATACCCAATTTAACAATGTCCAAGGCCTTGTTCAACAATTGGATTTTACACTCGGATACTTAAATATTTTAGAGTGAACCTGGTTGCATATAAGGCTAAAAAAAAGTCTAAAAAAAACTTTTTTGCATTTAGAAGAGCTCAAAAAGCTGATCTAAATGCAAAAGCCGTATCTTTCAAACCGCTATGGTTTAAGAGATACGGGCGTTTGAAGTTTGATTTCTCCTACTGACAGCTGTAAAGCTGTCAGCAGGAGATTCGTGTCGGTCGACACTGTGGCGCTTGAGAAGTGCCGGGATCTCGTTACTTACATGGAATCCCTTCAATGGAATGGTCTAAAACATGTGCCTAGTGTTCACTCACATGTTTTAGACCTTTCCAATAAAGGGATTCCGTGTAAGTAACGAGATCCCGGCACTTCTCAAGCGCCACAGTGTCGACCGACACGAATCTCCTGCTGACAGCTTTACAGCTGTCAGTAGGAGAAATCAAACGCCCGTATCTCTTAAACCATAGCAGTTTGAGAGATACAGTTTTTTGCATTTAGATCAGCTTTTTGAGCTCTTCTAAATGCAAAAAAGTTTTTTTAGACATTACTATCACTTTAAAGCATACACTTACAATGTACAAACATATTTATGTTCTATTATGTTACATACATGTTAAATAAGTGTCTTAATGTTTCATTCTTTAAGTACCATGAATGTAGGAGATGCTTGGTTTTGCATAATTGAGGCAAAATATTCTACACAAGTACGAAAAAACAGTGTAGAGTTTATTTACTTTATCTGTGAGTTTTAATGGGAGCGTCTGTGGACAGACAAGACCCCTGTTTACTCAAAGGTGTAGATAGGCTGGAGTCCATTTTAAGGAAACTAATCAAATTAT
This sequence comes from Rhinophrynus dorsalis, assembly GCA_037306005.1. NCBI lineage: Eukaryota > Metazoa > Chordata > Amphibia > Anura > Rhinophrynidae > Rhinophrynus > Rhinophrynus dorsalis. Next base: position 356,624,306 of record CM074719.1, on the reverse strand, counting down.
TTTAGCACTTTACAGCTACCTTTCAGTGTATTACATTAAACTACTGATTGAAAATCAAGATTGATGACACCATATTTATTGACATTTCACTTACCTTGTAGTTCTGGGTGGTTTTTTTTTGGTTTTTTTTTTTGTTTTACCTTCACTTTCTTCCAGAGAAATGTGTGTTGATTTATCCCCTTTTCAATTATACTTTTGTCTTATGGAAATGTCTTGATGTTGTACGTCTTAAGAACACAGATCTTCCTTGCTGCTATTTCTTTGGTAAAAACTTGTGATCACAAAACCACAGAGATGACACGCTTCCTTTTTGTTGCTCATGCGTTGTGACCTCAACTCCTATTTACCATCCTAGAGAGAGGAAACAGCAATGGCCTAGTTCATGTCTTGTGTGTATGATGCAAGATCAGATTACAAGTTTTTCAGAGTTTACTGAACAAAGTTCTACTACTTTTAATACTGGTTTCTGTCTTTAGTGGGAGTGGTAAGGCTGTTGAGTGTACATGTGTCAGCAATGAATAGATAACATTAAGTCGTAGGTAAATTAAACTTCTGTTTATTGGCAGGCAGAATCATGTTTGAGATAATGCAGTCACCATATCATCATTTCCTGATTTGCTATTTTTAAGGTGATTTAACCTTTTAATGAGAAACTTGAATGAAGAAACATATTTGAATTATATTAATAAACATTCTGAAGTAACTATACTAGTGTTGGTATTTTTTTGTATGTTTTGCAGTTTTTATGTAAGTGATCTTTGGGACGTAGACTCTTATGTAAATTACTGTTTGCCCCCCACCCCCAAACATTAAACCTAGCCATTGTCTAAGCCAGTGTTTCTCAACTCCTGCCCTCAGGACCCACTAACAGGCCAGGACTTAGGGATTTCTCTGCTAGAGCACATGTGTGGTGATCAGAGGTTCATTCACATTGATTAACTCAATTAACTGTGCAGCTTCTGTGAAATCAAATAGTCATTCTAATAAAGGGTGGGATTGGAGGCTTATTTTTGTCAGTGTTCTTTAGGCTCTTACGGTGTAGTTACACTTTCTACATAGTATAAAGGAGAGGGTGCGGAGAAAATTGTTCAAATAAAACTGAATAAAATCTGTGACAAATATAACAAAATAACCTGACTAGGTTGATTACCAATATTGTACAGAGTTGTATTAGAGTTCAATACAACAGTAGTTTCTTAATAAAGTTTACCAAACTTTTATGGACTGGAAAATTGTGCAGCACATAAATAAAGGGTGAAAATACACACACGTATTTAAAGGGATAGTAATACTTGAAAATAATTTTATTTTATATTGTAGCCCTTAAAAAAACATTAAAAATGATATAAGTCTTATCTCCCAAACCTTTATGGTTTGGGAGATATTCACAAGCAAAGTTTCCTCCTGAGTGACGTCACTGCTCTAGCTCTCAGATTTGGAATTTGGTCCCAGGACCGGCTGCGACTCTCGATGTGCTGAGATTGCTATATTTAAAAATAATTTCTTCATTGGAATGGTCTACAAAGTGTGCTTCTTGTAAGCCAGGCACACTTTGTACACCATTCCAATTAAGTAGTTATTTTTAAAGATCGTGATCTCGAAACTGCTAAAGAGCTGCCGGTTGATCTGTGGACCAGATTCCAAATCTGTCCACTAGATGGAAGACTTGGCTTGAAACAGCCAGGAAAAGGGAAATTTACTTTATTTTTCTTGTGAAAATCTCCCAAACCATAAAGGTTTGGGGGATAAAACTTGTACCATTTTTAATGTTTTTTTAAGGGCTACAATATAAAATAAAATTATTTTCAAGTATTACTATCCCTTTAATTACTTTTTAATCAGTCTGATGTACAGCCTTAGTCAAAAAAAATTAAACATCCCAGTGCCCATAATAATAAGCACTCTAATAAATTAAGTAATTTATTAAGTCAAGTCTGAGAAATCAGTGGAGAGGACAGGGAGCTCAAATGTGAAACAGAGGTCTAATCAGTAATGCATGGAATCGGCACAGAATATCTGAAATTCCCTACAGTATATTAAATGAACCCTTTCCTTCCCAAGTAAAAATAAACAGATATATCAAAATAGAGGTGAGAGGTCATGTGCAGCTTGCCCCTGTAAACCACACAGGTGTCTTATGCACTGGTCATTAGAAGGGCCAATATCACACCTATAAATAGTTTTATAAAAAAAAAAAAAAAAAAAAAAAGAGTACCCCAGAGATACAATTAGAAAAAGGATCTAACACAATATAAAATGTTTAGATGTATATTTGAAGATTCAGCCGGCACATAAACACCTGGAGTCATACATGGTATGTCAGGAAACCCCAAAAAAATCGAAAAATAGCATAGAATAGTCAGATATCCTAAATCTAAACTACATTAGCATGGATTGCACAATAGCTAAATGATATAATGGTATCAAACAGAGCAGATAGTGTAAATATAATATAGTTAATGTAAGATCTTGCAAATAAAAAAAATGGATATATCCATCATATAGATAATTATATCACTTGATGTCATAGTCAGCCTAAATGGTCCAAACCTTGCACAATAACCATTTAGTTTGATACCAGTTTGTCATTTAGATAGAGTGGAGTCCAGGCTAATATAGTTTTAAGATATTTGAATTTTTCTAGAGAAGTAACTTAATATGTGCTAGGATCAGGTAGATTGTCACCAAGCCAAAAATCTGGAAAATAACTACTAAAATGAAAAATATAAAAACTAATAAGAAATGGTAATAACCTCCAGCAGCCAAAGATATGTAGCTTCTAGACTCGCAACCTATACTACATATCTTTATTGCTTGCGTCTGAGTAATAGAAAGTATATGTCTAATAGAGTATCTTACAGGGGATACCCCAGCTGGTACAGCCAATGAAATGTATATCAATAACACTGTTCAGATGAATCTATGATAATGAAAGAAATAAAAAAAAAAGTAATAAAAAAAATGATAAAAGATGGAAGTCAATAATAAAATGGTCACTTATCTGTAGTCCCAAAGTCAATGAAATGGATATGATAACTGGAATATGATCTGTGAAAATGGAAATATAATAGACAATCTAGTTCACACCACCATTCAATAGTATCCTTCCATGCAGCTCATCAGAGCAGAACCTCTATTCTCTTAGAATATCTAGGCAAAAATATAAAAGTGCAGAGGAGAAAAACTAAAAGTAGTGTTTTATTCTTACATGAAAAGACATGCAAGACAATTACAAATTTACAAGATATGCATCTCCCTCAGGTCAGAAAAGCCATTATGCTTTGTAGCCTCAGTGTCCATTTTATACAGCTTTTCACCTCTGTTGGTGATAGTTGCAGAAACTAAGATGTTATGAAGACGAGGGGCAGCCTTAACCAGTATCCCTTCAGCACTCCATCTGATATTAGTCCCGTCATTCGAGACCAGATAGGCACAGTTCACTATTATACGATGTTGCCTGGATAAACTGGTACAGGGCCCGACATACATTTCTCTTATCCTTGCCAACACTGCAGAAGCCAGTTGAAACAGGCTTTTCCCACAGGGGGTGCAACCGGGAGGGAACACAAGTCCTTTGCTACCTTGTAACATGATACTAGTTGGAAAAATTGAGAATTCTGTTTACCACAAGCCTGATGAAGCAGCATGTAGTTGAGTAACGTGAAGCAGTACTCAGTGGTATGTTGTAATTGTTTATAAATAATTCCTTATTAAAATATCTTGGATGAAGATCAAGCTTACCATTTTTGTTCCTTGATTAAAAAGTGACTGCATCTATATTAAACCAAACAGAGATGGTAGGATTTTCTCTGTGTTCTGGTATAGCTGTGTGTATGCGAATGTTTATTACACAGCCGCTCTCAAAAGTGAGTGTAATTGTCATTTTATCTTCATTCTATATAGTATGATAGGGCACTATTGTAGCCCCCTGTTCTTTTTTTCTTTTATGCATGTACTTGACTCAGCGAGTGGAGTCCATTGGGGTGAGCAGCCAGAAAACCCAAGGACATTTATCACAGATGCTGTTTAAGGGAGTAGCTATAATTCCCTGGGCATTATAGCTGGTCTGTACATAAGTGCATTTCCAACATTTACATGTAGTGACTAGCTGTCTAAGGGTGATGGTGTGGTGAATTTAAACAATCAAGAGGATATTGCAAGAGAAGCACCTTCTTTCCTTGTTTTTCTATGAATTGAGTATGTGGTTTGGCTGTCTAGCTGTTATCCTAGAACTCTTATCCTCAGTTGTCCATTAGCTTGCTGGCTAACAATGGGGGGAGTTGTAGTCCAACAGCAATAGGAGTGCCTCAGACTTTCCCTGATTGTCATTCCTGAGGGCTCCAGGGCAGATCAGTCTTCATCCAAGGTCACTATAGCCTCTTGGATCAAGGATCAAGTCTGCCATTTGTCAGGTGTATAAACTTGGGAAGAAATCCGTTCCTTTCAGAATTACAGCACATTCCATTAGGTCTGTTGGGGCCTCCTGAGCCACCAATAATCAGGCCTCGGCAGAGCAGTTGTCAAGGCTACGACTTGGTCCTCCTTGCATACTTTTGCTAAGCATTATCATGTGGATGTTCTGGCCTTGGCTGAAGCCAGCTTTGGCAGGAAGGTCCTTCACGCAGTTCTTCCTATCAGATGCTGAGGTGGATTTTTCTGGAAAACCTCAGGGTTTTTTTTCTGCAGGCGTGGCTAAAGAGTTGGTTGGCTGACTAATTTTCCAAAAAGTCTTTGGTTTTCCTTCCCTTTGTGGGGGAAAAAGCATGTTTTTTTTCCAAAGAAGAACTGCCTTCATTACCCCTGTCAATTTGGGGCATCACCCCAAAGCCCAAACAGTCTTGCCAGAACAAGAAGTCCTCCTAAGCCTGACAAGCCCAACTCCACATGTCTCATGGGTTTCTGGGCCTTCTCGTCTACTTTTTTCATGAATTGTGGGAGTCTTCTCTAATGGTCCACTGGGTTATGTGGGTCATTTCAGAAGGGTACCACATAGATCTCAAGTTTGTGCCAACTTGCAATTTCTTTTTTGTCCAGAGTTCCTCAGGACCTGGTTCGGGGGGGGGGGGGGGGGGGCGGCATCTGTACATAGATGCAGTATCCTCCCTTTTGGAAAAACTGGTGTTGGTCCCCGTTCCAGGCCAGGAACTCTTCCTTGCTTCTCACTTCAGTTTATTTTTAGTTGCAGAGACGGACACCAGCAGCAAGCCAATTCTGGACGTGGTGTTCTCAACCTTTACGGGCAGTCTGATATCTGTCATTGCAATCTTGTGTCCATGTAATTCCTTTCCTTCCTAGACTTCTGTGATGCTTATCTTCATATCCTGATTCATCCAGACTATCAACTTTTTCTATTTCCCTTTGAGAGCAGTCACTACCAGTTCATTGCTCTTCTTTTTGGTTTAGCTTTTACTCTAAGGATTTTCATGAAGGTAATTGCTGCTTTGGCAGCTCACATCTGTGGTCAAGGAATATCTAGGTGACATTATACTCAAGGACCCTTCTGCGGCTGTTCTACTTTCAAGAATTCAAGACTGTTCGCATCCTTGAGCAACATGGTTTGGTACACAGTCTCAAGAAGTCTTCTCTAGTTCCTTCCCAGGTCCTCTCTTTTTTTTTTTTTTTTTTTTTTTTTTATTGACATGAGATTTGATACCCTCCAAGGGAGGGTGTTTCTGCCAAAGAACAAAATCCAGGCTCCGTCTCTGCAGGTGTATTGAGCAATATCTTGATCATTGGCGATGGTGAGGGAATATGAGAGTACTAGTTTCCCTGGTCTTTGCTTTGTAACTGTTCTCTACATTCCATTTCACATGAAGTTACAGCAACTGGACATTCTTAGGAGCTGGTCAACTCATCTTTGCTGGCAGCTCCATCGTCCCCATCTATCATCGGGGATGTCCATTTGTCATACCAGAATGAGTAGTGGTCACTATAGATGCCAGACTGTAAGGCTGTGGAGTGACCCTAGGTCCCCTAATGGCACTGGGTTGCTGGACCATGGAGGAGAGGAGTCTTCCAATCAACATTTTGGAAATGAGGGCCATTCACTTAGTACTTCGCCAATGGTCCCATGCTCTAATGAGAATACCGGTGAGGGTTCAGCCGGACAAAGCAACAATGGTTGCATACATCAGTCACCTAGGAGGAACCAGAAGCAAGTCGGCTTGGATGGAGGATCTGGAGTCCCATCAGTGGGCCAAACATCTGGATCCCGGAAGAGGGGAACTCATCCAAAGTGTGTTTGACTAGATTGTCCACCTCTTGGGACTCCCCTCAATGGAACTCATGAGATCCCACAGGGACCACAAGGTTGCTTTGTTCTGTTCCAAGCAAATAGATTGTCTTGTGTTTGTGCTGGATGCAGTGTCCATTCCATGGAACTTTCATCCACTGGTTCAGGGTGCTGAGGAAAATCAAGATGGAGAGTGCTCAAGTCATACTGAATGCCCCCTTTTGGCCTGGTTCTCTGACCTTCATAATCTGTACAAGGTTAGCTTGGATTTTCACATCAACCAGGAACTGTTCTTTCTTCTTTTTGCCCTTATCCTTCTAACAAACAAGAGCTCCATCTGTTGGATGTGGTATGCTGTCTAAAGTTCTACATTCATCACTCACAGCCTTTTAAGAAATGTGACTTCCTTTTTGTGATTCCTTGCTCTACCCCCCTCCCCAAAGTGAGCCAGGCTGTATCCACATTTACCATTGGTTTTGTATCAAGGCCACTATCAGACAAGCATATGTGCTCAGAAAGAAACCTGGTCATTTTCAAATTATGGCACACTCCTCCAAACACTACAGTGTCCATGTTCTGGCTTCAGCTGGAAGGTCCTTCAGGTGTTGTGCCAGTTTAAGAACGGTTTTCCACTCTTTCATTCTACAGAGTTCTGAACCCAGTTGGTTTGTGTTCTTTGGTGAGCAAGTTCAGTGTCCTTTGACTCCTGAGGTTTATAAGGTACCAGTCACCTGAATCATTATAGATGCTTTGGTATATCCCCATGGTTCCTGTGCTCCACATTGGACATAAGAGACAAGAGGATTTTAGTAAACTTAACATTAAATAATTTTCTCTTTGTCCTTGTGGAACACAGGACTCCCACACAGAGCAAAAAAAAAAAAAGGTTTAAGTCCCTGAGCTGAGGAGTCCCCTTGGGGTGTTTGTTCAGTGGATTTCCTTCTTATACATTGAAATGTAACGGTAAGTTCATTGACATCCTCTTATAGGGTGAACAGTCCACTGTAAAGATGCCACTGCTTCAGTATAATTAGATACCTCTCAGTGACAGCTACTGGTTACTGCTATTTTAGCAAGTATATCCTCTCAACCTCTGATCTCTTGGTGTTTCCTGTGAAGTAACATTGCAGATCACTGTGCTAAGGGTTAATGTAATCCAGCACATTCTTAACACCCATTTACATTGTTGACAGTGCAGTAACAATAAGCTTTCCATTGCAGTTTTACAGTGTTTACAGCTCCATACTTTAACATGTTATTAAAATGTAAAATTTTACATAACTTATAATTGAGTCTCTACTATTTGATTATACTGTTTTTTTAATGCAGGCCACAAAATAAGCAGTGGTATATAAGAGTATTACCTGCACCAGAGGAGACAAATAAATGTTCCCATTTTTAAATGGGGATTTTGAACTCGTGAATGTTAGAGGTCTCCAACACAATTGCAGATCAGTGCATTGGAGACCTCTAGCATTCAAGAGGTCGAAATCTCCATTTAAATCAATGCAGTTTGTTTCTTTTAGAATTCCACATCTTTTGCATTTTGCTCAAGGGTGGGTGTATGTATGTATGTATGTATGTATTATATATATATAGTATTATAATTCATTTCATGTTGCTTCTGTTTCCTCCTGAAGGTTCAAGACTGGTCAGATAAATGGAGACTTGCTGATTTACCACGTCTTGCTGACTCTAAAGCCATACTATGCGAAGCCATATGAGATAGTGGTAGATCTCACCCATGCTGGGCCTAGCAATCGATTCAAGACAGACTTTCTTTCAAAATGGTTTGTGGTTTTCCCCGGTTTTGCTTATGAAAACGTGACAGCAGTTTATATCTACAACTGTAATTCCTGGGTCAGGGAATACACTAAATACCATGAGAGATTGCTAACGGGATTGAAAGGCAGCAAGAGGCTCATTTTCATCGATCCATCAGGAAAACTGGCAGAGCATATTGAACATGAACAGCAGAAACTTCCAGCAGCCACACTGGCACTGGAAGAGGACCTGAAATTGTTCCACAATGCACTTAAACTGGCACACAAAGATACTAAGGTGTCTATAAAAGTAAGTGGCATGGCTTTTTTTTTTTTTTTTTTTTTTTAATAAAACATGAAATTGAATTTAATTATTTTGCCTATGTGTAGAAATAGATTTATGGAAATGTTCTTGAAATGAATTGTAATGTTGTATTGAAACCTTCCTATGAAATTGCTAACAGTGGGTTAGAATCCATTGCTTGTGATAGTCATCACATTTTATCTACAAATTTCTACTCTGACCTCAGTAGGTATCAGTGAGATAAAACCATTGATTATAATTACCACTTGATGTTATAGCTTTTTTTCTTTTATTTTTCTTTAGCAAACTGTGTTTATGATTATTTAACTTAATTTACTGGGGATCATACCACTCAAAAGGAATAGGTGCAGAAAGCAATAATTAGCAGTTCAGTTCTGGAGAGAACCAACTGCACTATGCAGGGCAAAATTCTCCAAATTCCCCTCGATTTAAATTACATTTTTAATCCCTTGAATACTAAAGAGTTTTCAAATGTATTGCTTCACAATGAGTTGTGTGCCTCTTTCGATTTATTGTGTTAAAAACCCCATTTAAAGGGATAGTAATACTTCAAAATTACTATCCCTTATATTGAAGCCCTTAAAAAAACTGAATTAAATGCCACCAGCGGCATCTCTCAAACCTTTATGGTTTAAGAGATAGCCACTTTTAAAATTCGCTCCCCCCTGCCTCTCCCCTGACGTCAGCGTTCTTGCTGAAGCAGGGGAATCCGTTCATTGAATCAAGCGGAGGCTCTTCAGCAGAGCCAGATCTCGTTATAGAAGAAACGATCCTTCACTAAAACGGTCTTCTATGTGTGCTTGGTAACCAAGCACACTTAGAAGACCATTTTAGTGAAGGATCTTGTCTTCCATAATGAGATCTCGGCTCTGCTGAAGAGCCTTCGCCGGTCCCGGGACCGTATTTCCCTGCTGCAGCAAGAACGATGACGTCAGGGGAGAGGCAGTGGAGAGCGAAGTTTAAAAGCGGGTGTCTCGCAAACCATAAAGGTTTGAGAGATGCCGCTGGTGGCATTTAATTCAGTTTTTAAAAGGCTTCAATATAAGGGATAGTAATTTTGAAATATTAGTATCCCATTTGTATGTCCTCTGTGTGGTTGATTCGCCCCAGAATTGCTAATCTTTTGCTTTTGGCACAATACCCATACATGAATTATCTATTAGCCAGCTTCTGTTTTCAGGGTATTAAACTATTTAACACTTTGGCACAGCAGTGACTTTGAAGCCTCTTTCCATTCAAACTACAATTATTGATCCTGTGAAGGAATAAGTTAAATCTCACAGTTTAGGCAAAAGTGGTTGATAGTGGCCCTTGCTGAGGATGGAGGAGTGTTGTAATCTAACAATTTCTGGAGTGTCACGATTGCCACCCCTGGTCTAAGGTTTACATGGGTGCATTTACCAGTGATACCTGTTATATACTCATTCCCTATAACTATAGTGCTTACCTATTACACTCCTTGCCTTATCCTTCTAGGTGGGTTCTACAGCTGTTCAGGTTACGTCGGCAGAAAGAACACGAGTGCTCGGACAGTCGGTCTTTCTGAATGATATTTACTATGCTTCTGAGATTGAGGAGATCTGCCTGGTGGATGAAAACCAATTCACATTAACTATTGCCAACCAAGGAACCCCTCTCACTTTCATGCATCAGGAGTGTGAAGCCATTGTCCAGTCTATCATTCACATACGGACTCGATGGGAGCTGTCGCAACCAGATTCCATTCCACAACACACTAAAATCCGCCCAAAGGATGTACCTGGAACACTACTTAACATTGCATTGCTTAACCTGGGAAGCTCAGACCCAAGTCTACGGTAGAATTCACTTTTACGTTAACATGAATTTAAATCCAGTACTAGCTGTGAAAGGCATGGCAAAGTTTTATTGTTGTTTTTTTTTTTTTGTTTGTTTGTTTGTTTTAGTTTTTGCCCATGGAGACTAGAGTGATCTCAAATGATTTGTGAAGCATTCAAGGGTTTAAATAACCTGTCATTTATTTTCGTGCTAAAAAGTGCCCACTGGGGAAGCTGTACATTATACAAAGCTACGTTTGCTGCACATCCCTTTATTGAGATTGAGTCCGCAAATATGTGTGTTGGTCCAGTGGTGTAACTAGTCATTGGAGAGCCCCCTGTGTAAACATGTTTATGGGCCCCCTAACACACATTTTCTTCAAGGGACATAACTAAAACAGAGTTCCCTGGAGCATATCATTGAATGTTGAACCCCATCACAACAGCACACAGAACACTGCCCCCCTCCACCTCCCCCTCCATATTTTTTCTCAATTAATTCAAGTTCAAAATACAAGATTCTAATGTGCGAACTGTTCCAAATTTACAATTATTTATTAGGATTAGGCACTTTTGCAGAAAGCAAATGTGTAGCATACCAACTGCACCACTGGGTAGGGATACTCATTCATAAAATTCTTATTAATTTAAATGGGGCTTTTGCACCCTCATGGTGCAGTTGGGATGCTCCAGAATGTCTCATCTCTTGCTTTCTACATTAGACTTGTAGTAGAAGTAAACCAGTGGTTCTCAATCTTTTTTTTTAGTTTAGGGCACCCCTCATACAAAATCTAGGATCTTTGTGGCATCCCTAACATTTTACGTATCCTCTATCAAGGGTGTTAAGAATTAATCTGTAGTTCTTAGGTTTCACAATCAGAATAACCAAAGTAAACATATTGTGCATAACATTTTCCATAAATATACAGCTGAAACTCAATATTGACATTTTTTTTTAAATGTCTTTATGGAAAACTAGGGGCAGCCTAAGTGGATATCCATGGCACACCAAAGCACCATTGTACCCTGGTTGAGAATCACTGAAATAAACAGACTATATAGTGTCTTCTTAAAGGCACAATAACACTTCTTATGAAAATGTGTATATTTTTTGCAGCTTTTCCTTCTAAATATAATTAGGTTACTCTGAGTGTTGGGAGAGGTCTCATTCTGTAGTTATTTCAGCGCCAAACTGAATTTTTTTCTCATGAGAGAATGCAAAGCTTTTTGTTGCCATTCCATCTTCTTGCTGTCTGTGGAGAGTTCAGTCCCTCTCTAGAGCTTTCCCAACACACAAGTGAAATCAGCACATCCTGTGTGATGCAGAACCCAACAGAGCCACTGTATTGAGCATTATATACTGCATTGAAACCTGGCGTTTGTGACTAAAAGCTACAGACTTCCAGGTTGCTTTTCCAGTAGAGTGGCTGATACAAGATATTTTGGAGCTGCACAGAGCAACTCTGTTTTTTTTTGTTTTTTTTTGTTGGTTTGTTTTTTAATATACTATATACCAACGGAGCAGACTTGGTAAAACTTAATTGTTTTTTAAATGGGCTTTTAACATCTTGAATGCTATAATTGTCCCCAGCATATTGCTAAACAAAGCATTTTAGAACTCTCTCATTCAAGGAGTTAAAAGCCCCATTTAAACCAATTAGAGTCTTTATTTACTACCTATTTGTCCCAATAGTTTTCAACTTTTTCCTTTATACATAAGTTCATTCACTTTCCAGTATGTTACCTTTTAGAGTGTCCTGTAACTTGTACTGCCAGAACTGTTTTGGATACCAGAAACAGGTAATCACTTGCTAGCCTTTGTACATAAAATAAAAAATGATTATAATTAAACTGAATTAATGTCAGAGAAAGCATGCCACATTGACCAGAGGGGCGACAGTACCTTTCCTCTCAAGATGAGATGGTTAAATTATTGCTGGTTTCTTATCTCATGTTGTTCCTCTTTAAACCTATTTTTTGATTTAACATACTCTGCAAGTAATTATTTATGTGCTTGTTTGTGCATGGTATTGATTAGGAGCAGGACTGTCTCTGATCCAGTTTCCCTGTGGCTGAATGTATGACACAGCAACTATCCTCTTGTATCCCCATGGAACCCAGCAGTTCCATTCCTATTTTTTTTTTTTTTTTTTTTTTCACATCCCAGCTACATCAAACAATTTCTCATTTACATTTTAGTGATTTTTATTTTAATAGTTTCAGTGCCTAGAGCTGCAAAGTTAACTGTACTTAACAAAACCCATTATACTATAATAGGATTAAATTCTCTTTAACATGAAGTGTTTTGTTTTGCTGTTAATTTTCAACATTTATGAATATGTAGGTTTATACTTGTATTATGATGGTTATATAATGTTCTTACATTTGTCCATACAATACTATGTTAAACATTCTGTGTTATCTTTTGTTGCAGGTCTGCTGCCTATAACCTTCTGTGTGCCTTAACATGTACCTTTAATTTAAAGATTGAAGGGCAGTTACTGGAGACTTCGGGTTTGTGTATCCCTGCCAACAATACACTTTTCATAGTCTCTATTAGTAAGACTTTGGCAGCTAATGAGCCGCACCTCACTCTTGAATTTTTGGAAGAGTGTATCTCTGGCTTCAGCAAATCCAGTAAGTAACAAAGAAATAGACGTCTGTGAGGGCAGGGATGGGAAGCCTGTGTCTCTGTAGGCTGTGAAAAACTTCTGTCATCCTCAGCCAACCATTTGGCCACATGTTTCCATCCCTAGGCATCGCTCTTTTAACGCTACACTACTCTGGTTACATTTTTGCAACGTTCTAATTACCTTATGTCTGCCATACTTTGGCTAAGCTGGAGTCTGCAGCTGGCTTCTACATTTATTTTGTGCTTTCTTGTATTTACTCTTACTAGTGTAAAAGCCCTTGTACACGGGCCAAGGTCCGGGCATTGTTAACCCTTTGAGTGCCAGTGGGTACGCAAAACGCATTGCTTTGCATGCCCCTCTGGCACTCAAAGGGTTAAGCGGCTGCTACCTCACTGCTCCATGCGATGCAGTCTTGCACAGTAGAGGAACGCAAGTAGTCTTTACTGCGCGTGACAGCTTCTGACAAACATCCTAGCGAATTATTATATAGGATTAAAATATAGAATGCACAGGCTTTTAAATGGTATATATGACTGTGGGAAAGCAGCTCTTGATATTCCTCCTCTTCTTCCTTTTCTCTTCCTTTTTCTCTTTCTCCTTTTTTTCTCCTCCTGTATTTCTTCTGTCTCCTCTTCTTTTTCCTCCACCTCCTCCTTTCCCCTCCTCCTTCACCTTCTTTCCTTCCTCCTTCTCTTCCTCTTCCTTGGGATTTACCAAAATAAGTTGGGTATGTCTATGTACTCTTCTGCATTTGAAGGAGCTGCAATACAGTGATGTTATAGGTGCTATCGGGTTTATCTTTCCACGTATTGAGTTTTCTCTTACTTCCGGTTTGGAAAACAAGAACCATAAAGGTTGAGCTCACTCCTCCAGAAGGCAGGGCACTTAAAAAAGACAAGGTCTTTTGGGTGGAGACTCCCTTTTCCTCCTCTAGTTCAACACCCCCTTAAACCCAGATTCATGTGCTCTGTGACAGCAAGAGGATGCAGCTTGTGTTTCTCTCTTTTTTTTTTTTAGGTCTACTTTATTATTTTTACTTTAGATATGGGGCTGTATAATCCCTAGTTAGGTGGGCTTCCATCTCTGGCTTCCCTGGAGTTGGATTGCCCAGGTCACAGACTTTTTATTCTTGTACCATTTTCCTGTGGAAGTTGACTTTATGATAAGTCTGTTCCTCACGGCTGATCTTCTCTGAGGTTTAACCATACTAGTTGGAAGCCTTAAGACAGAAGATGATTTAGTTACCCTTTGAGTTCCATGGTCCTTTTATATGTCCCTCTACTATCTCGTCTCCACATCATGTGCTGAATATGCACTCATTCTCCTTTGTACTTTCTCTGCCATATGTGTCTGAGTGGTAGAGATTACAGCTTTAATTTATTTCTCTAAATGAAACCCTTTTACTGCCAGTTAGTACATTGGGGTCTGTTACACATCTTCTCAGCACTTATATTTATCAGTCACTGTAAACTTTTTTGTATATCTCTCTCAGGTGTACTTAGTGATTTTGGCACTTTTTATGGTAGTTTTAATAAGTTTGTTATTTGGTGCAAGGCCCCTTTAAGAACAGGAGCCAGTATTGTGACCATCTTTGCCTCATATACTTTAATGGGAAAAGTTGTGTGGGAGACATCGCTACACCCATTTATGCTACATGGGTCAGTGTGTGCTTTTTCTTCTGCTCTAATCCTGATCTATTTTATGATCAGTGTCTTGGCTGTCCAGTGGTGTGAGGTGTGCTACACTACATAGCTGGAAAGCCACTAGTTGCCTGATTTAAAATAATGGAGTAAAACTACGTTGGCTGACATATTACTTCTCCATTACTTATACTACCCAGAAGCTTACTCTCTTTTTATTTATTTATTTATTTATTTATCTAGCTTTTACTACTTCTCTGGATATGTCTGATTCCATTGTTCCTCATACTGTGCTGAACTTCAAAGAGACTACATTAGGTGCATATGTCCCTCTTTATACCATACTACATCACCAGGAGACTTTAGTGCAGTGGGCTTCTCTCCCTGCTATTGACCCCCATATATCATGCTTCGCCAAAAACACTTTTCTTCCATTGGAAGATTTTCTTGGCCTCAAGGATCAGGCTGATAAACGCCATTACTCCCTTCTAAAGGCTAACTTTAAGGCTACAGGGCAGCTTTAGCTATAGCTGCCTGGGTTGAGCAGGTTTCTAAAGTTATTTGCTCTGGCTTGTTTATTATGCTTGCTGATATCTTAGAAATTAATGTGCATCTTTTTCTGAAGCTTCATTTGATACTATCAGTTTTTCCGGTATGGCACTAGCCTTGTCTGTTGCTGTGTGCCACACCTGGTGGTTAAAGATTTGGTGTGTGGATTAATCTTACAATAAACATTTGACTCTCTTCTTTTGCAAGTAAGAATTTATTTGGTCACGTCCTAAGCAAATTCATTATTGATGTCACTGGCAGCAAGAGTGCACTCCTGCCCCAGATCTCTTCAGTGTTCCTTTTTTGCAAGGAAGGTGTGTGGATCTCTTTCATCCCACCAGTTTGGGTTCAAATACCTCTGGTCCCCCAGGCACTCCCCACCCCAAAGGTCAACAAACACAAAAATCCTGCTCCAAAACCTGACAAGCCATTTTCCGCATGACTCGTGGAGTCTTTGCCTGTAGGAATCTACTTCATCTTTCTCAATACTCCTAGGCATCTTCCAGGATGAACCAGAGGGTTGTGCGAGTCGTTTCAGAAGGATACTTCCATATATTTCACATCCTTTCCTCCACAATGATTATTTTCAGCAAGGGTTCCTTGGGACCCATAGCGAGCACGTCTCTCTGTCTATAGATGCAGTTTCCTCTCTGCATGAGAGGCAAGTCCGAGTTCCTGTCCCAGCCCAAGAGCACTTTTCAGGTTTTTATTTCAACCTTTTTGTAGTTCCCAAGAAGGACAGCAGCTGCCACCCCAGTCTGGTGTTGAAATATCTTAACCACTACATGGTTGCTACACGCTTCAAGATGAAATCTTTGCATCTCAGCGATGTGACCAGGTGAATTTCTGGCTTCCCTAAGTCTTCAAGATACTAACCTGCAAGTCTCCATTCATCCAGACCACCAATGTGTCAATCATTTCGTCTTCATATTCAATCATTACCATTACCAGTTCACTGCATTGCCTTTTGGCCTGGACTCAGCTCTAAGAATCTTCAAGGAGAACTTTGCAACTTTGACTGCATACATCTACTCACAAGGCATCTCTCTGGCTCCATAGCTGGATGATTTTCTAATCAAGGATCCTTCAGAATAAAGTTTGGTGTCCCATATTGAAGCATATGCCTGAATTGTAGTGCACCACGGTTGGGTTCGCGATCTCAAGAAGTCCTCTCCAATCCTATCCTAGGTCCTTTTCTTTCTAGGGATGAAGTTCAACACCCTTCAAGAACAGGTGTTCCTATTCAAGTACTGACTGGGACGCCAGTATGGATTAAGTTGCAAGCCTCTGCCATCAAGCTGTCCATCAGCACCAGGGAGGAACTCAAAGCCAGTCAGTCTGAAGTATATAAGATCTTCTTCATTGGGCAGAGACTTGTATTCCGGGTATCTCAGCAGTCCACATACCAGAGTGGAAAAGGTGGTTGTGGACTATTTCAGCCATCAAGACATGAATACAGACAACTGGAAACTGAACAAGGTGGTTTTTGAACAGATAGTCCATCGTCGGGGTCTTCCAGCTGTGGATCTGATGGCCTCTTGGGATAACAGGAGGTTCCTCTGTTCTGCACAAATGTGGAAAGTCGGACTTTGATGGAATGTCTTTTGAAACCAACATCCTGAGGCAGGTTTCTCCAGCTGTCATTTATGCCATGGTACTGGCTAGGAAGCCTGTCTATTCCAAACCATACCATAGGAATTTGTCCATCTTCCATCAGTGGTCTGCTGACAAAGATGTGTCTGCCCAGATATTTTATTTTCCTACAGTTCTGGCCACCTTGCAAGACAGTGTGAATAACGGTCTCAGTCTGAGCTCTATTTGGGTACATATCTCTGCCCTTTCTGTCCTCTTTCAGAGGCATATTACTGTTCTGCCAGATGTCCAAGGAGCAGCTCATGCCTTCCCTTCCTTTAAAGGTCCCATACCTCTGGGGGATCTTAAATTCATCCTGAGCATCCTTAGCGACCTCTCTTTGAACATCTTTACTTGGTCACTTTGTTTTTTTGATGCTCAAGATGGCTTTCCTATTATTCATTATCTCGTACGGGGGGTTGCTGAGTTTCCTGCCCTGTCGTGTAAACTTCCTTTCCTAGTATTTCCCCAGGACAAGGCAGCGGCTCTTTGCACCTTTCAAGGGCTTTGTTCCCTAAATTTGTATCAGATTTTCACATCAGTCAGGTGATCGTTCTGTCTTCATTTTTGCTGTCCCTTCCTCTAAACATGAAAAAGAGCTTCACCTGTTGGAAGTGGTGTGGTGCCTTAAACATATTGTCAGGATATCAAGTTAAGTTCGATTATTCATTATACTTTTTTATAATGAACGGGACCTTGTAAATGTCCATATCTTATTGTCATTTTATTATAAAAGTGTCCCCCCTCTCACCCCCTTTCCCTACATCATCCAGAGTCTCCTCAGATCTGAAAGCTGGTCTGGACGGATCAGAATGATGGACAACATTGTGTCAGCATAAAGAAAATCCTGCTCCCCTTCGTCAAGTGGGGCTGGCTTTTCCTTATACTGACAGACACAATATTGTCCCTTGTTGCAATCCATCCAGACCGGCTTTCAGATCTGAGGAGACTCTGTGTGACGTAGGGAAAAGGGGCCTTTCTGCAAGATTGGCTCCCTCTTTTTCATTCCTGAGTGTCGTAGGGTAAGTCAGACAGCATCCAAAGTCACTATTGCTTCTTGGATTAAGGCTGCCATTCAACAGAAGTATGTGATTAGGAAGAGACCTGTTCCTTTCAAGTCACGTGCACTCCACCATATCTGCAGATGCTACCTGGGCATATAAAAACTAGGTCTCTGCTAACAGCTGTGCAAGGTGGCTATGCAGTCTCCTTGTAAATGTTCAACAAACACTACTGTGCCAATGTTTTGGCTTCGGCTGAAGCCAGCTTTGGCCTGATTAACTTTTTTTTCCTCTTCTGTGTCTTCATTCAGTAGTTTAAATGGATAGTAATACTTAACATGTTAAAAAAAAAAAAAAAAAAAAGGTATTGTAGCATTTTCCCCTGAGTAAAACAAGGGTAGTTCCACTACTGAAAGGTGTTCTGTTCAAAAGTTATTACTGTTCAAACTTTAAATTTTTAGGTGCAGAATCACAGTGGCTAGAAATTGTGAAGTGGTGCTTTGCTACACTATCCTATGGACAGCTCTGGTCAGTTGATCATAAATATTCATAGGATGGTGTAGCAACAGGTGCCACTGTACATTTTCAGGCCACTGTGATAATGCACCTAAAAAAATTAAGTTTGAGCTATAATAACTTTTGAATAAAATACCTTTCAGTAGTGGGAGTACCCTTGTTTTACTCAGGGGGATAAACCTTACAACATATTTGTTTTTAAATTGTAAGTATTACTATCCCTTGAAGCCCAGTTAGCTTTTGCTTGGTTCATTTGCTGTGATAGTTTAGTGCCCATTGACACCGGAGGTTACATAGATCCAGTTTAGTGGAATACTGGTATCATATGGGGAGGATTTTATTTCTCTCTCTTTCACAGAATCCTTGGGGTTCCTTGGTATATCCTCATGATTCCTGTGCTTCATATTGTATGTAAAAGAAAATAAGATTTTAAACTTGCCATTAAATCCATTTCTCTTTAGTCCATGTGGAACACGTGTTTCCTTTCCTGGGAAGAGGAGGAGTTGTTATCTTTACTGCTGTTCTTTCCTCATTTGATTCTTTTCTGTGATACCTGTTACACATGAATTTGGGTTTAAGGAGGTTGTTGAGCTGGAAGAGGATGGATCTCTGGCCAAAAGACCCTGTATTTTTTTTTTAAATAAAGTACCCTGCCCTCTGGAGGAGGGAGCTCTACCCCTGTGGTTCCTGTGTTCAATATGAACTAAAGAGAAAATGATGTAATGATAAGTTAACTAAAATACTATTTTCTTGCTGGTCCTGCAGCTGCGTAGGAGTAGCAGGGGGGTGATGGATGGATGGTCAGCCCACGTCATCATTACCTATAGAAGATTTACACCAAGGTTGACTGATGTGTGCTAGCCAGTCTTTGGAGGTTGTGAACAGCATCACAGACTCCACATTCATCTTTGTGAACAATCTGCATATAGACCCATAGACTGTTGTGCAAAGCTCCTGTTGTGCCACATGCCTGCACTAAAGGTGCAATTTACAGAAATGGCTGCAGTCCTGTGTGCCATGTATTTCATTGCCGAGGAAACCATGGACAGTTCTCATGACGCTAAAGAGCATCATATGGGACAAATACAATTTGTCCCAAAACAATACCCATTGGACAAGAATCTGCAAACTACTTTTACAGAACAGTCACAGCAAGCATGGGACTGGCTAACACAAGAAAAAGTGTTAAAACAATTGAATGGTGTCAAGGTAGACAAAGCTCCGGGGCCAGATGGTATACACCCACGGGTACTTAAAGAGCTAAGCCAGACCCTGGCCAGACCGATATATCTGATTTTCAGGGATTCTTTTATTTCTGGTATGATGCCCATGGATTGGCGTAAAGCAGATGTGGTGCCCATATTTAAAAAGGGATCAAAGTCCCAGCCAGGAAATTACAGACCCGTAAGCTTGACATCTGTGGTAGGGAAGCTGTTTGAAAGGTTGCTAAGGGAATATATTCAAGAATTCTGCTGGAACAGGAATATCATTAGCAATAGCCAACATGGCTTTGTGAAAGATAGGTCTTGTCAAACGAACTTGATCGCATTTTATGAAAAAGTAAGTAATAATATAGATGAGGGAGCGGCGGTTGACGTGATCTATTTAGACTTTGCCAAGGCATTTGATACAGTTCCACACAAGAGGTTACTGTACAAATTGAATGAAATAGGACTAGGGGAAAATGTTTGTGAGTGGATTGGAAATTGGCTGAAAGATAGAATGCAAAGAGTGGTAGTAAATGGCAAGTTCTCCAGTTGGATAAACGTGATAAGTGGAGTGCCTCAGGGATCTGTCCTGGGTCCTCTTCTTTTTAATTTGTTTATTAATGACCTCCCAGAGGGCATAGGAAGCCATGTATCAGTGTTTGCCGATGACACAAAATTAAGTAAGGTAATAAAGTCTGAACTGGATGTGTCTTCATTACAAGAGGACTTGGACAAATTGAGTAACTGGGCAGGCAAATGGCAAATGAGATTCAATATAGACAAGTGTAAAGTTATGCATTTTGGGTATAATAATAAAAATGCAACATATAGTTTAAATGGTGTTTCTCTGGGGAAATCTACTAATGAAAAGGATTTAGGAGTAATGGTAGACAATAGACTTTGCAGTAGCATGCAGTGCCAGCTGGCAGCTGCAAAGGCCAATAAGATATTGGCATGTATTAAAAGGGGTATTGACTCAAGGGAGGAAGATATAATTATGCCTCTTTACAGGTCCATGGTAAGACCCCACCTAGAATATGCTGTTCAATTCTGGGCGCCCTTTCTGAAGAAGGACATTATGGAACTAGAGAGAGTGCAGAGGAGGGCTACAAAACTAGTAAGGGGAATGGAATGTTTTAGTTATGAAGAGAGGCTAAAAAAGTTAAACTTGTACACACTAGAGAAACGGCGTCTTAGAGGGGATATGATAACACTATATAAATATGTTCAAGGCCCATATAAAGGGCTTTCAAAAGACCTGTTCACTAACAGAACAGTACACAGGACAAGGGGCCACCCGCTTAGACTTGAGGAAAGGAGATTTAGTCTACAACAGCGGAAGGGTTTCTTTACAGTAAGGACAATAAAGGTATGGAATGCACTTCCGGAGGAGGTGGTGCTATCAAATACATTAGATGCCTTTAAAAGGGGCCTGGATACTTATTTAAAAGAGCATAATATAGAGGGCTATGCACGTTAGTATTGGGTTTAATATTTAGTTAGGGCTTGTTGATCCAGGGAGAAATCTGATTGCCATTTGGAGTCAGATGCCTTCTTTTGGGTCAGCGATGGTAAACAGGAATAGGAAAAGGGTTGAACTGGATGGACGCAAGTCTTTTTTCAACCTAAATTACTATGTTACTAATTACCCACTGATTTGAAGTCTTTTTTTTAACCCCTTGAATGCTTGAAGTCTCCCAAACATTTCTCTGTATGCGAGGGATGAAAAGCTCCGTTTAAATAATTGGGAATTTGGGGAATTATTTGTCCTCCAAGTTAATTTGCTCCAGAATTTCTTCTCTTGAATCCGACCCCATGTGTCTTTTTTTTTTTTTTGTTTTTAATAGTGGAAATTTTTTCATTGACAGTACCATTTTTGTAGCAGCAGGCAAAAAAAAAACCTTTGGCCAGGTTTAGAAGAAAAAATTATTTATATATATATATATATATATATATATATATATATATATATATATATATATATATATATATATCACTTTTTATGAAAAAAATTGGAAACTGGCTTTCAAATCTATTAATTGTCATTTTGTAAGCAGACACTATTTATGCTCAAAAATGTGCTTAGTTGAATGTTAACCCTTTAAATGCCAGGCAATGGCTTAAAGACAAATCTATCTCTAACTTGCTTTTTTTTTTTTTTTTTTTTTTTTTTTTAATACGTTGTATATAAGCCATTTTGTTTTTTCAGGTATTGAATTGAAACATCTGTGTCTTGAATACATGACACCCTGGCTGCTAAATCTTGTACGGTTCTGTAAACTCACTGATGATGCAAAACGACAGCGTGTCAGCGCTATTTTGGACAAGCTCATAACGATGACTATTAATGAGAAGCAGATGTATCCTTCCATCCAAGCAAAGATATGGGGCAGTCTTGGCCAGGTACATTACTTGCTATACAAATATGTACTAGAATGGTGCTAATGATGGAAGGGATCAACAAGAAACAGGAAATGTTGTCAAGCAGCTCAGATATGAGTTATTTCACCAAAAAGACTAATAGTTTGTTTAAACATACACATAAGAAATAAACTGAAGTGCTAATACAAACATCACACAATACTTAAGTATAATTGAAAACCGAGTACTCTAAACATACCTAAAAACATCTCAATAAAAAACTTTATCCAGAGAAATATAGGGATATATGTATGTCCTGATATATCTGCACATCGGAGCATACATCTGATAAATGGTGCACAGATGTGCCCAGTCAGCTAATGGAAATAGCACCCAAAGCTGGACATAGGAACATAAACTAATACAGAAAAAACAAAAGCCAATATAATATGTACTTAAACTAAACATGCACAAAGTGCTCTACTTGAAATCCCATATAGGTACATATTATGGTACTTGCATATGTAAATACAAAATACTAGAGATTTGAATGAGATTGATATATGTATTATAAAAATATGACTTGATATAAAAAAGTAAATATCCTACCCAAAAGTAATATATGGGTTATAGGACTGTAATTAGCCTTCATGGTGTGCCAGTTTCCTTTAGAGAAACATTAATATTTACCAATATTACATAAAAAACATAATTAGATCATTTCAAACAAGTTCCTCGCAACCAAATAATTTGTAATATGGATTTCAAAGACAGATTTATTTTGCCCCAATGTGTCTCATATATGGACTTTTCGCCAGTCTGAATAATACAATAACAATTGTATAATTCTCTCATACGGTATGTAACCAGGATGCGCTAGTTTTTGTGGGCTATATCTTCATATAGCATTAAAACCTCTACAGTTCTTTAGGACTTGCATGTCGGCATCTTCACATCTTTAGCTGTCATCAATCACTCTGGATTGAAGCCCATAGTGGTAGTATCAGAGGCCAAAGAAGGCAGGAATACAGCTGAAAATACCCCACTCTTCACGCACAGCATCCTGGCAACCTTATCTTGTCAGTAAACTTGGTTAACCAATCTTGATTGACAGAAGACGTCTTGTAACCTTATATATTATCAAACCCTTTTCAAAGTGTTATATAGCTGTTCAACATATATCCCCCATCCATACTGAACAGGAAATGGAACATCTTTTATTCAGTCACTTAATATAGCAACCATCAACACTATATCTGGACATTTAAAGGGAACACATATTTAATGAATAAATCCCCAAGAGCTATGCCACATAATAAAACAAATAAATTAAAAAAATCTGCCAAATTTAACAATGTACTATGTACATTTATCCCTCTAAATGGAAAATATACATATATGCAAAAAATAAAATTTTACACAAAATAAATGATAGAGCCTCTTGTCTCTGGCAAGCAGACTGTCATTTGTTATTTTGTGAGAGTGCATGAAAGTGCACTCAGTTTGCCTCCATGACCCGGACACGCATTGGGAAGATTGTGCCAGGTTATATGATTATTTGGGTCTCACTGAGGAGGGATTAGAGGCACAAGAGGGAGAAGTGGTGGGGAGGTGAAAGACACAGTCCTAAGGTACTGAGCTGTAGCACTGCGATGGCCCCTAATCATCCTAAACAGGAGTTAGCCATTATGTTTATTACCTACCATATTGCACCCAATGCATTGAATAAGTGTCTGGCACTAATAGTGCTAAAAAATTAAGTGAATTTATGTGCAGGACTCCAGTGACATTCAGGCGAATCCAGAAAGGAGGTAATATATATATTTTTTTTATTATTATTATTTATTTTTATTATTATTATTATTATATTTAAGTGTTTAACCCTTTCAGCTCAAAAGGTGTGCAACGCATTGCAAATCACTACGTTAAACTGTCCATAGTTTGTAAATGTGTGCAAGTGAGAGAGTGTGTGCGTGTAGTATGTGTGTGTTTTGCATATTGAGTTTTCTGTATAACATATTGCTTATTACTTTTTGTGTTTTGTGTATTGCTTGTCACGTTTTGAGGACTGAACGAGTGTGTGAGAGCAAGAGTGTGTTTTTCGCTATGATTTTTGTGTATAGCGTTTTGAGTTGTGCATTTTACATAATATGTATAACTCTGTACGTTTTGGGTATAGCTTTTTATATTTTACATGCAGCATTTATATTGTGTATATAGTCTTTTATTCATATGTTCATTGTGGCCCTTGTGTGTATATTTTTGTGTGACTAGTGGAAGGACAAAAATAAAAATATATCAAATTTGCCTCAACATGCTAATAATAACTATCTCAACTGTGTCCTTTTAGTCACGTATAGTAATTATTACTGAAATTTAAGTTTTTGATTGTACTTCCCCATTATTGTAACAGTTGAGGATGTGTTAATCTCTAGCACAGAAGGGTGTTGTAAATGTGTAATCTTTCTACACTTTTCTCTTTGAATGCACTAGTTCTGATCCCCCCTATGTAATTCTTGATCTTGGCTTATTGTATTGGAATTTGTGGTATACTGTAGCCAGTAATCCCGAGACTTAGAGCCTTAAGTATAAAGCAAATACATTCTACTACTACTACCAATTATAATATATTTGTACACTTCATTTATTGTACTCTTCTTAAATGATTTGATTTTATACTCCTGTTCCTAATGGTAATTTCATTACTGCACTGAATGTTCTGTGCACTCTCTTGTTTACATTGCATCTTTAACCCTTTGCATGCCAGAATGGTACACAGCGCATTGCTTTGCAATGCGTTGCGTAATCCTGTGGCGTTCAGAGGGCTATACCTGCTTTCATATTCCCTACCCTAAGCTCTTTTCAAACAGAACCAAGGAGCTCATTGTCAGTGTCATCAAAGTCAGGAAATAAAGGACAAAAAAATAAATAAAATCGCTGCAAGTGCAAATTATGGAAAGGGTTACTATTCTTTTAACAGTCCCATAATTACAATTGATCTAAATGCTGGAGAGGTTTCCAGTGCATTGTTTTGCAGCACATTGGAGACCTCTCTAGAATTCAAGAGCTTAAAAGCCCTTGAACATTTCTTTGTCCCATATGTAACAAATGGTTTGCCTCAGAATTGCTGCTCTTTTTTTTTTTTTTTTTTTTTTCTTCCATAAGGCCTTTAGTGTCACACACACAATATTAGCTGAGATCATTTTCCTTTATAAATTATGGTCTTTTTTTTCTCCTAGATCACAGATCTTCTTGATGTTGTTCTGGACAGCTTCATTAAAACTAGTGCAACAGGTGGATTGGGATCCATTAAGGCAGAGGTTATGGCAGATACGGCAGTTGCTCTGGCATCGGGCAATGTCAAACTGGTGTCGAGCAAGGTTAGTTTTGTATAATCCTCAAAGTAGTATAATCACTGATTGCATATACTCATTATGAGTTTTCCTAATTGTAGTGTAAGCAAGTGCAATAAAATAAACTCACAGGCTCCTGGCTAGCCGCTAGATATTTTCACCACTATTCACGCCAGTTCAGTGCTGCCAAATGTTCATATTTACTTTGCTGTTGAATAGAGTATTTCCTCACCAGTAGTCTGAACAGTATTCAGTGGGGTTACCAGCAATTCAGGTGTTATACATGGAAAGGCACTCTGAACACTTAACTCTGGGGAAAAACTCAGTAAGTTGTAGCCCTGCCATAAAAATGGTTATCACAAAGAAGTAGATATTCAACTTTAATTGATTGAAAAAATATAGTAAATACTGGAAGTGAGCAATAATTGTTTTGCTCAGATTGTCTAATGTGGCTAAAGAGGCTTTTCGACAATTAGTAAATAGCAGCCATTGATGGTAGGCAAACACTTGAATTTCCTTTTTGTGGGAATTCCACTGATTAAAGACATTGTCCTCTTTTACTCTGTTCCTACTGGAATGAGATTGTGACAAAAAATGGCACACTTTGCTTAACCTCCTGACAAAAACATACAAGTCATTATGCACACACTCATATCATAACACACATTCATCTTGTCACGTAAATATGTGCACATGCAGCTGCGTAAGGTCAATATAGTTTGTAGATGTTTTTGTTCGTATTTTGTTTCTTGGTCTGCTTTGCATATTCAGACAAACCGTGAGAAGGCATGTTTTAACAAGCAGAGCAAGCTAAGAAACAATATACCTTCTTCAAATGATTATGTGGGGCTTTCAATTCCATGAACGCTAGAGAGGTCTCCAATATATTTCTTTGCAGTGAGTTGTGATCTCTAGCATCCAAGCAGTTTAAAACCCCATATAAAGGGGCAGTACACTTCTTTAATAAAAAAAAAAAAAAATATATATATATATATATATATATATATATATATATATATATATATATATATATATATAGTGTCCAAAATGAATTTTAGCTTATGAGTGCATTACCAGTCGGGAGGAGTTGCGGAAATCACATGCCAGCTTTCTCCATCTGCATAAGATGGTGTTCAAATCCATAGTAAGTCTGTGGGGTCTTCTAGTCATGGGTCTGATGGACTCTTGATTGAATCACAAGGCTTCCCTGTTTTGCTCCAGATCCCACACCCTCTCACTCTTGTTGTAGATGTGATGATCATTCTGTGACAGTTCCTCCCCCCCCCCCCCCGGGCCTCTCCAGCACTGAACAAGAGCCATCTTGGGTTAAGACATTGTTGTCCACTATGTCCCAATTACCTCTCTCCATCCAGGGAGTTCTTCAGTCTTGGAAGCCCCCTACCATCTTTCAGAGGCTCAGATTATGCCTACGCTCATAGGGGCCTCCTTTCAGGAGGACTTTTCTGAGGGTGAAAGTGAGGAGAGGGAATATGAAGATATGGATTCTACCTACTCCTATGTGGTCTTTTATGAGGCTGACCCACTCCCCTCTGGTGTGTGCTGTTTTGAGGACCCTTCAGGTTCCTGACACCCATGATGAGGGTACATCCTCTATAGATGTTTTTCAGAGGCATAGGAAATCCTCCACTGTATGTCCCACTAATGCTACTCTTGATCAAATTCTTCTGGATGAGAGGTTGTCTATCTCTAAGGTTTTCTAAGCTGTACCCCTTTTCTGAGGCAGCTTTGGGGAAGTGATCCTCCCCTTCTTCTGTGGATCCCTCAATTTCCATGCTAGCCAAGTCCACTGCTGAGGGACTTAGACATTGCGGATAAGAAGCTTATTTTTGCTTCTGCCTGGGTCAACAGAGCTGTTGCGTTCTGGGGTGAACAGATTATAGAAGGTATCTGTGCAGATGCTCCTAAGAAGTAATTGTTGGCTTTTTTCTGGCAAACAGGATGGAGGCTAACTCATGTTTCAGATGCCCTGTTACTGCAAGACTCACATTATGGCTTAAGATTTGGTCTGCAGATCAATCTTCAAAGTAGTTACTGGTTTCCTTACCCTTTCAGGGCAAGTCTTTGTTTGGACCTGAGTTGGACCAGAGATTCGATTGGGGGCAAGAGATAAACTGCATCTGTTTCTTCCATGCCAAATGGAGGCACAAAGGCTGCAAGCTTTGCAGGCCTCCACCTTCTTCTGGCTGTGGTCTCAGTCCGTAAGGTTGCCGAGTTGTAGGTTTTGTCTTGCAAGCTGCCTTTCCTGGCTTTTCACAGGGACAAGGCTGTTCTTCATACCTCTCACAAATGTGAATTCTGAGCTCCACATCAATCAGGAGATTGTTGTGCCTTTGTTTTGCCCAGACACCAAGTTTGACAAAAAGAGAGGGATCTCAACCTGTTGGATGTGGTTGGCTGCCTTAAGTTCTATGTACACTGCACAGAGTCTTTTCGTAAAACTGATTCCATATTTGTCATTCCTGAAGGTCCCAGGGCTGGTCAGACTGCTTCCAAGGTCACCATTGCCTCTTGGCAACATTTGTAGGGCTTACAAACTCAGGAAGAAACCTGTTCCCTTCAGAGTTACAGCACATTCCACCAGGTTTGTTGTGTCGTCCTGAGCTTACAAGAATCTGGCCTCAGCTGAGCAATTGCGCAAGGTATGGATCTCTCTTTCCTGTGCTTTACTGTTGTTCAACTGTTTGAGCTGGTTGACTCTTGTTCTTAAGTGCAGCTTAAGGACCATTGCGTGGCCGTTGCTTAAGGGCCACAGAGATTTTTTTTTTTTGACGGCTCATATTTAGTGCTCCCTGGACGGTGTGCAGTCCTGAAATCCATGGTGTGCCAGGACCGTCATGGGTCCTTATGGCAAATTCACCCGTGATGGTCCAGGCACGTCATGGATCCTTAAGGGGTTAAGGAACTCTGGTATCATTGGGACAGACATGAGGTCCTTTCTCAGTCTTCCCACCTCTGGTAGCCTACTGTTGGTATTCCCCCATGGTATCTGTGTTCCATATTGAATGATAAAGAAAATAGGATTTTAGTCTTGTTAAATCCTTCTCTTAGTCCATATGGAACACGTCACCTGTCTGATTGTGGGAGTCCTTCTAGGATCTTCTCACAGAAAAAGAAAGCAGCTCCTCTCTCTGTCCCTGTTTGGTGTGGTTCTCTCACATCATAAAACTGGGTGGGTAGGGTTTGGCCTGAGGAAGAGAGGGAAGGCTCCACCTTCAAGACCTTGTCTTTTTTATGTGTTCTGCCTTCCAAAGGAAGATCAACCTCCATGGTACCTGTGTTCCATATGGACCAAGAGAAAAGGATTTAACAAGGCAAGACTAAAATCCTATTTCCGTGTTCTGGCCTTGCCGGGCCTGGTTCACTGATCTTCTCAATCTGTCCATCTCCGTGCCATTTTGGTCTCTGTTCCTTCCAGACCTCTTAAGTCTGGGTCCTTTGTGTCTTATAGAGTTGGAGAAGTTGGATTTGACGGCTTTGCTCCCGCATCCTGAGTAATAAAGGTAGGTTCCTTTGATTTTGTTATTGCCTCTATGATGAAGGCTAGCAAGCCGATGTCATCAAAGACATTACATTAGAGTAGAATCTTTGCTCTACAAATGGTATGTAGGCCGGGGTTTGAGGCCAAATCCTTTTAATCTTCCAGTTCTCTTAGCCTTTCTTTTGTGTGGCTCTCAGAAAGGGCTTAGTCTTCACTCTATTATGTCCAAATCTCTGATGCTTTTACAGAGGTGTATTGCCACCTTACTGGATCTGCAAACCTGTGTGCATGGGGTGGATCATGCCAACCCAGTCTCTTAGGATCCCACTCCTCTGATGGATTTGAACTTGATCCTGAGAGTGCTTCATTTGAGCCTCTGTGTTCGGTTTCCCTTCGATCCTTGACTTTTAAGACCCCTTTCCTGCTGCTGATTGTGTCTGTTAGATTATTTTGTTATCTTCAGACATAATCCTGTAACTCTTGCCCCCCACCGAAAAAAAAAAAAAAATCTGTTATTCTGATACTGTGGTTTTGAGAACTCCTGTTGGGTTTCTTTCCCATGGTTGTTTCAGAGTTTCTGATTAACATACCTGGGAACTTTCCGGTTTTGCACCGGAGACTCCGGATTTCAAAGTGAATTACCGGGTCTCCGGGGCAATGTGTGAATCACCAGGTGGGCAGAGTTTAAGTAGAAACTCTGCCCACTTGTGCTCCATCTTGCCCAGTTCCTCCCACTCCCCGCCCTCTTACCTTCATTTTGCAGGGGTTTTTTTTGTCCCGCCCGCCCCTTTTATGACGCGAATCGCGTCATTTTTGGCACTGACAGGGTTACCCTCATTAATACATCCTTTTCTCATAATCCAGGTGGAACACAGGACTTCCACGAGTTGTTTGAGTTCTGAACAAGAGTTGCTTTTTCCTTTCTGGTTGAGGTGACTTACTTTCTGTCTCTTTTCGGTTTTCAATCATTGTTATTCTTTAAAGCTGAAAGTATCTAGTGGGGGTAAAGTGCAGTAGGGAGGGAATCTCCACCTCCAAGGAGCTTTTTAAGGCAACTGCGCTGCCCTTCTGGCTATAAGATACTTTACCCCCATGGTCCCATTGTTCCACACTGGATAAAAGAGAAATATACTTACACACAAAAGAAGCACAGCACTGCCCATGCAAAACGTTCCACTGGTAGCCACAGAACCACAGTACCCTAAAAAACAAAAAAGCTGGTGCTTGGCACTCAATCAATGAATATCAATGAACCAGGCAGTTTCAAAATATAGATAAAAACTGCACTCTATTGAAGCAGGAATAAAAAAGTTGTTGATAACACCAGCAACAAAAGGTACACATACTTTCACTCTAACGAGTTTAGCACCTCTTGGTGCTTACTCATAGAACCATACTACCCTGTCTTCCAACCCACCTCCAACTATCAACCCTTTTCACAGCAGCAATTTGTTACCCTCTCAAGCGATCAAAGGGTTAATTCACAAGGTCTAAGAGAAAAGGATGTATTGGTAAGTACACTAAAATCCCTATGTACCTTACAGGAGCTTCTCTATGGTTCTTCAAAGGGATGGGAGCAACACCACTTGGTCATCACAATTTAAAATGTTTGAGCTGTAATAAGGTTTGAATGAAAATGTCAAACGTTGCCTAGTCTATCAATAGAAAAAGCCCTATAACGTATTTTCAATAAAAATGTTTACTGCTCTTTTAAATCAATGAAAGTTTTTATTTGTTAGCCATGATACACTTTTTCACCAATTTGTTGACGTTTTCAGTTTGCAGATATGGCCCTTAAAGCGGAACTAACACGGATAACAAACCTTGTCTTTAATAATTCACTATCTGGCGACTAGCTGCTTAGTAGCACTAGTCGCCAGAATTATTACCTCTTTATGGAGAAATACGCAGTCATCCTCGGCTGACAGGCAGGACGGAGTGCAGACATCTTGCCCTAGTGATGTCCGCGCGCCTGCTCTGTCAGTCCCTTCCGGAGCCGAATGGCTCCTAGCAACGCCTCCTACAGCTGTATGGGACTGACAGAGCAGGCGCGCGGACGTCACTAGGGCAAGATGTCCACGCTCCGTCCTGCCTGTCAGCCGAGGATCACTTCGAATTTCTTCATGAAGAGGTAATAATTATGGCGACTAGCGCTACTAAGCAGCTAGTCGCCAGATGCTAGTCGCCAGATAGGGAATTATTAAAGACACGGTTTGTTAGCAGTGTTAGTTCCGCTTTAACCCCTTGTGCGCACCTGTGGTCTTCAACATACTGTGAAGCACCATCTGGTTCTAAAGGAGTTAATGTGGATATAATATTGTGTTTTTTAGGTGATTGGAAGAATGTGTAAAATAATTGACAAGACCTGCCTCTCTCCCACCCCTACTCTGGAGCAGCATCTCATGTGGGATGATATTGCCATTCTTGCCCGTTACATGCTGATGCTGTCCTTCAACAACTCCTTGGATGTGGCTGCCCATCTTCCCTACCTCTTCCATGTTGTCACTTTGTTAGTGGCAACTGGCCCTCTATCTCTTCGAGCTTCCACCCATGGCCTTGTCATCAATATTATTCACTCTCTGTGCACTTGCTCTCAGCTGAACTTCAGTGGTATGTACTTTTACATGGGGTACCTATAGATTTGACAAATCAACCTAGGGATGGGCAATTGTTAGCTGGACTAAGGAAATAATTAACACGTTGAACCCCTATTTGTCTTTTTACAGTGCAACAAGAGTGCAAATCAATATGATTATTATATCTTTGTGTACTATAATTATTTTTTATTTAGATGTCAATCACCAATCAGATATACTAGACTTAAAAGGGAAAAAAAAAGCAAATAAAACAATACATTCTTAATATGTATCTTAAAAAAAAGCATATTTATATTTGCATATTTCTAAAGAGCCAGCCCACTGATATTGTTATTATTATTAATTTATTTATTTAGGTGTAATATTCATATGATGATGGCTCATACAAGTGTTTTGGTGTCTGCTGCCCCAAGTAACCCATTTTCTGGATTGATCCAGTTAAGCTGTATAAATCTATTAAAATAGCTGAACTAATGGACCAGGTATTTGGTAAACATAATACGACTGAATGCATTGAGACAATAGAACTAGTCCTGTCATCCACGGATTTGATTAGTCTTCTTGCTGTGGGATTTTAAGATTGTTCCCAGGACATTTGCACACTATAGGAGAAAGGTCCTACTAAACAAATTTAAAGAAACAAAATGAGAACGAGACAGGGGTGTTCCTTATATGGAGTATGAGGACACAGGTGATGACCACCACCAAACTCATCCAATAGTTTATACTCGCCAAATAAGTGGTTGAAGGTTTACATTTGTAAACGTCAGCTACACACTGTTACAGACAGAGCTAAAGCCTGATTGTTAATATGGGCAAATCAAGGCTGTGCCTTTGTCACCATCTCCTCCACAGTGTAAACATGGAGCATTAAAAGGGAGGGACACCAAAAAGTGTAATATAGTAAGGTTAATTCACACAAATAAAAAATTTAAAATCAAATAAAATGCTCTCACTTTATTATAATGTCTGATTGGGAATATTCCCAAACAGCAAACTCAATAGACATGTGGAATTACTGCAGATTCTGGAACAAAGATGAAGTAAAAAGAGCCTCTCTCCACAATATATTCTTCACCAAAAATATTTTTTTGTTGAGTGCATTTTATTAACTTTTAATTGTGATATCACGTTACATTATTATACTATTACCTTTTTTTTCCTGCCAAGTAATGATGGCTTCAGTGGCTTCCTGCCCAGGATTGTTGTATGCTGATGGGTCTTTGCTCCAGCTGATGCCATTGATCACAAACCAACTGTCTGCTGCTGTTAATTCATGAAAATTGTTCCCGTATTTTCTCTTTCATCTAATGTGGAACACAGGAACCATGGGTCTGAGCTACCCTCCTCCAGGGCATGTAAAAAAAAAAAAAAAGGCAGGGCCTTTTTTGGCTGAGAATCCCTTCTCTTCCTGTAGCTTATCCCCCCTTCCTTTCCAAATTCAAGTGACCTCTCAAGCAAGAGGAGCAAGCCGACACAGCTCTTATATTTTAGTTCTACTTCAGCTTAGATATAGACAGCGGCGTCTGTAGAAATTTTTCCAAGGGGGGCAAAGCCATAATATGACCCCTAGGCCAGCCCATCCAGCCCCTTTGTTTATATGGCGGGTGAATTGTAAGTGGGGGGCAAGTGCCCCACCCCTTTCAGATGCCCATGAATATAGATCTATCCAATCCCACATTAGGCGGGTTCCCATTAACTGACTTTTCACAAGTTGGACTGTCAAGTTCAGAGTTGTATTTCTGGACCTTTTCTTTGTGGAGTTTGACTTTGACAAGTCTGTTCCTCATGGATGAACTTGTATGAAGTTCTGCAGTTTACTAAGGGAACCTGATGAAAGAAGACTGGTAAGTTAGCCATCGGAGTGCCATGATCTTATCTACTTATGTACAGTTACCTTTTGGCACCTGCTTTCAGTGGAGTCCTTGCCTAGTTTGCACTGTCTTTTTAGTCCTGATTTTAGGCATTTCTCTCATTATGTCCTACGTTATAACAGTGGCTACTGCTGTCTTTATATGGTCCTTATACCTTTCAGGGATAATTCCCAAATGAAGGTTTATTTCCACCTTAAGTTTTCTCCCATGCCAGTAATCTTTATTGCAGAGATGTTTCTGTGCATTTCTCTATATTTCACTAGGTTTGCGTCTTTTTCCCATTATTTAGTTGCACCCTAATTGTAATAGTGCACACCGTATAAGAACCGGGAGCCCGAGCAGTAGCTGTCTCTGTTCCATAGAGTTTAATGGGAGAACTGGTATTCATCCCCCACTGATCATGCTCTATCTCATGGTTGGAATGGAGTAACTGCTGGGGAGTAACCATTGGTTAAGAATAAGCAATATAAAAGAAAAACTACATTTCCCAGAATCCCTATTTTCCTAGCCTCTTTTTCCCGATTGGATAGGTGATGAGTTGGCTGCCACCTTATTCTACCATTGATTATATATTGATTATATATTTTCTGTGGGCTTTTGCTATCTTTATTACAATTTTGGCCTAGTTTGGGGTAGTTTTTTCTGATCCCAAGGCACATGGGGAAACCAAAACCTAAAGATTTATGTGATCCTTTTACTCCTTTACCTCATTGTTCATCATGGGACACTGGGCTTCCAAGGGAATCCCTCTTGTACTGTGACCCCTACATCCCCACCGGGGCCTTCCAGCTCCAAACAAGGGCCAGCTTGGGTATGATGTCTTCTGTTGCATCCATTCCTTCATCCACACAAGGGGTTCTCCACTCATGCCAATCCATGCCCCCCATCAAACACGTTGATCTCCTCTTTAGGGGCCACTCTCCGCTCCTTTGGTGAGGAAATAAATACAGAGGAAGAGGACATGGGTTCTGCCTTGTTCTTTGGGGATGCCTATGCCTCAGTGGAAGGGCTCATGGGGGAGGTGAAGACCCTTCAGGTCTCTGATGTGGGGTCTTCCTCACTGGACATCTTCCACAGGGTGCAAGTCTCCCCAATTTTTTCCCCCAACAATAAATTGGATCAGGTTTTACTGGAGGAATGGAAAACAACAGATAAGAGACTTTTGCTTAATAAGCATATTTCCAAATTATACCTTTTTGCTGAGGCTATAGCACAGTGGACTTTTCCACCTATGGCTGATCCCTGTATTTCTTGACTGGCCAAAAATACAGCTCTTCCATTGGGGGATGCTGCAGGCCTTAAGGACCAGGCTGGGAAATGCCTTCATTCCTTATTAAAGGCAAAATTTTGGCCATCGGGACAGCTTTGTTTGCTTCAGCTTGAGTCAACAGAGAAAAAAGCCATCTGTGGTGAATAACTCTGAGACAATCCATGGGGATGTTCCTAAGGGGAAACTTCTGCTTATGGCTGCCAACATATCGGAGGTCAACACATATCTCACTGAACTGGCCTTTGATGCTGCCATATTCTATTGTAAGTTCTCAGCATTATCAGTTGCCCCGCTGTGTACTTTGCAGCTCAAGGTTTGGTCGGCTGCACAATCCTCAAAAGAGATCCTTAGTGTCCCTTCCTGCTGTGGGCAATCATCTCTTTGGATCTGACCTCAATGATGCCTCTGTGTTCAAGAGCAGGCTCCTGTCTCAGATTTCTTCCAAACGTTCTTTATTTTTTTTCTTCTTCTCAGGAAGGTACATGGATTTCCTCCCCCCCCCCACTACGGTTTTGGGGGAACAGAATATTCACCGTGCCCCAAAGCCTGAGCAGACTTGGCAGAAATAAGTCTGCTCAGAAGCCTAAGTCTGACAGGCCCACCTCCCCATGACTCGCAGGTTCCTAGTACTTCTCAACCATAGGGGCTTGTCTCTGTCTTTTCTAAGACACTTGGGTGTCTTCTGTGATGGGCCAGAGGGTTTTGCAGTTCATTTCGGAAGGATACCATATTGACTTTAAATCCGTTCCTTGTTTTTTTACGGGGTTTTTCTTTGTCAAGAATTTCTCTGGATCCAGATCAGGCACTTCTGTTCATGGGTGCCATCTCATCCCTGTTAATAAATCAGGTTTTGGTTCCTATACCTACCCAGGAAAGTATCTCAGGCTTTTACTCCAATATTTTTTGTGGTTCCCAAAATGGATGGCAGTAGCCACCCTATTCAAGTCTTGAAATGGCTCAAACATTACATGGAATCCCTGCAGTCTGTTATGTCAGCAGTGTGTCCAGGAGAGTACCTAGCCTCCCTAGACCTTCAGGATGCTGACCTGCATGTCCTGATTAATCTAGACCACCAGAACTTCCTTCACTTCCCATTGAGTGCAATCCATTTCACTGCCCTTCCTTTAAACCTAGCGTCAGCTCCAGAAATCTTCATGAAGACCATGGCAGCTCTGGCTGCCTACTTCTGCTCACAAGTGATTTTCCTGACTCCTAATCTATGCTGGTTACTTCATCACCCTCATCTGTCACGTAATGCCCCTTTGTAAAACCAGAATGGACCATGGTGACTACAGACACCATCCTGAGAGTCTGGGAGGCAACCCCGTGTCCCCTTCCAGCTCAAGGCTGCTGGATTGGGGAGGATAATCTCTTCTCAACATCCTGGAAATTTGAGCAATTCGTATGGTGCTTCTTCAACTGTTACCAGGTATTGAAATGAACCCCTGTGAGTTCGTAGTCCAACAGTACAATGGCAGTCTCAAACATCAGTAGTCAACTCTGAGAGCATCAGCCTGAATGGAGGTTCTGAAACTCCTTCAGTTGATGGAAGCTCATGTACCAGCTATCTTGGCAGTGCACATCCTAGGAGTGGAAAATGTGGTAGCAGACTTTCTAAGTCACCAAGGTCTGGATCCAAGAAACATGGAACTCAACCAGAAGGCATTCAAACAGTTCCCCGCTGGGGCTTCCCATCAGTGGACTGTTCTGCACCAAAACAAAAGATCCTTTAGCCTTTGTGATGGACACACACTTTCATCTGGTCTCTGATTCCCAGGGTACTAAGTCTGATCAAGACTGATAATGCACTGGTTATCTTGATTACACCTTTCTGGCTCTGTCGGCCCTGGCTTGCGGATCTTCTCATTCTGTCCATGGAGGAATCATTTTGTCTTCACTTGAGACCAAATCTCCTGACACAGGGTCCCTCCTGTTATTAGTAGGTGGAAAGGCTGGCCTTAACAGCATGGCTTTTAAAGCCAACAGCTTGAAGAGGAAGCGTTTCTCGGGTGATGTCATCTCCACCATGATCCAAGTAAGAAAACCAATTTCTTCCAAAGCATATCATAGGATGTGGTCCTTTTTTTTTTTTTTTTTTTTTTTTTTTTCTTACCTAAAGTAGTTTCCACCTTCCACATCAACCAGGTAATTGTACTTCTTTCCTTTTGCCCTGACACTTCCACCATGCAGGAAAGGGATCTTTACCAGTTGGTTGTAGACTGACGACGTGAGTATTGTAGGCATCGTGAACAAGCCCTTAGAGAGGCTGCTTACCTCTTTGACATTCCTGAAGGTGCTAGAGCGGGTCCAGCTACATTTAAAATCACTTCTTGGGTCAAGGCTGTCATCCAGCAGGCAAATGTTACCAAAAACAAAACAGTCCATTACCAGCTCACAGCACAATCCACCAGCTCTGGTGCTTCCTGGGCCTACAAGAATCAGGCATCTGCTTAACAGCTGTGCAAGGCAACTACATCTTTGCGCACATTCACCATGCTAACATGTCAATGTCTTGACCTTGGCTGAGGCCAGCTTTGGCCGGAAGTTGCTTCAGGCGGTCATGCCTGTTTAAGTGCCTGTTCAGTAGTTTTGAGCCCTGTTGGCTCGTTTGGCTGTTTGTTCAGTCAGTTTGTTATCCGTTGACACCTGAGGTTGCATAAAGCCAGTGTAGTCCTATGCAATACTTGTCTTCTCTGGGGAGAGTCTTTTCTCTTTTTTCTTCCAAGGAATAGTAGTGGGTGCTTTGGCATATCCCCATGGTTTCTGTGTTCCATATAGGATTTTAGTGAACTTGCCATTAAATCATTTTCTCTGTCTATATGGAACACAGAACTCCGATCCAGTGAAATAAACCTTGTGTTCATGTCCCCTGGCAGAGGAGTCTTTGTTCAGTGGACTTTTCTTATTTCCTTCCTGCTTTAGGTAGTTTCTTGTTCAACATTGCTATACATAAATCTGGAAAAGCAGGTAGTTATGCTAGAGGAAGATGAGTAGTCTCCTCTTGAAAGGCACTGCCTTTTTTGAAATGCTCTGCCCTCAGAAGGAGGAGTGCTTAACCCCATGATTCCTGTGCTACATACGGGATAAGAAAATGATTGACTTGATAAAAATTGATAGACTCTATCACTAAGCCTATATCTATGCACTCCTTTTTGAATAAAGCTTGCCAAAGCTGTTTTTTTTATAACCACTAAAAATACATATTTTAATAGCTAGTAGTTTGTAGTCTTCCTCACACTTGGATTTCTGATAATGTGGCCAATGTTTGACAGGTATGCCCCTACCCTAGGAATAATTGGTGTTTAATTTAATACATTGGCTTACCTGGGTAGGGGTCAGTCACACAATAGCCAGGTGTGTGTGTGTGTGTGTGTGTGTGTGTGTGTGTGTGTGTGTGTATAATATATATATATATATATATATATATATATATATATATATATATATATAATATAAATTACATCATGTTTTCAGTACATAGTACACAACAAACAATAGGCTTTAACAGAACTAGTCTTTATAACAGAGTGCAGATTGCTGATAATTGTGTTCAGAGGATACCTGCTTTTCTGATAAACAAATTAAAAGCCACTTAACCTATATATATTATATAAAGATGGTGGTTTCTAGTTTTCTGTCAGCCACACCCCAGGGTGTTACATAGGTGGAGTTATGCAAAACACCACTTTGTGTGTCCAATGGGATGTTCCAGAGGGCATAGTGTATTCTCTGGATAGCTGAGGAGGTGTTCTCAGCCAAAATATCAGACCTTGTGTTGGGACATCAGGACCCTTCCTGATATGGCTGATAGATCAATAGAGGCGACTCAGGGGAGAAACAGGGCTCCCCTGCTTCCATCCTACCAAAGCTACTGGGTAGGAGTGGGCGGGATCAGAGAACATCTCCCACATTGAAAGCCGTACCCCCAGGGGTTCAGGTACCATTGAAGCAGAGGAGCCCTGTTGTTCTACTGCATCACCTCTATTGCTCTCCCAGATGAAACAGCTGGGAGATCAGCAGCCGGTAGGGCATCAGGAGGGGTACTGATGCCCCACCACAAGGTCTGATTTTAAAAAATACACTAAGGATTAAAACAAGCAATCAAAAAAGCACACATATGGGTTATGTTGTTTCGCACTTGAAATTAGCACGCAATTTAATGTACACACAACTTTAACTTTGTTCTACAGAGAATCTGAGACATTTCTTATTTTCTGTCGTCCAGTGTGGAACAGAGGAAACACTGTAAACTCCACTCCTCCTGGAGGGCAGGGCACTTCAGAAAACAAGATCTCTGAGCGGACACTCTTCGTTCTACTTTACCCTTGCCTACCACATTGTTTTAAGTGATCGCCCACAGAAGAAGGGTGTATAGGCAATGTTCACTTAATAGCATATGGGGCTTTATAATCCCACATTAGGCGGGCTCCCATTAACTGGCTTCCTTAAACATGGTTTGCCAAGTTCACAGGCTAATTTCCAGGACCTTAACCATGTGGAGGTTGACTTGATTCTCTAGTCCAGTGTTTCTCAACTCCGGTCCTCAGGACCCACTAACAGGCCAGGATTTGATGATTTCCTTGTTAGAGTACAGGTGAGTTAATCAATGTGAATGAGCCTCTGATCACCACACGTGCACTAGCAGAGAAATCCCTAAGCTCTGGCCTGTTAGTGGGTCCTGAGCACAGGAGTTGAGAAACACTGCTCTAGTCTTTACCTCATTGTTGGGTGTCTCCGAAGCAGTTCACTATATTACTATGGGATCCTGAATGTGAGTTAACAGCTTGAGTGCTGCAATCCTGTTATATGTTCCTGTACTACTGGCACCCTCTGGACTGTTGTGTGTTGATTGTGATGCACTCAAAATGTGACTATCCTATGACTGCTTTTATAGTAAGGCCTATTAACCCTTTCTATTTCTTATGTCTAACAAGTGTCGGGGCATTCTACACCTCTGTGGAGACAGATGCTTCACTTCAGTGAGCTTTCCTATTTATTCGCTCACTTATTTCTTTTCTGATTTTATTTTATGTCTTTTTATTTGACTGGAACTTTGATGCAGCCCCCTTTAGGATCTGGAGCCATAGCAGCAGCCCTCTTTGTTTATCACACTGTGTTTGTATGGGACATATCTCTGCCCCATTTCCTCTCTCTTTTGTGGGTGGTTTCATATTAAATTGGGTGGTCTGCTTTTCATAGCAGTCACGTAGAGGTCCTTGTCCAGGTATTGTGAGGCTGCACTTTTCAAGAGGTTGGAGAGCCACATTTTGCTTTATCTGCATTTCAGAACTATAACACCCAGAATCCCCTGTTTCACAGGTGTTTATCTTAGGGTGGAAAGGAATGGTATTTCCTTGTGATTGCGTATGCTACTCAGAGGCTGGTCTCTCCCTCGTTTCTGCTGTATTAACCACTTACAGTCAGATAAGTATATATATATCTTTTCTTATTTTTCTGCTAGTTGAAGTACTTTTGTCTTCTTTTAGGCATGTCTGAACCCAAGGAACACATGGGCAAATCTAAAGCCAAGGATTCTTCTGTCCCCTTAACTCTTTTAATCCATTGATCCTTATGTCAGTCTCTTCTATTCACTTGGTCCTAAACTCTTGGTCTG
The DNA here is from genome assembly GCA_037306005.1 of Rhinophrynus dorsalis. Taxonomy (NCBI): domain Eukaryota; kingdom Metazoa; phylum Chordata; class Amphibia; order Anura; family Rhinophrynidae; genus Rhinophrynus; species Rhinophrynus dorsalis. The sequence goes on along the minus strand of CM074719.1, from coordinate 356,584,443 downwards.
GGGGACACCCTATGCACTTAAATCCTATTTTTGGGGGTCATTCTCAATTTGTTGGGAATTCCTTTACTGGGGAAGGTGAAACTAATTGGGATGAAATACATTCCTCCATGTTATTGCGGAATGTCTACGAGGAGGACCCTTGTCCCTCACCTGAGGGACTTATTAGAGCAGTTCTGGAGACACTTCAGGTATTGGAGGCCTCTGACTCTTCAGAGAGATTTTAGAGATTAACTCCTCATCACTTTTTGGACTAGGTCCTTCTGGAAGACACCTGGTGCATCTCACCCATTTCTCCCTCTGGTAGATGCTTTGGCTTTTAAGGATCAAGCAGATAAATTCTTGGATTCTGTCCTGAAAGCAAATTTTTCAGCTATTGGCTCTGCCGTTTGGTCCATTTTTGATGCTATCTGGGTCATTAGATCTGGCTATCTGGGTTGAAAAGCTTTGATACCATCCAAGGGATTGTTCCCAAGGATGAGCTTTTCATGCTGCTACTCAAAATTCTTGAAGCAAATGTATACCTTACGTAAAGGACCTTTGGCACTGCCAGGTTATTTAAAAAAGCCTCTGTCTGTCTGCCTTTTCAGTAGCTGGAGACCCAATATATAACATTCTGCATTAATTACTGTATTGGGATTAAATGAAGAAGCAGCAATGTATATTCTGTTTGGTATAATTGGAATTGTATGATCCAGTTACTTTGAAATACAGCATCCCATCATAAGAAGGGTTAATGAAAACGAGTGTATTAACTTATGTTAAAGGTGATGGGGTTTTTTCAGTGTGTCTGAAAAAACTTTGGATAGGACTGATCATGAATATGTAGATCACCTATAGTGTTTATTTTATTGTTTTCTGATAATGGTGATAAGTGTGATCTGTATTAGATGTTTATTGATTATGACCTTAATTTAATCTGCTGTATAATTACTGTTTTGAGAAGAAAAACGGAAAAAGAGAGAGAAAAAATACTTGGGATGAGTCAGGTTTATCTTGGTGTGAGAAAAGAACGCTACTTTAATAAGCTCTGTTTATTGGAAAGATGGATTACATTGAGCTCTGTGTATGGCCATCGGTTGCTAGATGTAGATCTGGCAGCCGAAGGATTAATATTAGAGATGTCATGAATGTGACTCCGAAGGAGTTAACAATAAGATTACTTGGGTGTTATCTATTAGGGGAAGGGCAAGAGAGTATAAAACCGGGCTTTTTGAGCCGGCTCTCCACCCCTTGATGAAGCTGTAATGGCGAAACGATCGTCGGGTCTCTGACCACAGACTTTGTGTATCCAGTCCTTATGTGATTTAAATGATACTTATAGCTCTGTACTTTTCAATCTTTTTCTCTGCTCCTATCATTTTTTGGCCTATATCGATCACTTACCCAGCGGGCCCTTTACCAAATGATTTTTGTGGACTGACCGCTGGGAAGTTTGAGCGAGTGATTCGCTAATTTTTGGGTGATCACCTTTTGCGGCCGCCTCTTCTCTATTCTTTGCTCCTACTATGAGATATTGAGAGGCAGGTAGAATTTGTGGCTTTTGCACTATTAGAATACCATCTATTATGGGTAACAACCTTTTTGTAATTTAAGTTAACGTAATAGGCTACAGCAGCCCGTATATTCTGTCCCCTGCTGGCAAATGCGCATGTCAGTGTGGAGGACTGGGTTGCTGATAAGTATCACTATAGCTGCTTATACGTAACAACATTGTTGCTATTGGAGAATTGATAGAATTTAAGTTTCCTGGTAAACTATGGTTAGTGCAAGGATAAAAATCCCTCCCTTAACTTTCGCTTTCCAGTATACTTTTGTTAAGAAGGAAGGAGGACAAGAACGGACATCTAATATTAGTATAGACGTTCTGATAACCTATCACACACTAGGACTGCAGTTTTGTTTTTAATTAACTAGTTTTGTAAGGGACTAATAAAAGTTATATTTTAAATGCTAATTTATTTATCCTGCCCCCTTTATTTAACCTTTGTGTTTATCCCGTTGTCCCATTAATATAGGAGAGGGATATGGTGCTGTTATGAGATTTTCTTTCTTTTTTCTGTTTTGTTTAACTATACATATGTCTCGAGCACAATCCACTTATTCTTATAGAATAACCTATGATTACATATAGACAGTGGTGCACCTTATATTTTTCTTCTCCACCTCAGAGACCTTGTTTTTAGAAGTGCCCTGCCTTCCAAGAGGATAGGACTTTAACTCATGGTTCCTGTGTTCCACATGGACTAAGAGAGAGAGATTTAATGGTTATGTTCACTAAAATCCTGTTCTAAAATATACTGCGGCACAGCTCCATCACAACAATTTTCTCCACAGGACTTTTTACCAAAGCAGTATTAGCGGCTCTATAAGTAGAGACAACTGTGCAGTCAGCAGCAGAGGGTTACTGACATATCAGAGGTATTGATACCATTCTCTCACTAATGACTACAGTGGTTCTCACCCATGTAATATATTTGCTACTGACCTTCCAGTCGCAGATGAGTTTGAGGCTGTAGGCCTTGCTGACTGGCAATTTATAACAGGACATTCTCTGGCATCCGCTAACACTTATAAGCACCATTGTTTCAATATTAAAAGTGCACCTCCTACAACTGCTGCATTTGATACATGTGAAAATCCAATAATATGACAAGATAATTTTATAATGGATATAAAAATAAAAAGCATTAAGTTTCTCTATGTGGGTATATCAATGTAACAAACATTTAAATATATATGGCACTTAATGCATATGTTTGATCCCTGCAGAGGAAACCAAACAGGTGTTAAGACTAAGTTTGACTGAATTCTCACTGCCCAAGTTCTACTTGCTGTTTGGAATCAGCAAGGTGAAGTCGGCAGCGGTTATAGCCTTCAGATCCAGTTACCGGGACCGGTCCTTCTCACCCGGATCATACGAGAGGGAAACCTTTGCTTTAACCTCATTGGAAACGGTTACAGAAGCCCTGCTAGAGATTATGGAGGTACAAGAAATAATTTCTGTTCATGTGTATCGTACATAACCACTTGAAGACCAAATAGGTGTGCATCGCACTGATCCAATGTTTTGACGAACCTCTCTGGTCTTCATTGGGATAACTTCACCAGCAATATGCCCATCATTTGAAATTATTACTTTTTTTAAATGAAGACATTCACATTCTAGGATAACACAAATCTTTATGGGCTGGACTGAGTTGAGCATACCTTCAATTTTACTTTCCTTTAAACCCATTCCCTCTTATGCTGACCTGTGAAGACAGGTAGATTACGTAATGTGCCAGGGTATTCTGCAATGCAGTCTCGGCTGAGATTAACTCTGTTCTTCTTTGTATCCTAAACCCATGGATGGGGGTCTCTTTCCCCCTCCACATGTGCCACCAGAGGAGGAGGAGTCATAATATTTCACCGAGTTCTGGGAAAGCGGATTGACCTTAATATCACCTGCAGCAGAGAACAAGCAGATTTATAGCAGCCTCTGCTTGCCTTTGGAAGGGGTAATGGTTGCAGGCACAGTAACAAACTCCTTTTACACACTGGTTATGCAGTGTACAACCTGTGCAAAACTACTGCTACTTTCAGTTTAGTGGTGGCATGTGTCTGACTGGCATGCTCTATACCATGCACTCATCAGCACTACAATGGTTAAAGGGATAGCAATGTTTCATAATAAAACCAGCTCTAATTAATCATCATAGTATTTGGACTTTGGAGAGTGTTATTTCAATTCTGTCAGAGTTGTAGTTCAAGAGTAATTCAATGACAAAGTATCTCCTACCCCTTCTACTGATGTAACACTGCTCAGCCAGATCAGAAGGGAGGTGCCCAGGTAGATTGCAGAGAGGGACAATCGTCAATTAAGACAAGGGTAAAACCTGAAAAACTTGTCAAGGGGAGCAGGGCTTTCATTATTCTCATAGGAAGATTGTCCCCTTCTGTTATCTGTCTGGTCTATGGACTGAATTCCACATCTGAGAAAAGATGGCTTACACTAGGTAAAAGGGGCGGGAGGGTTAAACTTTGCTTGTGAATATCTCTCAAACTATAAGGTTTGAGAGATAAGACATATCGTTCTTCGTGTTTTTTTAATGTCTACAAAGTAAAATAGATAAAACGAAGTACTACTATCCCTTTAACATGGAAGCCTGAGAAAACATTCAAGCTTCTGCTTTGCTGATGAACATCCATGTTATCTGTTGCCACATAGACTGATGTCATAGAATGTGTTGATATTACCTTTAAATATCCCGTACTTCCACATAGCCTTTTTAAAATGCATATGTAGACTGTTGTATTTAGACAACATTTGACTAATTTTGTTTGTTCTGTTTATAATGGGATATCAGAGCTACTTCAGCTGATGTGATTTGTACCCACTTCTCTTCTGTTTAGAAGAGCTGTTATCTTAGCCCATTTACAGACAATGCTGCATTATTCCTATCAAGAGTTATCATGTAAGAAAGTTGGGGAGTCCTGCAAAAGTCAAAATATGTGCCACCACAGAGAATTGTTATGGGTGCTTGCACGAAGCACAGGGTATTTAAGTGTATATAACTCCAGTATATTTTTTTGTTTAGTGTTATTTTTATTGTACCAGTAAATTATTTCCAGGATAAAGCTTTGATTGGTAACAAGGGTAAGAGTGATTATTTTGGTTCCAGTTGGCTGTATTTATATTAACCTTTCCTAAGGATTAAAACACGTAAATCAAAATATTTTTAGTAGATTTCTGTGGGCTTCCTTGAATGTTAAACCTTTCCCATTTAAAGGGATAGTAATGTTTCATAATAAAAGCAGCTCTAATTAATCATCATAGTATTTGGACTTTGGAGAGTGTTATTTCAGTTCTGTCAGAGTTGTAGTACAAGAGTAATTCAATGACAGTGTCCCCCTCCCGCCCCTTTTACTGATGTAACATTTCTCAGCCAGAGCAGAACGGAGGTGCCCAGGTAGATTGCAGAGAGGGACAATCTTCAATTAAGATAAGGGAAAAACCTGAAAAGCTTGTCATGGGGGGCATGGCTTTCATTGTTTTTATTGTAAGAAGATTGTCCCCTGCTGTTATCTGTCTGGTCTATGGATTGCATCCCACAAGAAGATAAGAGATGGCTTACACTAGGTAAAAGGGGCAGGAGGGGAGACTTTGCTTGTGAATATCTCTTAAACCATAAAGGTTTGAGAGATAAGACTTATATCATTCTTCATATTTTTTTAAAGCTTACAAAATAAAATAGTTAAAACGAAGTATTACTATCCCTTTAAGCATGCATAAACTGATGAGACCATTATTTGTTGCCACCTCCTCATCAGTCTGTCTGTGTATGATATAAAGTGTCAAGTCAGGAGGAGTTTCTGTAAACTTAAACACAATCTTATTATTTGATTTGTAATGTTTTTCAAGTTTAAGAGTTCAAATATAATTTTTTACATTTTAGTACTTTTGACCAGTTGGATATGTGTGTTAAAAAAACAAAAAAACACTTTAGAGCCACTTCTGGAAACATTTGTGCACACCCGGCTAGGGATAGAAAGTAAAGAGGCCCCTCATTTGATACTGTGGGTTGTTTTCTTTCTAAAATGGCATGGTTTGTGTACCTTTTTTTTAGTTTCTGTATTTTTACAACCATTTTAGTACAGACAAGTATATTTGAAAAAATGTAAGTAATACCAGAGCTTGTAGTTTGGTGTAGTTTTGTGCTTCTGGCACCCAGTACAATATGTCAGCTCATACAATGGGTTGCCTTTTTTGTTATAAGGGTGTTAGATCGTAATTATAGTAGGAAATGACACAGTTCTCAGAGGTTTCAATAATCAAAAGCGGTGGAAATGTAAAAAAAAAAAAAAAAAAATTGTGCACACCAGGGTATGGGAACAAAGGCAGGTGACCCCTTATTTGATGCAGTGGAATATCTACTTTCAGGAAATAATATGCTTTTAAATGGTTTTTGAGTCATTTTAGGGTAGTTTTACTATGTAATAAATGGAATGTGCATTTTAGTTCATAATGTTGAAAATACCATGTTGTGCTTCTGTTAATTAGAGCTCTGCATAGGCCATGCATGTGCGTAAAATATTAGGTATTTTTTTTAAGTGGGTTCAGGGTGTTTAAAAATAATTAAAATTTTCACAACCAATACAAATGTTTTTGATATTGGCAACAAACTGAATTCTTTTGCATTTAGGACATCATAGCTTGTTGCCCAATTCAAACTTTAGTTCTTGTGAGGTGCCATGATAAAGTTAAATTGGTTCTGGAAATAGATATATAATTTTCCATAAATACCTAAAAAGCTATAATGTGATATTTTTTTTATTTTATTTTTTTAATTATTATTTATTTATTTAATTTTTATTTTTTTTGCTCCACCCCTGCTGCCAGTCTTCTGTCTTAGTAATGTATTTTTTTTTTTTTACCAAAACACCAGTATTTAACTTTTTGAGTGCCACACCCCTCTAGCACTCAAAGGTTTAAAGGGATAGTAATACATCGTTTTAGCTTTATTTTATTTTGTAGGCAGTAAGAAAACATGAACGATAAGTCTTATCTCTCAAACCTTTATGGTTTGTGGTCTAGGGTTTGTAATAAGAGGTAGTAATCAGAGAACCACCTCATTACCTTATTTTTCCCATCAAGTGACAGATGGCTATGCAGTCCAATGAACGAATGTGTTTCCTTTGCAAATATATATATGTGTTAATTAGTCTTAGATGTAAGTCTTATCCTTCACTCACCAAAACAGACAAGTCTGCCACCGAGCTTGTCAGATTTGGAATCCGGTCCGCAGATCAACCGCTGGCTCTTCAGCAGAGTCGAGATTGCAGGATATAAAAATAACTATTTCATTGGAAGGGTCTAAAAAGTGTGCTTGCAAACCAGGCACGCTTTGTAGACTATTCAAATGAAGTGGTTCTTCTTATATCTCTCGATCTCTGCTCCTCTGCAAAGCCATGGCCGGTCCGCGGACCGGATTCCAAATCTGACAGCTAGGTGGCAGACTTGTCGGTTTTGGTCAGTGAGGGGAAACTTTGCTTGTGAGCGATACTACCTCTTATCACAAACCCTAGACCAGCGTTGGCAACCTGAGGCCCTCCAGCTGTTCAGGGACAATCATCCGCAACCAGCCAATGACTGGTCTGAATAGCTGAAGGTCCCCTGCCCTAGACACTGCTCACATCACACATTCATACACAGGGCTATCGCAGTCGGAGGTCACCGAATGTAATGAATGATTGGGGGCTTTCTGCATCACAAGACAAAAAGTCCTGTCTGCTTAACCCCTTGAGTGCCAGAGGGCTGTTGCACAGCTCTCTGACACTCAGAGGGATAAATTAGTATTTTAAATGAATGAATAGCTCTCTATACAGCATAGTTCTAATAACATTATCCTCCATCCCTACAAAGGAGAAACAAATCCAGGAAACCCATTTACTCAAATGAATATTGCATGCCCGTCCAAAGCAAAATATTAACCCTTTGGAGTGCAGATCAATAAAATGGTCATTCAAAGGCTTAAACAAATATGAACTAGTATTATATTAACATTCTGAGTTCCAAAGGGAAGTGAAAAGCTGGAATAAAAATGGTGAATCATTCATCATCTGCTTAACCCTCTGATTACCACAGGGGGTGCAATACAGGAAAAACGTCCCTTCCTCTAGTGCTGAACAGAAGTCCTATCCCAGTTGCTTGTACATGTCTAATCTGTACTGAGTAATTCACTAAGCACTGGACACAATCAGAGCCCAGCTATTTACTAGGAACCCATATTACTGACTGCTTTATAACGTTATATCCTTACACATTGCATTGCAGAGCAGTACGTTAGAACCCCCCATCATGCAATCAGAATGTTAATTAAGTTAAACATACGTTTGTAAAATAACCGATTTATTACTGGTTATGCGGAGTCCCCCGCAGTCTTCCATTTCAGCTTGAATATGATGGCTCCGCACTGTCTCCACATGTACTTCCAGGTGACTGAGGTGACCCCAGTACGCACAGAAGTACATGTGGAAGCAGTGTGGAGTTAGCAGCTTCGCACTGGAAATGGAAGACTGTGCAGGACCCAGCATAAAAGCATAACCACGACCTACAGAAAATAGAACTCAATATAAAACAGGCAGTGTAGCAGATATATATACATATATATACTAGCAATGTGGGACGGCGTTGCCCGTCAGGATATATAGGGAATTAATGCACACACACGGATGCAAGACAAACACAGAGACACACACGCAAATGCACACGCATGCACTGAGGTGCTTAAAGAGCGACAGTCATACACACATACATGCAGACACATAGAGTGTGATACAGACATGCAACACACACAGTGAGAAACACACAGGCACACACACAGAGACACACACACACACAGAAGTGAGTCATAAGGGGGTGACTTATGTGTCATTGTAATAAGTTTGTGTTTGTACTTATGCCTCAACTGTAGCATTCATTCATGTAGTTGAAATGCGAGTGAGAGGGTGTGTGTTTGAGAGTGAGTGGGCAAGGGCGGACTGACCATACGGGCATTCAGTCACGGACTGACATCATCTCCCAGCCTCTGCATTACTAGAGGCATGCGGGACTTCGCGCAGTGTTAAGCCAAGCCGCTAGACCACCACTGATTGCAGGTAGGGGCAGTGTGGAGATGAAGGGGCATGGTGGAAGGGGGCATTGTGGAGATGAAGGGGCAATGTGGAGATGAAGGGGGCATTGTGGAAGGGACATTGTGGAGATGAAGGGGCAATGTGGAGATTTCTGCAGGGGGCCCAGGGGCCCTGGGTCCTGTCAGTCCGCCCCTGTGAGAGGGTGTGAGTGAGAGGGTGATTGAGTGTGTGATTGTGAGACTGTGAGTGTGTGATTGTGAGACTGTGAGTGTGTGATTGAGTGCGTGTGTGAGTGTGATTGAGTGTGAGAGTGATTGAGTGAGACTGTGTGAGAGAGCGATTGAGTGTGAGAGAGCGATAGGGTGTGGGTGTGAGAGTGTGTGAGACTGTGAGTCTGAGAGTATGTGAGTGAGACTGTCTGAGAGTGTGGGAGAGACTGTGAGAGTGTGGGAGAGACTGTGAGAGTGTGGGAGAGACTGAGAGTATGTGAGTGAGAGAGTGGGAGAGACTGTCAGAGAGTGGGAGACTTGTGAGACTGAGAGTATGTGAGTGTGTGAGAGTGAGACTGTCTGAGAGAGTGTGAGAGTGAGACTGTCTGAGAGAGTGTGAGAGTGAGACTGTCTGTGAGAGTGTGAGACTGAGAGTATGTGAGTGTGAGAGAGTGAGACTGTCTGAGAGTGGGAGAGACTGAGAGTGTGAGTGAGACTCAGAGTGTGAGTGTATGTGAGTGAGTGTATGTGAGTGAGACTGAGAGAGACTTGTGAGACTGAGAGAGACTTGTGAGACTGAGTGTGTGAGTGAGACTGAGTGTGTGTGTGTGTGTGTGTGTGTGTGTTTTGTCTGTGGTGTAGGAGCGAGTGGCAGCCATTTTGTTTTTTCAGTTACTTGGATAGTGGTGGGTGGGCTGGATAGTGGGGGCAGGCCAGCTCCCTGCATGATTTAAATCACTCCCCCATTGAATCACCCAACGGGAGCAGTAACTCCTCCTTACTTAACCCTTTGAGTGCCAGAGGGGTACGCAACGCATTGCTTTGCAATGCGTTGCTTACCCCTCTGGCACTCAAAGGGTTAAGTTGAGCTAACATAGCAATATAACACACGGTGGCTCTTCAGTCGAGGCAGTGTAGCAATATGCTGAGGGAGCAAATAGAAAGTGGTGTTTGAGGCTTGCCCTCTGTAACATACAGCAAAGCATCTCTCTCCCTTTAAAGGGATAGTAATACTTCGTTTTAACTTTATTTTATTTTGTAGGCATTAAAAAAACATGAAGAATGATATACGTCTTATCTCTCAAACCTTTTATGAGATATTCACAAGCAAAGTTTCCCCCTCCCGCCCCTTTTACCTACTGTAAACAATCTCTTCTCAGATGTGGAATGCAGTCCATAGACTGGACAGATAACAGAAGGGGACACTCTTATTCCTATGAAAACAATGAAATCCCTGCCCCCCTTGACAAGCTTTTCAGGTTTTTCCTTTATCTTAATTGAAGATTGTCCCTCTCTGCAGTCTACCTGGGCAGCTCCCTTCTGCCCTGGCTGAAAAGTGTTACATCAGTAAAAGGGGCGGAAGGGGGACACTTTGCTTGTGAATATCTCTTAAACCATAAAGGTTTGAGAGATAAGACTTATCTCATTCTTCATGTTTTTTTAATGCCTACAAAATAAAATAAAGTTAAAACGAAGTATTACTATCCCTTTAAGGAGAAAGGGCGGTAATCAGGAAGTGGAGGAGTGACAGTTGAGACAGTTAGTGAGGTGACTGAAGAGCTGAAGAGTTAAATAAAAGAGTTGCTATTGAGTTTATCCCTGAGTTTGTATTTTACGGAAACATTACACACTCGTACTGAAACAGTGTATGGAGGGTTACAATTATCTGTGGGAGGTGAAACCGTGTGTTTGTGGGGTCATGATCCTGAGAGAGAGTGTGTGTGTGGACCCGGAGAAGTTACTGATATCCCCTACTTCAGGAGCGAGTGGCAGCTATATATTTTTTTTTTGTCAGTTGGATACTGGTGGGCGGGCCAACTCCCTGTATGATAAACATGCCCCCATTGAATCACCCAATGGGAGCAGTAAAGTCCCCATTCAATCACCCAATAGGAGTTGTGTCTCCTAATGAGACATAAATTATGTAATGAGACATTCTGTTCAATGTGAGTTTCTTTTCTGAGGAGACATAAATTATGTTCTGTGTGTGGGGTACCATAAATTATGCAATAAGGCTTATTCTTTTACATATATATAATATAATATAGGCTCATTGCATAATTTAGGTCTCCTCAGGAGACACACACACCCGGGGTGGCAATAAGGAGGAGTTACAGCTCCTATTGGGTAATTCAAAGGAGGTGTGATTTTCACAGGAGTTGCAGCACTGCAGGGAGTTGGCCCGCCCACCACTATTCAGCTGTGGACAAAAACAAAATGGCTGCCACTTGCTCCTACGCCACCCTAATACACACATGCTCCACTCACACAGCACCAAACAAATACACATACCATCAAACACACACACAGCACCAAACACACACACACACAGCACCAAACACACACACACACACACACACACAGCATCAAACACACACACAGCATCAAACACACAGTGCCATAAAGGGATCCCATACATTGCAACCCAATGCATGGGATTCCTTTCTGGCAGTCAAAGGGTTAAGGCTGTCAATGTGTTTCTGCTTCCCTACTGATACAAAGCTGCACGCATACTAATGACTGCAGGTTTACACCACACGGTGTTATCTCCTCCAACAAAATAACAGCCAAATAACTTACTTCACTTGATTCCCCTCCCTACAAACTTTCCTACCCACATAGAGCCATGTCTGCTGGTTGCCTAGCAACCACCCCACCTCCTCCACTATACAGGAAGTTGGGAGGAACCAAAACCTGTTTTTGCTGATGGGAGAAATACCCTGACCTGCTCTGTGTGTCATCACATAGGACTCAAGACCACTGTTGTGTATGTATGTCTCACACTATGGGGACACTGTGTAAGTCTAAGTATGGAATGTGTATGTGTGTGTCACTATGAGTTGTGTTTGTGTGTCTAAGTATGATGTGTATGTGTGTCTCAGTATGGAGTGTGTGTGTGTGTGTGTGTGTGTGTGTGTGTGTGTCTCTCACTATGAGATCTGTATGTGTGTGGCTGTGTGTGTCTCTCACTATGGCCATAGCTGGGAACCTTTGAAATACCATTACTCACAGATCTGATATTAACCCTTGAAGCCCAGTGGGGAAATAGAGAGTACATTGCATTAACTGTTTCACTGCCAGAGGGGTAGGTAATGCATTGCAAATTAATAACAAATATACATTTATGGATGGTTATATGTGTGTGTATGCCTCATTATGAGATGTGTATATGTGTGTGTCTCACTATGGGATGTGTGTGTGTCTGCATGGGATGTGTATCTCTCTGTCTCACTATAGGGTGTGCATGTATGTCTCTCACTATGGGATGTGTGTCTGTATGGGATGTGTATATGTGTGTGTCTCACTATGGTGGGGATGTGTATATGTGTGTGTCTCACATAGGCGTGTGTGTGTGTGTGTCTGTTTCTATGGGCTGTGTATGTGTTTGCTCACTGTGGAGTGTGCATGTCTCTGTATGGGATGTGTGTGTCTGTCTCTGTATGGGATGTGTGTGTCTGTCTCTGTATGGGATGTGTCTGTGTGTCTCACTATGGGATGTGCATGTGTGTGTATCTGTATGGGATGTGTATATGTGTGTCTCACTATGACGTGCGTGGCTCTGTATGGCGTGTGTGTGTGTCTCACTATGGAGTGTGTGTGTGTGTGTGTGTGTCTCTTTATGGCATGTGTATGTGTGTGTCTATGTATGGTATGTGTATGTGTGTGTCTCACTACAGGATGTGTATATGTGTGTCATTATGGCATGTGTGTCTCACTATGGGATGTGTGTGTATGTCTCACTATAGGTGTATGTGTGTCTCGGCATGGGATGTGTGTGTCTCACACTATGGGGACACTGTGGCAGTTCAAGTCAGCTGGGGGGACGACAGCTAAAACAGAACGTGATCACATGCATTTTACAGAACTTTAATTAAAAAAACAGACTGGCAACGCCGTCCCACACTGCTAGTATAATATATAAAAAAATGCTGCAGCTCCCCCCATTTTGGCGCCCCACCGTTGCGGCATACTAAGGCAGCTGCCTAAGCAGCCTTATGCTAGCACTGGCCCTGCTTACTGATCAATCTTTTTCCTATTAGTCCATTGAGGGATGCAGGGACCATGGAGCTAGGCAGCAGCCTATAGGAGGTAGGGCACTCTAAACAAAAACTCCTCCCATTTCCTAGCTGACAACCCTTGCCTAACTGCCTTCAGTTTTTATCTAGAAGAGAATAGCAATAAACAGATCCACCAATAATGGCAGTGCATCCTCACCCAAAAAAGTTTTCAGTGGGAGGGAAGCCTTCATCCCTCAGTGGTTAACGATAAAAGGATTTATCTGTAAGTAAAAAAAAAAATCCCATTTTCTCCAGCTCCATTGAGGGATGCAGGGACCATGGGGACATACCAAAGCCCGGGAGGGAAGCAAACTAATGAACAATAGCCTCCAGAACTTTTCAGTCAAAATGCATCTTCAGATGCAAAAATGTTAACTTTGTAAAAACTTTGAACAGATGGCCATGTAGCTGCTTTGCATAACTGGTAAACAGTAGCTTGGGTCTTCAAATCCCATGAAGCACTAATGGACCTAGCAGAATGAGCTGTGATTCTGAAAGGTGCTGGAATGGAGCCATGAGGCAACAGGTGTTTTAGAAGCTGGTCTGTCCTTCTGGAATCACAAACAATGTGTCTGATGTCCTAAAAAAGTGAGTAACTTGGACATATGGTCTTAAAGGGTTAGTAATGTCTTATATAAATAAAACGTAATATTGTAGATAATCAAAAAAGAAATCCATCAATGCCAGTCTGATCTCTCAAACCTTTATGGTTTGAGAGATATAACGTTTCAAAGTTCCCTGCTCCCTATCCTTTCCCCTGATGTCAGCCTCTAGCTGACAGAAGAAGCTCCTGGTCCAAGGACCGGCAGGCGGCTCTTCAGCAGAGCCAAGATACCACAATCTAAAAAGAAATACCTTCATTGTAAGGTCTACAAAATGTGCTTGCAAACCAGGCACACTTTGTAGACAACTCCAATAAAGTATTTCTTTCTAGATTGTGGTATTTCGGCTCTGCTGAATAATCGCCTCGAATCGGGCGAAACGAATCTCCTGCTGTCAGCTTTAGAGCTTTTATCAATGAAGGGGAAACTTTAAAATGTTAATTCTCTCAAACCGTAGAGGTTTGACAGATCAGACTGGCATCAATGGATTTCTTTTTTTATTATCTACAATATTACATTTTATTTATATGACATTACTAACTCTTTAAAGTGGAGCTATCATGTCAGTAGTAGTCCCCTCCGATTCATTGTTAATATACATGGAATAATGAAAATAGGATAATAAAGTTTATAAAGTGTCAGCATCATTTAAAATCATAACTTCGAATTGGACCAACATGAATAGGAGAGTGCGGCCTTCTTGGAGAAGTGGTATCTGCGAGTCGTGTCCTGGTCTGTCGCTTGCTTGAATTTGCCAATAGGGGATTTGATTGGAAGTGTGCGTGACAGCGCAGGTGCACAGATCCCACTTCGCCAAGATGGCTGCACTATCCTTTTCATGTAGGTCCAATATGAAGTTATGATATTAAATGATGCCGCCACTGTACAAACTTTAGGACCATATTTTCATTATTCCACAAATACTAACAATGAATCAGAGGTGACTTGTATTGACATGACTGCATCTGAAGTATGAAGTGCTTTCTCTTTGGAATTAGATGGATTAGGACACAAGGAAGGCAGAATTGCCTCTTTGTTTATGTGGAAAGCAGAAACCACTTTGCGTTGGAACTCTGGAACAGTCTTTAAAAACAGTTTGTCTTGATGATAGATAAGATGCAGAGAAGTACAAGATAGTGCATATACAGCCATCATGAAGAAGGAGAGATCTTTGATAGAGGCTGAAGCCGGCGGCTCAGATGGGTGGAGACTGAAGATCCTCTAGCACTAAATTTTAGTTCCATGGGGAAATGGGATATCGATATGGGGGAACTATCCTGTTCATCCCTTGTAGAGATGTTTGTATTTCAGGAATAGAAGCTATTTTTCTCTGGAAGAGAACAGACAGCTCCGAAACTTTAACTTTCCATGAGTTAACCCTTAGACCTTTGTCTAGGCCTGTTTTTAGAAGAGATGGTAAATGGAAAGGAGGAGGATCTAGGTCATTCCTAGCACAGAAAGAAAAATAAATTCTCCAAACACAGTGGTATATTTTGGCTGACTCCAGTTTGTAAGCCCGGAGCATGGTTTGGATTACTGTAGAACTGAATCCTTTGTTCTTCAAGATTTGGATCTCAAGTCCCACGCAGTCAAACTGAGGTTGAGCGAGTCGTTGTGGAGAATTGGTACTTGAGAGATGAGGTCTGGAAAAGGAGGTAGATGTCATGGTTTTGTCAATGACATGTCTTTGAAGCTGTGAAACCAAGATCTCCTGGGCCAAGAGGGAGCTATGAGAATTGTGTGCACATTCTCTTCCTTTATTTTGCAGAGTATTCTGGGAATCATAGCTGGTGGAGGGAAGACATACACTAGTGCTTGTGGATCCCGTGCTCTTGAACAGAACATTTTGAAGTTTTCTGTTTCTTCTTGACTCCATCATGTCTATATCTGGAGCTACTCGTTAGTGTTATCTGGAGGAATATTTCCTGACTTAGTTCCCATTCACCTGGGTCTGATGGCTGAGGTAATCTGCTTTCCAGTTCTCCACTTCTGGAATGTAGATGACTGAAGGACCTCCTTGATGGACACTCTTAAAAACTGAAAGCAGTTAGACAGGGGGAGGGGTTAACAGCTAGGAAGTTGGAGTCTTTGTTAGAGTGCCTTGCCTCTTATAGGCAAGCTACTTAACACCATGGTCCCTGATCCCTTAATAACCAAAGAGAAAGCAAAATACTAAAAATGTGTCTGGCTAGCAGGGTGCAATAAATTCCCCAAGCCTCTGACACTGAAGGGGATTCAGGGAAGACTCCTGTACAGTCTAAGACAGTGTTTCTCAACTCCTGTCCTCAGGACCCACTAACAGGCCAGGATTTGATGATTTCCTTGTTAGAGCACAGGTGCGTTAATCAATGTGAATGAACCTCTGATCGCCACACCTGTTCTCTAGCAGAGAAATCCCTAAGTCCTGGCCTGTTAGTGGGTCCTGAGGGCAGGAGTTGAGAAACACTAGTCTAAGACCTCTGTAAATGGGAGAGTTCAAACTGTGGGATTTTCTTTCTAAGTGGGATCAACAAGTGTGCATGCATATTCTGTTATATATCCATTACATTTCTCCCTTTAGTAACATAATAGATAAAATTCACATCTTAGATGCAGGAAAGGTCTTCAAACCTTTAAAATTACAGGGTTTAAAATGTGATTTTTATTAATGGAGAAATAAATGTTTTTATGAAAAATGTTTTCCTTTCATGCTACATGAAGCAAGCTACTCCCACTTCTGGAAGATTTCCCATTTAAAAACTATTACAACTCAGTTTTTCTTTTTTTTCCCTTCATTATTGAACTAATGTTTTCTATTTTTCTGCAGTCAACAAGTCGTGCTTTGTCTATCGTTTTTTGTGTAGAACTGTAGACAGTGGCTTAAAGGGATAGTAGTGTCTTAATTATATAAAAAGTAATATTGTAGACCATAAAATAGATCGGTGCAATTCCTCTCTCTCAAACCTTTATGGTTTGAGAGATAGAGCGTTCTAAAGCCCTTCCCCCCTCCTCTTCTCCTGACATGAGCTGTCCGTAAAGAAGTATTTCTTTTTAAATAGCGCTGTTGTGACTCTGCTTAAGAGCTGCCTCGTGTCAGCCGACACAGATCTCCTTCTGTCAATTGACATCAGGGAGCAGGCAACTTTAGAATGCTCTCTCTCTCTCTCTCTCTCTCAAACCATAAAGGTTTGAGAGAGAGGAATTGCATTGATGGATTTCTTATTTTATGGTCTACAATATTACTTTTTATGTAATTGAGACATTACTATCCCTTTAAGAATGCATCATGAAAATTATTAATAACCTATTTTTTTTTTTAATTGCCTTTTGAACACTAGTTGTAGCGCTTGCTAACTGATTAAAAAAATATAAGTGTGTGTTTGTTTGTATGTATGTATATATATATATATATATATATATATATATATATATATATATATATATATATACAGGGCTCAAAATTTCCACTCGCCACTAGCCAATGGCGAGTCAAAATTTAGCCCTGGCGAGTAGAAATTCAGCCCTGGTGGGTATGTTATGGCTTGCAGTGGCGAGTAACTTTTCAGGTCTGGCTAGTAGCAAAGGACTTAAAATTATAAGTCCTGATATATATATATATATATTTATTATAAATAACTGTGCCGTTAACATCTTGAATGTGTAATGCGCTGGAGGCCTCTATAGCATACAAGAAATTAAGGGTCTCCATCCTTACAGTGTGTGTTTTGTGAATTGTGAGCAAATTACATCTGTGTTTCATCCTTTGATGTGTTTTGAAAATGCAGTTTCGCACTCAGAGATTGAGAGTTCTAACTTGCTTTGATTTACCGGTAGGCATGTATGAGAGATATCCCAACTTGCAAGTGGCTGGACCAGTGGACTGAACTAGCTCAAAAGTATGTTTTAGTCATCAGACACATTATCCTTTTGATTTTTATTTATTTATTCTCAGTTTTGTAAAAATACCTGCCTTTTTTCCACAGGTTTGCTTTCCAGTACAACCCATCACTTCAGCCACGTGCTCTTGTAGTATTTGGCTGTATCAGTAAACGTGTTTCTCATGGACAGATCAAACAAATCATACGAATCCTTAGTAAGGTAGGGCTCACACACCATGTACCTTTTCCTTGGAGATTGTCTTTCTTTGCCATGTGTAGGTGCTTTAAGTGGATCTGGGACATTACGATAAGTTTAGTTTTAAAGGTGATTAAAACTGCCTATAAGTTGTTTTAGCCTTTTTGGTAAGTTAAATAGTTTTTAAAATGTTTATTAAAGGGGAACCTGACAACTGTTAAAGTTCTTATATTAAAGTGCAATCCAAATTAATCTTCCATCCTTATGTTTTGTTAATGTAATGAAGTATGGCCCAATATTTTACTTTCTAAAATAAGCTGGTGATGTCTGTTAAGGATAGGCTGTGGTACAGATCTGTACCATATCCTGTCGACCTTCCACTCTTCTCCTCACTACTAGTACCTCCTTCTCACCTCCTTTGATGACGGAGGCTTCCTCCATGTGAGCTTAAGCACTCCAGCTCACATGGAGGAAACCTCCATTAGAGTAGGAGGTGAGAATGAGGCAGTACTGGGGAGGGGAAGAGAGTTGTACCTTAATGGATGTCACCAGCTTATTTTTAGAAGGTAAAATCTCGGGCTATACTTCATTACATAAAAAAAAAATAATAAAAAAAATAAGGATGGAAGATGAACTCAAATAGTACTTTAATATAAGAAGGACTTTAACAGAGGTGAGCGTTCTCCTTTAATTAGAAAACTGTCAAGGGAATTTGCAAAAAGTGCCACACTTGTCACCAAAAGGCCTCCACCTCATTTATTTTCAGTGTGTTGTAGACTTCTCTTGCATTCAGTTAGTAAAAAGTCCAAATCAATGGGATTTTCTTTCCTCCCTTATGGTCTATTTCAGCTGTCTTTCCCCAGAATTACTCCTCTCTTACATAAGGCCCATAAAATAATTTGGTAAAAAAAATTCATTGTCCCCTTAATCAGAGGCTTAAGTGATGCCCTCTGTCAATATCCCTTACTATTAAAATAACTTCCTTGAATTCTGGCAGCTATGCCAAGAAACAGTCCCATAAGACGCGGATGATATATGGGCATCCTACCTAATTGCTAAAAGTGTGTTCTGTCACTGGCCCTAGCCATTACAGACCTGAAGATCTGAGGAGAATAGAGCAAGAGCAGGAGGAGCATGCAGTTACACACATGCAATGCAATAATCCCACTGAGTCTGATGCACTAAGAATAACTGGGGTAAACCAAGTTCACCATTGGGAAGAAATGAAAATGCCAATTAACTTAATTGGGGATTTTAACTACTTGAATGCTAGAGAGTTCTCAAACACATTATAAAGGAATTTGTTAGAGAACTCTAGCATTCAGTGGATTAAGATCGCCTTCTAAATTAATGAGCATTTGGTAGTTCTTATTTTCCTCTGTGATGCACATGGTTTACTCCAGAATTACTCTAGTTTTCTTAGTACATCAGCATTGCTGTCTTTGTCTAAGTCACTATCATTTACAGCTTTATATCCTTAGGCCAGCACTATTATGGCTAGGACTTAAATGTTTGATCATCCTGTCCTTTTAGATGTTATCACTGTCTGTTTCTTTCTCAGTTCTGCTATAGACATTTATCACCACATCTGTAGAACTACTGACTGGAAGTGGTTTAACCTCTTATGGACCAGCAGTCTCGGGGTGTGTGGTACTTTAAGGACCAGATAACGAAGTTTGACCGGCCCATGTGACTGATCATGTTTGCCGACACGCCAAATGGGGGGGACTAATAGTGATCTCTCCGGTCTTGGGGCGATCAATTTCAGTCCCCTCTACTATTCACAGCGCTCCCACAGGAGCCAGGACCGTCACTGGTCCTTAAGAGAAAAATAGCAGTGACTGTCCTGACACGTCACTGGATGTTAAGGGGTTAATTAACCACTGACAGAAAATGTTTAATAACTATTTAAAGAGAAATGTTTAAATGGTTAACTAGTTGGATATTGGAGATATCTCTAGTATCCAAGGGTGTTGAAGGCTAAACATTTAGAGGAACTCGAAACCACAGAATAATAAATGGGAAGGCAATGCTAATGGATACTGTAAATCCTTTCTTTGTGGACTGTGTATCCAAAATGAACCTTGAATGCGCTATCCATGGAGGCAGACATGAATATTTTTGAAGGAGTCAATTAACGCAAACGTAGGAATCATTCGGTAGAAGAATTTTGTGCTCCTGGAGTCATGCTGCAGGCAATCCTTTTTGCCTCCATGGATATGATATCCAGTACTAATTACTGATTTTTTAGAGAAGTATCACTTTAGTTTAAAGGGATAGTAATACTTAAAATGTAAAAAAAAATATATGTTGTAGGGTTTATCCCCCTCAGTAAAACAAGAGTACTCCCACTACTGAAAGGTGTTTCATTCAAAAGTTATTAATTTTCAAAGTTGAATTTTTTAGGTGCAATATCACAGTGGCCTGAAATTGTACAGTGGCGCTGTTGCTATACGATCCTATGGACAGCTCTGGTCCCGGGACCATAAATCTCCATAGGATGGTGTAGCAACAGCGCCACTGTACAATTTCAGGCCACTGTGAAATTGCACCTAAAAAATTCAACTTCGAAAATTAATAACTTTTGAATGAAACACCTTTCAGCAGTGGGAGTACTCTTGTTTTACTCAGGGGGATAAACCCTACAACATTTTTTTTTTTTTTTTTTACATTTTTTTTACATTTTTACACTATCCCTTTAATTGCATTATTTTGGGTTACTGAATTGCACCTCAGATTTTCCAGACTTCTTGGATTTTATGCATGTTCTGCTTTATTCACTTTTCTCTATACAGGGACTTGAGAGCTGCTTGAAAGGCCCTGATAATTACAACAGCCAAGTTCTAATAGAAGCCACAGTGATAGCTCTGACTAAACTGCAGCCACTTCTCAATAAGGTAAGATTTATTTATCATTTTACAGCTGTATTTGAGAGTAGTCACATTTCATGTTTCCATAGACTTTTACTGCAAAGTATGTTAGTTTGCTCCATGCAACTTATTTAACCACTTGGGTGCTAGAGAAAGGTTGCTAGAAACTTACTTCACATTGTGGATGCTAGAGGTCTCCACACAGAGTTAATATAGCCCCACATTAATATTAAAAGAGCTAATAACACCTAATAAGAACCCCACCCCCCTTAGATTTTTTAGTCAGAAAATCCTAATGGCCCTATCCATTTTTTACTTGTACCCTTGGTAAAGAGGTCACCTCTCATTTTTGGATGTTGTGGCAGTTGCTAGCAGGACCACAGGACCTCAAACTCTGCTCACTGCACATGGTAATCTTGGTCATTAAATGGGATGTGTAGCACTTTTGTATTGCGTTGCATATCTTCTGGTTCTTAAAGGGTTAAGAGGACTGATTTACTCTTCCTGCTTCAGTCTGAAGAAAAAAAAAAAAAAAAAAACACCAGTAACTGTCATCTCTAGGACTGATTGAAGATGCTATCTCTTGAACAAAATCACAAGGGTAAAATCCATAGTGGCCATTAGAATATTCTAGACATTAAATGGATGTTTATTAGTAGGAGGCATTTTCTTTTAAAGTAAATGGACATGTCACCATTAAAATCTTATGCCATCTACAAACTGACCTATTATAATTCATTCACATATGCTGCATTTTTCCCAGGAATCTCCTATGCACAAAGCTCTGTTTTGGGTGGCTATGGCAGTGCTGCAGCTAGATGAAGTTAATCTGTATTCAGCAGGTACTGCTCTCCTCGAACAAAATCTGCACACATTAGATAGCCTTCGAGTGTTCAATGACAAGGTAGGTGAAATGATTGTCAAACCACAATGCTTCTTCTCCTGACAGTTGAGATTAATTATTTTATTGTAGGGACATTTCTAAATCTGCAACAAATTGTGCAGTGTTTCAGTGAGGTAGTAGGGACATAAAGAAACAGGCAGATCTAAATTATAAAAGAAGAAATGGTCATGTGACCACAAATTCTATGTCCATGCCACACATACCCCAGGGAAGCAACTAGGAGGAGATCTGCATATTTCCTCCACACTGCCTCAGACCGACATTCACAGGAAATTAAAATGCACACACCCAGGGGCGCAGCTAGCAGGAGATATGCGTATCTTCTGATACTGCCTCAGCACTACATACACAGGGACGTTACTTTGCCCCTCCTCAGTATTTCCTCTTCAAGCAAAAATTAAGAATGGCAGTCTTACACCGCTAACAGACTGGGGGACAAGGTGAACATAGGCCTGTCACACTCACATCACCTCAGTCATACTGCACTGTAGCTGTACTGCCCTGGAACTAACAACACATTAATCTTTCTCTCCACTGCGCTGCTCTCTCTCCCCTTTGTGCCGCTGCAGGTGGGCTTGAAGTAAGCTGTGACCAAACAACTTTTTTTGGACCAAAATTCCCATGATTCTCAGCTGGCCGTAGACTGATAGAGAATAATAGGTCTGTGCCGGTCTCTCCCTCTGCCTCTCTCTCCCCCTCTCTCTCCCTCTCCTCCACTCTGTCATACTGCACATAGAGAAGGGGCGAAAGAGCCAGGCACAGTGCTTCCATTATTCTCTGTTAGTCTACAGCCAGCTGAAGATCATGGGAATTTTGGTCCGATAAAAGTACGATGCCTCTCTGTCCCTCTCTCCATTGGGTCCTGTCACTCAATTTTAAATCTCATATATGCTGTTACATGCAAATATAATGGCTCAACAGGTTGTAGCTAGAAAGACCATGTTCAGTGCCATCAAATAAACCATATGATCTGCAGTCTGATAACTGCAAAAAAATACAGTTGCAAACATGTACAAAAAATATTGTATCCAGTTCTGTTGACCATGAACAAAAATGAGGGTACATTATACCAGTAGCACATGGTTTAATTGATTCTACTCATCACCAGTTGCTGCATGCAAAAGATAGTTGCATACAATATTAAATATTACCAACAGTCAATATTAATACAGAAGCCTATACTTTATTGTTCCCTTGGCCTCCACGCCTGCTGAAGTGAACAGCAGACCTATAGACAGAGGATGGGGAAAAGTGTCAGTGTGTGATGTATTTAATATCAGTTTGGCCTAGACTTCTTAGAACAGCTGTAAAAGAATGGGAAAAAAGGAGGCAGGTAGTAAAGTTTGATGATGGTTTGCGTGACAGTATGTCATTCTCTGCATTTGGGGAATAAGTTTTATTTTTTGCCTGTTGCATGGGCCTGCATTGTCAGTTTGAACCAATACTAAAAAGAAACCTGGGTCAGCTAGAGGATGGCTTGCTTTAGCAGCATCTCTTCTCTCTGTTCTGCTTAGCTGGTCTGAGCAGAATGTTTAGTGGTACATAGGGGACCTAAGAGGACAAGATCTACATTGTTAAGAATATACAGGTCCTGTGAGGATGTCTGACAGCCACAGTCGCACGATCAGTGGTCATATAGCTAGACCGGCACTTAATATTAATTAATTTTTTCACTTTATTTTTTTACTTTTGGTCTTTTAATGTTGGGAAGCTCACCTTCATTTTTTAGGGCCACAGTGCTTTGAGTGCTAGAAAGGTATCCAGTGCATCGGATACCTTGCTATTGCACAAAGGATTAGAATGGCTATGTTGACAGCCATTTTGGATTGGGACACAGACAGTGTTTGGGACTCTGTTCCACCAGTTGCTTCCAGGTGGGTGAAAGTTGCTTATTATTCTTCTCTATCTTTGTACTGCTTAGAAATGCCCTGTGAGACCCCTCTCCAAAACGGTGGGAGGAGGGGGTTGCTGTTTTACCACTCAGTTTTGGAAAAGGTTATTAAATAGACTATAGTTCCCATAAGGCTGCTTTCCCAGCCTTTATGGAATAGGAATATGAGGTTCTATACTTGCCTTCTTCCTCCTTCTTGAACTATATGCATCACATTAGGCTCTTAATTTTTACTGTCCTGTATTTTCAGCAAGAGAGAGACATAGACAAAGTCAGGGCTACAGGGGTCACCTATTTAACCCTTTGCTCCTCATGCCAGATTGGTCTTCCTAGGGATTCTTCTGGTACTTCATGTTCCTCTTGCTCTGTGGCCCCCGCATAGCAATATTGGGGGTTCTTTTGTGGATGACCCTGGTTCTCCTGCTGAGGGTCTTTTTTTCAAGCCATCCTTGAGGCCCTGAAGGTCTCTGAGACCTCAGATTCCAGTTCTTTTTCCCGTGATATTTTTAAAAGGTGGAACACGGAGGCTGTCATTTCTCAAGCTTCACTGACTGAAATTTTAAAAGGTGCAAGAAGGAGGCTGTAATTTCTTTATCTTCATTGAGGGATGCAGGGCCTGTGGAGTATAGAAGCTTTCCTATAGGAGGCAGGTCACTCTTATTGAAACTCCTCCCACTTCCAGGTTCCTATAACCCTTCACCAGTAGGATTGTAGGCAGTTGTTTTTTTATAAAGTGTCCCTTAGGATGTACAGGGATATTTCCCCAGTGGAAACATTTAATTTATATGTATTTATTTACATTTAGCTACAAAGAAGAGATTCAAGCACATGTGGAAAGGAATTTCACTTTGTGAGGAGAATCCTACAGTCCATTATGGCACTGAATGAGTTCACTGCAATTCCTTTGGGTATGCAGCAAAAAGAGAGAGACCACTTTGCAACCCATATTGCCATTGACAAGGGACACACAGACTTGGTAAACCTGAATTAAATGCCAATCATTCTGGCAGCAGAGAAGACCTATATAATGGTGATATGGAGAGTTAAAACCAATTCTCAACATGGCATTTCATTTTCCCTTGCTCCAGTGCATTGAACAGAACGAAAGAGAGAGATACAATAACTTGAGCATCCTCATTGTGGCACAAAGTAGGTCATCATACCATAGTACATAATGTCCTCAAAAAAAAAACAAAAAAACCCCCCACTGCCTCCTATTTCAAGTAAGCCTATTCTCCTGATGACAGACATGTTAAGAGGAGGTGCGAGCACACTTTAGGTATGATGTTATGTGCATTTTCCCTTCACCTGGTGTCTTCTCCGCTCACTCTTCCTGCTTGAGGAACTAGTTTGATATGAAGTAAGGGTACATTGTACGATTTGTTTTCTATATCTGTGAATATCTCTGGGGATATGTATAAGTCATGTGACACACTCATTGGAGTGATACATATATAAATTATTTCATTGGTTGACTTGCAACTGAGACATTATTTTAGTCTAGTTTATAAGTGTATGCATATTGCGTTAATTTTTTGGTGAAACATCCACATATCTTTAATTTTTTATTTTCTAAAATGTATTTTTATGTGTATCAATACATTATCATTTAATATTACACTTAGATCTTGCATTTGCATTCACCCCCCCCCCCCCTTTTCTCTTATGTTTTTTGTATACATAGCTCAGAGGAGTTGCTTTTAGACCAACAGCATTGCAAGTGGCATAGTCTTCCTCAGTATTTGCCATCCAGAGACTATTGTTTGCTAAACGACATCCATATTTTACAAATCTGGCGTACATTGAGTTGGGTTTACACTTATTAGAATAATTTCTCTCCACCACATTCTGAGTAATATGTGTTGTTTTGAGCATCAAGGTTTTGTTATATGTCAAACTGACCTTGTCTGAGCGAGATGAAGAATGGGAGTCTCCTTCTTAGAGAGCTCTTTTACAAGTGCTCTAGCCTCAGGAGTAGGGGACTTCACCTTATGGTTCCTGTGTTCCACGTGGACTAACGTGGAGCAACAAATTCATCACTAAGTAAAAAATAATCCCCTTTTTTAAGACAACATTTTAATTTTCCTCCTTAGGTGTAATTCTGGTGCAGACCAACTGCATCACTTGCTTGATGAATAAGCCCAGTGGGCCTTATTCACAAAAGAAAAGAGGAGCAATTCTGGACCAAAACAGAGAAATAAAACTTTCTAATTGTTTACCCCTAGTAAGCTAGAGGTCTCAAATTCAATAACTTGCAGTGTTTTTGAGATCTTCAAGAGTTTAACCCCCCCATTTTAAATCAGTGTATTTATATTTATCTTCTATAATGCAGTTGGCTAGATCCAGACTTGCTCCTCTTTTATGCATAAGGCCCGGTCAATTGTTCCTCTGATTTGTAACTACAAGTCTGCTTGTTATCAGGCCAGCTTTGAAATATCTGAAATAAAATCAGAATATACAGTTTTACTGGCCAGAATGCTTAAACTAAAGCAACTCTTAATTGAAACATATAGGCTGTTTTTATGTCATGATATTTTGTGTCAAAAACAATGGATCATATCTATGGACACCCTCTCTTCAAGGGTTTCAGAATCAAAAGAAATTTATTAAATCTTTCTGAGTGGTTTAGATAGAAGAAATGTCTGGCTTTCCTTTCAATTTATTACATTTACAGATTCACTGTTCATGTTATTTTGCATGTTTAGAGATTTTACATGTTTTACATTGTGATATTAACTGGACATTACTACCTAAGCTACATAGGGGTTCATATCCCTTTTAAATATCCAATATCCCTAGCCAACATTTGTAACAAAGAAAATATATATATATTTCTTATTCTCATAAGCCCCAAAATATGTGATAAACTTGCTTTTGCTACTCATATATAGGCAACTGCTTCACCATATAAGCTCCTAAAAAGGGATTTATTAACAAACCGCTTTAACATTTAAGACCAAGTTGGGACACCTTGGGCCCTCCGGTTGATGAGGACTATACTTCCTGTCATCCTCTGGCCAGTTGTAGTCCAGAACAGCTGGATGGACTTAGGCTGCCCAACCCTGATCTAAGAAGTTAAACTGAACTCCTACTTGTGGGTTAAACAGCATATCATTCATTATCCTCTTTCAGAGTCCAGAAGAAGTATTCATGGAAATTCGGAATCCTCTGGAGGAATGGCATTGTAAACAGATGGACCATTTTGTTGGACTCAATTTCAACTCTAACTTTAACTTTGCACTAGTTGGACACTTACTGAAAGGTGGGTTCGTTTTTGCTAGGTGTACTTGGGTAGTGTACAATGTGCACCTAGTTCTGTAATACTACTGGATGTTCTAGAACAATAAAGTCCAGAGAGTCAGAGTAGAAGCCCTACACTGGAGATCTTGGGCACTCGAGATGCTTAAGAGACTGAAGGCTTGATTCATCAAGTTAAACAGAGTGATTCTGTCCAAGTCAACTTCACTACAGTTTTGAAAACAAAATTCTACAAATTTCCATTGAGTTAGATGTGGTGTTTAACATCTTGAATGCTTTGCAATATAATGGAGATCTCTCTCGCAGTCAAGGTGTTGAAAGCCCATTTATATCATTGTGTATGTTTATTTTCCTCTGTTTTGTACCATATTGTACCATGTTGTTAATTCGCTCCGGAATTGCAATGCTTTAACTTAATGAACAAGGTCCATGGGGTCTTCTATAGAAAGCAAGAGTAGCAAAGGGAGACTGCCATCCTTTGTACCTGAGGCTTAATTCAAAATACCATTTATGCATGGTTTCTAATGGAATCACACTGGAATTGCACTGATATTGTCTTTGCTTTTTCACTTCAATTTCTGAATGGAAAAACCTTGTTACGCTATGACCTACTTGTGCATTAGTATTCTTTGTTCACACAAGTTTACTATTCCCACATATAACACAGCAGAAAGCTGCATACTTTAACGTAGATGCGCTCATCCAGGTAGCAGCATGTGCCTGCTCTGCACAGCCCCCTATTTGTCTTTCATCAGATCATTTACCCAGGCAACACATATATTTACAATAATATTCTCAACTTCAAGGGTGTCATGCCCTGATTGCCGGGTGAACGCAGTGCTTTACTCACTCCTCTGGTACTCAAAGGCTTGAAGAGATCAGAAAGGAAAATAAACAGCTTGTGGTTCTAACTCCAAATTTGTTTCTAACCCTTAGGTTATCGGCACCCATCTCCTACTACAGTGGCAAGAACTGTACGGATCCTTCACACACTCTTAGCACTTGTTAACAAACACAGGAATTGTGACAAATTTGAGGTGAACACTCAGAGTGTTGCTTATTTGGCAGGTATGATTTCCTACAACCAATAATACTGAACGTGACCGGGTGGGTTCTTTTCAGTCTGGTTAACAAGAATTAATAATTCCCTATGGCTGATATAAGCTGTGGTTTAATTGTTTTATTTTTCATAAAAGGTTTAAAAAACAAAACGTAGAGCATTGCTTTTGTCTCCCTTTGATGCTAGAGAGGTCTCAAATGCAGTGCCTTGGAGCTGTCTTTAGCATCAAATGGTTTACAATTTCTTCCCATGTTATTCATAAAGGGCTGTTTATGTTCGAACTGATAAAATATGGATCACCGTTAAAAGGGAAACTTTATCTTATCCCCCTAAACTTCTCTTCTAATGACATGTATGTTTGTCTCACTTTAGGAGATAATGAATTGCATGGGCATGGTTCTGGGGTTATGTTTGGAGCCAGCCCTCATTTCTAGGAATTTTTTGTGAAAATGCTCTTCACTGTATAGTGACATGTACTTAATTCCTTTTTGGTCAACTGTAGGAAAACTATTTTATGTAATCCAGTGTATTTTTATTGCACTAAAGCTGATGCACTAAGAAGAATTGGAACAGTTCTGTAGCAAACCAACTGCCCAGTAGGGACAAATATAATTTCCTCAAAAACTTCTGAATTTAATTGCTTCTTTGAATCCCTTGAATGATAGAGGACTTATGGGAGACCATTCTAGCATTTGTTGGTTTTAAAGCTCCTTTTAAATTGGAATTTTTATTTGTCCAAATGGTAAGATTGCTTTGCCGCAGAACTGCTCCAATTTTCTTAAGTCATCAGCAGTGTAGTTTTGTAATTTTTTTCTGATGTATATTTTTGTGTGCTTCTTTTCTCATCTTCCTCCATATTGTTTGCCTGATCTTACTGCACCTATGTAAGCAATAGAAGATTACCCTATAGAGCTCCATTGAAATTGATGGGCCATTTACCATCACCAGATTGTGGCCTAATGACAGATTCAAATGAAAAGCGGAAATTTAACTTTCAATCCTAAATGAGCACCCTTTGAGTGCCAGAGGGGTATGCAATGCATTGCTTTACCCTCTGGCACTCAAAGGGTTAATAAAGCCAAGATATTGATTATTTCCATTTGTGAACCAGTTGGGTGTGTTGTTCATTGCTTTTCATTGCATTCTTCACCCCTCTGATTCTCAAAAATTTAATATAGTAGTATTCTTTTGCATTTTCCTTCTCTGGAAACACCAATATGCCATCACCACTGCTCCCCCTGCTGGGCCTTTTTTGAAAGGCAATCTGAAGCATAAGGGACAGAAGCAGAAGGAATGTTGGTAATAGTTTTTTTTTTAAAGCAGAAACATGTTCAAGTGAATTCATTTTGAACTTCATCGTACTGTTTAGTCGCACATTACATCATGCTTATTTTTTTTTTTCCTTGTTGATATTGAGATTAACGTCTCTCTCAGCTGCATCTCTAATATACTGTTTACTTCCCAGCTTTACTAACAGTGTCTGAAGAGGTGAGGAGCCGCTGCAGTCTGAAACACAGGAAATCTCTATTACTGACGGATGTATCAATGGAAAATGTTCCTATGGATACATATCCAATGCATCACAGTGACCCCACCTGCAGGTTTCTGATTATTGTTTTCTTTCTATTTTTCTGGAGCTATTTTAGCAGTATTGGGCCATATTCATAAATGTAAACATGAAACCATTTGGGGAAAACAAAACCAAAGAAAATTTCCATTGACTAAAATGGTCTCAGACACATCAATTCGGCAACATCTCTAGAATTCAAGTTGTTAAAACTCTGTTACAATGAGAAGTAGCACATCTGAGCAGCCATAGTCAGTCCAGAATGTCATATCCACAAAGTTGGACACGACAGTTTGCTGCAGTTTTATAAACTAAAGCAGGCATTAGCCTATTTTAACTCTTTTAGGATGAGGGGTTCATAACACTTACACTTATAAGCATGTTTTCCATTGAACATTGCCCTTTTCCTAGTTATTGGTGGTACTGAATAGCTTATAAATGGGGAACCTTCCTACCGCTAAGCAGTTTCCATTGGACCTGCAGATATTTGTGCAAATATGCTTTAACGCCATACTAACTTGCCAAGGGATTTTTTTGTGTGCTTCTTTTAAGAACTTTGAAAGAAAACCAGCCGTGGTTATCTCCTAAAGGATCTGG
This sequence comes from Rhinophrynus dorsalis, assembly GCA_037306005.1. Taxonomy (NCBI): domain Eukaryota; kingdom Metazoa; phylum Chordata; class Amphibia; order Anura; family Rhinophrynidae; genus Rhinophrynus; species Rhinophrynus dorsalis. Next base: position 356,554,761 of record CM074719.1, on the reverse strand, counting down.
CATGCATCTGGCTGCCAGTTATCCAACTGTGGGGCAGGTTAGTCCACGGACCAGGAAGTCTATGAGTCTGGATATGGGGCAACCATCACAAGCGAACACTAAAAAACTTCTAGGTTGGTATCCCATAAATTATCTCATACTAATGTTTATGGTAAATGCATACTGTTTTAAGCTCAATGATAACACATTAAAGGGGATCTATGTTACGGTAGGCATGCAAGACAATGAGTCAGACTGTATAGTTAAGATCACCTTTATTAGAAATATATAAACAGTAATGTAAATAACACAGAGGGTGATCAAAGAGGCAAGCACCGTATCAGAAATAGCAGTCTTCCAATAGATCCACCACACTGTCCAAGACTAGGCCTCAGCCCACTGGAGTCTCGTGGTAAAAGTTAACGCCCAGAGGTAGCTCTGACTCAGCCTTCACTCAATCTAGGAGAGGAGTCTCAATATCGTACGCAACCACGGAGACTACTGACTCACGCCTGCAGTCAATAGCTAGGAGTCAGATAGAGCCCCAGGTCAGTACTAGGAAGGATGTCTGTGGAACGGGGCAAACAGACAGAGCCCTCTAGTAAGCACCAGATAGGATAGTCAGACAAGCTAGGTCATACACGGAGCGGGTAGTTAGCCAGAGCACAGGTTTGCACCAGATAGGATATCCACTGAAGCGTTAGTATGCTGGATGCGCAGTGGACAGAGCCCCAGGTCAACACCAGAGTGGGTAGCAGACAAGCCAGTTAATACACGGAGCAGGTAGTCCGCCAGAGTCGCAGGTTTGCACCAGAAAGGATGTCAAAGCCAAATCGGAACGCACAAGGAGAATGGTCAGACAGAGCCACAGGTCAACTCCAGAATGGATGGACAGACAAGCCGGGTCATACACAGGAATCGGGAATACCAAATAAATGAACTGCTCAGAACAACAAAGTAAGGGTAACTGAGTCAGGACACAGTCTGCCCTTTAAACCCCTCCTCAGGAAGTAGGTAGGAGGAGCAGCTCAGAGGGATGAAGTAGGTAGGAGGAGACTACAGGCCTCAAACACATAAAACAGAGGCCTGCGGCATGCTGAATCCTCGCGTCTGCAGATGACGCATCTAGCATTGATGCTTCCAACCGCTCATGGAAATGACGCTGGAGCGTCATTGTGAGCATCACCAGAAGCAGCGGCACTACAAGGTACTGTGACTCTCTATCACCCGTATACATGTTGGTCTGAATAGTTAATGTAGCAACTAGATGTTATAACGTTTTCATTTTTTTAATAAAACCGCTATTTTGCTGAATTTGAGTAAATATTGCCCTGCCCCCTACTTCAGCTCTCATTGGCCAGACAGCGCTCCAGCTTACATGCAGAAAGCCTCCGTCATCGGAGGAGGCTGAATCGAGTGGGGGGAGCAGAGTGACAGACTGCGGCACAGAGCTGGTAACCGCAGTCTGTCCGTAAGTAGGGCGCAAGGCAATATTTACTCATTTAAATTCTCCAAAATACCGATTTTATTTAAAAAAAATTAAAACATTATAACATCTAGTCACTACATAAATATATAGGGGTGATAGATCCCCTTTAAGGACGGGGGGTGTTCAGCATGCAGGCCATCCAGTTCAAATCATTGCCCTGGTGCATGATATGGGTATACTGTAGAACCAAAGGATATTTAGAAGAAACACTTTACAACACTTTGTGGATTGTCGAAGGATGTTTACTGTGATATTGTAGTGGACAGGAGAGACAATACCACAGTAAATATCTTCATGTGCATTAACCAACAAGTTCTGTGAAGTTCTTCTTTTAGATGCATTCTGATAATCTTTGTGCACACACACACAGTACTTCATTTAGATGCATTCTGATATTCTTTGTGTACACACGCACACAGTTCTTCTTTTAGATGCATTCTGATATTCTTTGTGTACACACACACACTTCTTCTTTTAGATGCATTCTGATAATCTTTATGTACACACACACCCACCCACCCACCCACACATACCCACCCACAATACAGGAACTAATATATTCTCACATTTAGATGGTATTCTTTTCTCCTCTGGTAATCCTCTTTTCCCTCTGGATCCCCCTCTCAAATAATATAGACACAGTAACAGTAAAGGGTTCATTTTCTGTTATCCACTCCAGATCCTTGACTCCAAATGATATAAGGCAAATAGTGCATAAATCTATACTAGAAATTATCCTTTATCTTCCAGTTTGTATTAAAAGGGCATCCAATAATATAGTGTATATTATAACAAGAATTTTCAAATGTATGCAGGATAAATAATTTATTACCAACTCCACACACACAAAAATATAATATAAATTATACACACCCTTGGCTTACCAGGCTATTCAATGGGAGGCTGTATAGCAGTACACTTGCCAATTATACAAACTAGTCAAAGTCAGTGTTGGCCAAATACGCTTAATCTGACCGAAAATTGGACATAGACAGTATCACCAACAAATTATCCTGTACCCTAATTAAACCTATATCCCAACGCATTTCATGTAACAATGCACATATTCAGTGGGTGTGTTTGTTTTATACTTCTAAATGTAACAAAGGGCCATCCATAATAATTCCCTTAGTTGGTCAACTAGTCATTCATTTTCAATTGGTCAGAGACTCAGGATCATATTAACCCGTAATATACATACAAAACCTTTTAGTTAAAATGATTTCACGTGTTAAAAACGAAATAATAATTTTTTTGTAAAACAAATTAATTATTTAAAAAAAAAAAAAAAAAAAATTTTTTTTCTATAATTTATAAATCTAAAAGGTCTCCCTTCTAGATTTGTTACACCAATCTTCACCTCTCCAGTGTGGCTCCACTTTATTAATAGTCACAAATGAGAAACCTGTTGGGTCCCTATTATGGCAATTGCTAAAGTGTTCCAATATACTGTGAGTGAGAATACCTTTTTTTAATATTGCGGTTATGTTCCCCCATTCAGACATTCATGGACCTTACTGTGCATCCTATATGTTGTTTTCTGCAAGGGCTTTCCTCTAAATGCGCCACATATTTAATTTTTCATGTAATAAACTACTCTGTTTTAAATTTATCGTCTGTTTGTTTTGAACAGAGTTCATGTTCATTGCTTCTCGTTACCACATTTCCCACATTTATAAAAACCCTTTTAATGTAATTTAAGGGAATTTTCAAAGAAACAGTTTGAGAGCCACTGCTCTAAATTCACTTATGTATTAAAGGAACATTAACACCTAAAAATTAAACTGGTTTGTATAACTCTAAATATTGTTTGTTTACAGATAAACTGTCTTAAACAGACACCATTTCATTTTGTTTGTGGTGTTTTTTTACATTAACTTACTGCATTTAGTACCCACTGCTCTAATCCGGAAGTCTGTTATCTCAGCTGACTTAAGACAGTCCTGGACAGCAACCTCATGCATGCCGTGGTTTTCAGAGCCATGGAAAAAGGCAGGAAAATATGTAAGGCTAGATAATAGTTATCAGAAGCCAATACGTTTTACAGATGATAACATGAAGTACAGGTTATTTGTGTAAATAACCCAAGTTCATTTTTAGGTGTTTTCCTTTATAAAAATGAAAATCTGCTCATCACGTCTTTAAATAGCTCCCTCAAATGAGGATTACTAATGTTCACAATGAGCTAAATTCTGCATTGAATATTTTTTTCTTATTTAGTGGAAGTGTTATATAAACACACTCCCAGGTTTACTTCACATATGATCATCAAATACCTTTGGTTGGCTAATTTATTAGAAGGCAAAGACCCATACATAGTACCCGATGATAATGAATTGTGACATTTGGGTGGGAAGGGGAAAGTTTTCACTGAATCAGTCCACCACTTTTAAATCTATTGGTATTTTAATGTATATTTTGTATGTGCAAACTAAACTTTAATCATATTTATTTTGTCTGTGTATACTTCAGGTACAAGGAAGAGCTTTGACCATTTAATATCTGACACTAAGGCTCCCAAAAGACAGGAGATAGAGTCTGGCATCACCACACCTCCTAAGATGAGAAGAGTTGCAGAAAACGATTATGATATCGGTGGGTATTCATCTGCAGTATAAAACTCACAAATTCTGCCCAGAATTTGTCTTTCTCTCACTCTCAGAATGACAATGTCACCTCTCTGCCATCACTTTCCTTGAATGTAATGTACCTCTGCTTCTTCTTACAGCTTCGTATCTCATGCCATTTACTATTTGTTATTGTTTCCATCTTCCCAGGCTCACACATGCCTCACATCAGTCAGCTGTATCTTTCATATTACCTCCCTGTCTTCTCCACCCCAGCTCCCCTGAGATGCTATAATGAACAGTGTACAGGAAAGGAAATATTTGACGCAAGGTGAAAATCAAAAAGCTGGCTTAACATACCTTGACAAATGCCAGGCAATGGTGTATATTTATAAAGTAAAAGTGTAGCATTTATGGGGCAACCAACTGACCCTAGAGGAAAAAAAATCTAGCCATTTAAATAGGGAGTTTAACACTTTTGATGCTTAAAAGACCTTTCTAGCATTAAGGGAGTTATGAAATCGGTGGCAATTTGTATTTGTTTCCTATGGTGCCCATGTTGTTAAAATGTATTAAATCGCAGCCTGTTATAGTAGTTTTGAGCTGCACTCCTTGGGGACCACCAGCAGGGTCAGATATTAAGGGTAGCCCTAGTTAAGCACAAGTAGATCAATCACAATAACTGATCCACTGCTTATCCTACTTCTGAACAAGCAAGAATGTCCTAAAACCTGAAGGCCTTGCTTTGGGAAGCATTGGAGCAAGCAGCTTAGGAAACAAAATCTTCCTTTTAACTCTGTTGAAGACCAGTTAGGCATCTAAGGGGCTCATATGGTAACACATTACAAATTACTCTTTAACAAAGACAATTACTTTACAGTTCTTAGAATTTTCCATTTACTTCTCAGAATGGAATGATTAAACTTGCTGCTGCTAGGAAGAAAGCGACCAATCAGGAGGTAGATGCATTGATCAGAGATACAGTCCTTGGAGGCAGCTCATAAAGCCTCACAAATAGCAGCTTCTCTATCCACATTGTCATCACTATGCTCTAAATTGACCTCAGTCTTGCAAGCAAAGGTCGAGCGCACCTATTTTTAGAGTTCGCCAGACTCATTTGAACATGGTAATAAGCCTGGACTTCTCTTGGTTAGACAATTGAGAGCACGAATGCAGAATCATTATATCACCTCTATCAGAACTTATGATGGCTCGCTTGTACACTCCTCTCTGGATATAGCGGCTTTATTTCAATCTTTTTATTCTGCACTATATAACATTGCAGCTTCATTGCTTTACCCTTTGGATCACCCTCAGTTGGATGAGCAGTATCTTAAGGAAGCACGTCTTCCCTCTCTCAACGGGGAAGCGTATAACACTCTGGAATCCCCCATCACAGAGCAAGAAGTGCTAGCGACTATACGTCTCCTGCCGGTGGGCAAGAATCCTGGGCCAGATGGCTTCTCCCAGGCGTACTATAAGACTTTTGATAAGATCCTTGCCCCTCTCCTTACAAAGGCTCTCTCTTTCTTACCTGATACTATAACATCACACCCACTGATGGCCAAGGCACATTTTACTGTCTTACCAAAACTAGACAAGGACCCTCTCCTTAGTCAAAACTATCGACCATATCCCTTTTGAATCTGAACTTAAAAATGTATGCAAAAATCTTGGCAAATGGGCTGAAAGTTTTTCTACCAGATCTTATCAACCTCGACCAAGCTGGGTTCACCCCGAGGTGGGAGGCACGCAATAACACTCGCAGACTCTTACCTGTCATCCGTCACCTTGACTCTCATAAAATTCCGGGACTTACTGACGGTTGACGAGGAAAAAGGCTTTCGACCGTGTGAATTGGCATTTTATGACTAGAACATTACACCATTTTGGACTTGGCCCTACATTTATGCCATATGTCAGTGCTCTGTACAAGCATCCAGTGGCCAAGGTCAAAGTCAATGGCCTTCTCTCCCAATCATTCCCCATATTGAACGGCACTCGACAGGGGTGCCCACTATCCCCTCTCCTGTTTGTTCTCACGATGGAGGCACTAGCTCAATACATTCGCAACAGTTCTCAGATCACAGGAATTTTGATGCCCTCCTCCCCCAATCCCGTTAAACTTTCCATGTTTGCGGATGATGTGCTCCTGTCCATGCCGGATCCGGCAACAGCCCTCCCAGCTTTCTTGACAGAACTTCATAAATTCTCAGCCGTTTCCGATTTTAAAATTAATGCATCCAAATCTAATGTCTTAGCCTTGAACCTACCGGACTCCCTCACAATGGTCCAAAAAATCGATTGAATATCTGTGGATTGTGCCAACTCCTTCTCTTGCTGAAGTGTTCCCATCCAGCTCTCCAGAGCTGCTCAGAACTATTAGGTCAGATTTTGCTAAATGGAGACCTCTCTTTATTTCCTGGGTGGGGAAAGTTAATGTACTCAAAATGAGTGTTCTCCTGAGAGTTTTGTACCTATTTCAGACTCTACCAATTTGGATCCCTGCTTCCTTCTGGCCTGAACCCAATAAACTTCTTTCAAACTTCCTATGTGGGGATAAACGCCCTAGGATTGGTCTCCGTACTGTTCATAGAAGATATGAGAATGGTGGGTTGGGGCTTCCCGATCTCCGCCGTTATTACCTTGCTTCTATCTTGGCATCTTTACCTGATTGGAACGTTCACCAAGCCAATAAATCATGGGTCTCTATGGAACGCAGACAAGTCCCTACATCTGATCCCTTATGGGAATCCATGTTACATAGAGAAGAGAGGATTAATTCACTCTCGTTTAATCCGATTGTGAGGAATGTTCTATCGTGCTGGTCTGCTGTTTTAACTCAGCTGATTTCTTTCCCATCTCCTTGCTCCCCTCTTTTTCATACTCTCAGTACTACCTGCACGCTTCTGGCATCCCAATTCCCCAATTGGGCAAAATCTAAGGATCTCCGTTTGGCAGATATATAATCTGAAGGGGCGATAGTAGAATTCCCTGCTTTACAGGAGACCTTGGCACTCCCTCCTAGGGAAATATGGAATTACCTCAGAATTAAAGGATTATTATTGTCACCGGGGTTACGACATAAACTCTGATCGACACGCTAAACCCAACTAGGCTTTGGCCTGGGAGACTGATTTGGGCCAATCACTGTCCTTAGAAGAGTGGAGGGAAATATGGCGTTGAACTTGGAAATCCTGTATTTCTGCACAAATGTTGAGATGAACTACAAATTTATTTTCCGTTGGTATTATACCCCTCATAGACTCGGGGACTCTGCTGCACATTTGGTGGACATGTCCTGCTATTTCTAACTTCTGGAATACCTGCTTGCAGCTCGTTAATAAAAGTCTGGAGATTTCTGTCCCTCATGATCCATGGTCAATATTGTTGAACAGAGATCTCCCGGCGGTATCCAAGGTGAAGAAATTATTCCTATATGCTATGTTGAATGCAGCCAAGGCGTTCATTCCTCTTCACTTGAAGATGGATGTCCCTCCACCAGTGAGTGCTTGGTTTACAAAGGTTGAGGACCAAATTCTCTTTCTAAGAATAGCCTGAAGGGTTAAGAAATTGGACCTGGACCAATTCCACAGATGGCTATCAGCCTTTCGAACCCTCAAGACCCTAGTAGGTGCATGATCTGTTCAGGTTGGGCCCCACTATCCCCCCCCCTTTTTGAAGGCCTAGGCTCGTGTCTGTCTTTCACCTCTGTGTATTTTTCACCTTTCCTGTTCTCCTTTCTTCTCACTCTACTTTACTCTCCTCGTTCTTCATCCTCCCACCCCTTTTCCTCATACTTTCCTCTCTATTTTATAACGTACCCTTTCCTCTTTTCCCACTCAAGTCCAAGGTCTGAGTCTGCCTCTTCCTTGCAGGAATTGAGTATGTATTCCTTCTCTTTATACCAGACCTTTTCTGACCTCTTCTTTCCATTCTCCTCTTCTCTTCTTTTCTGTCTTTATACTATAAAACTGGATCTTTCACAGGATTATTGTCACCCTTTTTATTTCTGTAATTATATATATATATATATATATATATATATATATATATATATATATATATATACGATTTATACTCTTTAAAGTCATGTTCCTTTTAAATAAAATCTTTTGATACTTCTCAGAATGGGGGATATAATGATATTACTTGTAGAGGTAGTATGAAGTCAGTTGGATCAGAGTCCATAACTGGTAAACAACCCATGTTGCATTTGTGTTAATTCTGCTTTATCCTCTCTGAAGATGCACCAAGGATATCGTCTCCTCAGCAACACCCTCACCTGCGGAAAGTGTCTGTGTCGGAGTCTAATGTACTTTTGGATGAGGAGGTCCTTACTGATCCCAAAACTCAAGCTCTGCTGCTCACAGTTCTTGTAAGAAAACTCCTTGCAGTTTACCTTATCAACATGTGCTATAAGGCCTTGTGTAGAAACCAAATGATGAGCAATTTTGGAGCATACCAAACTGCAAAATAGAAAGGGGGGTGATGAAAATCCTCAGAATTTTCACTAGTCTAATTTGTGCTTTTAACTCCTTGAATGTTAGACATGATTTAGATTGGTGGGAAACTATATTCTCCCTCTGTGGTACATCTGTATTGCGTCAAAATTGTTCATCTTTTGCTCCCTGATCCCTTTGAGCAGAAGGTAAAATACAAGGCACTCTGGAGCAAACCAACTACGTCATAGATGGGAGTGAAAAATCACTTTGATTTAAATTGGATTTTTAACACTTTGAAAGCCATCAGTCTCTAGCTCATTAGTGCAAAGTGTGTTTGAGAACTCTCTCACATTCAAGATATTAAAAACTTAATTTAAATCCACGTGAATTTGGGGAACTCTTATTTGCCGCTTTTGGTGAAGTTTAGGCGCTTCAGAATTGCTTAATATTTTATTCTCTGCATATGGCCCAAAATTCTAGCTCCATTATGAACCAAGCTTGGACATGAGGACCAATATGTCCAGTCTGTCATAATTGTAAAGTTGTTACATATCGTATATTTTATGCTATTTGTGAAAATTAGAAACATTTATTTCATATCTTGAATCAGTCTGCAATATTCCTCATTCATGATTTTGTTTTTTCATTTTTACCCCATAGGCTACACTTGTAAAATACACTACAGACGAGTTTGATCAACGAATCTTGTATGAGTATCTAGCAGAAGCCAGTGTGGTCTTTCCTAAAGTATTTCCTGTTGTGTGAGTAACTAATTTTTGTCTCTAAAATCAGTTCTAGAAAAGCACTCATTTAAGGAGAACAAGGTTAAAGAAAAATAAGTCTTAAGAGAATCATTTTCTGAATTTTACTTTTTATTAAGTTGGTGATGCCTCTTAGTGGACCAAGTTTAAAGTCCTCCTTAAAATTCAGGGATTTTGACACCTCATAGACTTCTATTTCAAGGTATGCGGGAAGAAGACATTTATGATGATTAAAAGCTAAGAACTTTATAAGAACTATTAAAGGACCAGTATAATATAACATGTTGATTTTGAATGTAAAGAAATGGTAACAATTTTCTACTAGAAAATAAAATACTGTTAATTTTGTCATTTTTAATCTTTACCTCTGGAGGACCAAGGGGGGGGGTATATGACTCATTGACTTGTCATGCATTGTACATCACTCTGATCCTCAAGGAGTTGAACTGTGTTTTCTGCTGTTCTATCTTAATTGTGAAAGTATCACAATCACTGAAAAATGTTTTATTTTACATAGGCACAATTTATTGGACTCTAAGATCAACACACTTTTATCGCTGTGTCAAGATCCAAATTTATTGAATCCAATTCATGGGATTGTGCAAAGTGTTGTGTACCATGAAGAGTCCCCTCCACAGTACCAGCCTTCCTACCTACAGAGTAAGTTCTATTCCCTTTCATGAACTTATGGTTGTCAGTCAGTACAGTGTTTGTACTGCCCAGGAATTTAGTCACCTGCTACCTCTAAAGGACACCACCAGAATCCCATCCGTTCTACAAGGACTCTGCTTTTGAGCATCAAGTTACTTTGTCAATAGATCTGTTAAAAAAAATAAAAATGCTTTACTATGAAATACCTTACTACTAGTTTTTAAGCCATGACTATAATGTAGCGGCCCTCAATGTTTATCTTTGACATACCAACAAGTAAAGATAACTTTGTTTCAAGGGGAACTAACACCTCCTAATAATAACCCTTATGTACCTTATTATGCTGAGAAATTCCTAATGACACCTCTGCATTTTGTGCTTGTGCCTTTGTTCGAGATAACATTTTCAGTCAGTCCTGGATATCATGTCCATGGCAGCAAACATGACAGTTGCCAGCAGGACCACACCCCACTGATCCTTAAAGGGCCAAGTAGGCTCATGCACTCTGCCTGCTTCAGTTTGAAAAACTGCTAATAACGGTCATGTCCGCCTACATGGACATGACATCCGAAACTGATTGAAGGTGTAATCTTTTGAACGAAGGTACAAGGTTGAAATTCATAGGGGCTTTTTTTTATTTTTGGCATTGGTAAGGTAAATGAGGGACTTTTTATTAGGGAATGTTCTCATTTAATATTACATAATAACATAGTAAATTAGGTTGAATAAAGCCACAAGTCCATCAAGTTCAAACTTCTCCTCATACCCCAGTAATTTTATAGCTTTCCTACTACCAAATAAGTTAGTCTTTATCAGACCTTCCTGATATGCCTACTAATAAACAGTATAACTCTGTATGTTCCCTTTGGAAAGAAATGTATCTAATCTTCTCTTCAATGTGTCCATTGTATCTGCCATAACTACCTCCTTGGGCAAAGAATTCCACAATTTAACAGACCTTACTGTAAAAAAACCCTTCCTCTACTGAAGTCTAAACCTCCTTTCCTCTGTTCTCAAGGGGTGTCCCCTGGTCATCTGATCAGACCTTAGAATAAGTAGCTCACCACAGAGATCCTTGTATTGACCTCTCATATATTTGTACAATGTGATAAGGTCTCCTCTTAGTCGTCTTTTCTCTAGAGTAAATAAACTAAGTTTGTCTAGTCATTCCTCATACGTCAAGTCCTCCATTCCCTTAATTAATTTTGTTGCTCTTCACTGTACTCTCTCTAGTTCTAGTATATACTTTTTCAGAACTTGTGCCCAAAACTGCACTGCATACTCAAGGTGAGGTCTTAACAATGATTTTTACAATGGAAAAATAATATTGTCCACTTTTGCTTTTACCTCTTTTTATGCAAGACAGGATTTTGTTTGCCTTTGCTACTGCTGTTTGACACTGGTCACTGTTTCCAATTTTGTAGTTGACAAGGATACCCAGGTCTTTCTCTAGCAACGAGTCCCCTAAAATGATTCCATTAAGTTTAAAAGTAGCCTTGGGATTATTTCCTCCCAAATGCATGACTTTACACTTCCCCACATTAAACTTCATATTCCATTTGTTTGCCCAAGCTGCCATTTTATATAATTATTAATATTTGGTGGCTTAGCCATTGAATTATCTATTGGCACTTGAAGAATGTTTTTGTATTTTTTTATAGAAATACATTGTAGGGTTTTAACACGAGTAACACTAAAGTATGCACACCACTGTTGGATGCTTTGTTCAACAGTTCTTAAAAATTCAAACTGTCGCAGTGATAGAGATGTTAGTCACCTATTAAGAATGGAAGCCATATAATTACTGTCTTGGCACCAGGTGGCACTGCACTGTTAATAGTATAATTAAAGTTTGAGCTATAATAGCTTTAGAGCAAACCATCTCACAGTAGAGGACCTCAAACTTTGCTTGCTGCACACGGCAGTCTGAAAAAACTGCCAGCTGCTGCCTCCATGGTCATGACATCCAGGATGTATTTAAAGGGAGAGTAATACTTCATTTTATCTTTATTTCACTGTCGTCCAATAGAGGTTACTGGTACAGTGGGAGACGATCCGCCCCTTTAAGTAGGCAGGAACATTCATCTAAATGTATGCAGGGGGTGGAGCCTCCCCTCCCTCTTAAGCTGCCCTCAGCCAGAACAAGCCAGATTGATTTGTTCCTGCGTGCTGTGCACACCAGGTGGAGAAAATCTCTCAATCAACTTTAGTTTTTTTTATTGTTTTCTTCAAATATGGAATACACCATTAGGCGGGTGACCATGGCTGACAATTGCCCTCTCCAAAGTGGCTAGTGCAGCTTCCAGGGACTTTCTGGTGGACCTTATGCCCTGAAGAGGGAACAACTTGAGTCAAGTAGCTTCCCTGGTGGGGGATTTTCCTTTGGTTAATTCCCTTTTCACATGGTTACCTGAAGACAGAAGTCCTGCAGAAAGGTGAGCCACCATTTGAGTGCTGAAGGTCCACTTGTCCCACAGTGTCCCTTCATTGGGCTTGTATTTGGGAGTTCTCATTATGCACTCCAGCACTCATTGGGTGTTTTTCTTTATTTGCACTGTATACACAATGCCTGTGTGTATTCTCTGGGTTTTGGAGCAGTTTATGTGTGTTTGGTAACTTTTTTCTGTCAGGGTAAATTTATTAAAAGTTAACGTTCCGCGCCTTTAAGCGCGCTTTTCCCGCATAGATGCCATTGCTCCTTTACTCTCTATGGGTTTACACAGTGTGGGACGCATCTCTGGAACCGCTTGTCACAGCGACTTCAGAGTGGGCTCATTTTGTTGGTCTTCCCTTGCTCTATGATCCGGTTGCATGATTCGGTGTGTTGGAGGTCTGGGGGGGCTGCGCTTGTTTCGCGCCCGTTTTCTGATTGGCTCCCGTCGCGGCAGCCATTTTGTGAGTTCTTCTCAGCGAGTATACTACGCAGGGACCGAGCCTTCTCTCTCTCCTCCACAGATTAACCCTTCGCTTGCCAGATAAGTTTAATTTTAAGCATTTCTGGGGTGAATATTTAATCTTTCACACTTCAATTGGTTGATTCTTGTCAGTGGAGTATATCTGACGCTGTGAGCATGTCTACTCCACTGGAGTCAGGGGCTAGACCCAAGACTAAGGAGGCAGGGGTGTCAGTTTCCCCCATTGCGTTTTGCTCCTCTTGTCACTCTGGGCTGCCTAGAGAATTTTCTGGTCATTTATGCCCAAAATGTGCGGAAGGCCATGACAGCAACCCAGGGCTTTCCAGTCACGCCATTGAGCCAACTTGGGTGAAAGAGTTCAAGGCTGCCACTAGGGATCTCAGATCCACTCTTCAGCTCTTTCCCTCTCAGGTTCAGGGGGCTCTTCAGGTTTGGCAGACCCCCTCCACTGTCAGGACCACCCTGCCCAAGCCACAGGATGCTCCTGATATGTCTGATTCTTCTGAGGAAGAGCTATTACAGGATTCTGATGTTGAGGAAGGCACTGTTATTGAGTCTACCAGGTCTATTGGTGACCCCTTTGAATGTGACCCTGAACTCTCCGCTGAGGGTTTCATCAGGGCTGTGCTAACCACTCTCAACCTTCCTTTGAGTCAGGAATCTACTCATGATCCAACTGATGTTTTTCAGAAACCTAAGGCTGTTATATGTTTTCCTACTAATCCTACTCTTGCACGTTTAGTCTCTGATGCATGGAGAAATCCTGATAAATCCTCTTCTGTATCCAAAAAGTTTGCTAAACTTTACCCTTTTCCTGAGACTGAACTGGCTAAGTGGGTTCATCCTCCTAAAGTGGATGCTCCGGTTTCTAGGTTGTCTAAATCCACTGCCTTGGCTGTATCTGATGCTTCTGCCCTGCAAGATTGGACGGATAAAAAGTTAGAAACTTGTCTTAAGTCTATTTTTGCCTCTGTTGGCACTGCCATGCGTCCAACCTTTGCAGTGACAATGGTTAACCGGGCCATTGCGGTCTGGACTGAACAGCTTACTGAGGCGGTTCGCCAGGATGCGCCAGTGTCTGAGCAGTTACAGCTTCTTGCTAATACATCCGAAGCTCAAAATTATGTTTCTGACGCTGCTTTTGATGCTGTGCGCATGATGGTGAGGGCCTCCACTTCCTCTGTGGTGGCTAGACGTGCTCTTTGGCTGAAAATTTGGTCTGCTGACACCGCTTCTAAGAAAGCCTTGCTTTCATTACCCTTCCAAGGGACCTCACTGTTTAGATCTGAACTTAAGGAGATGATTAGTGAGGCTACTGGTGGTAAAAGTACTCTTCTACCATCAGCCTTCAAAAAGAAGTTTCCAGCCAAACGCAATCGGTCCTTTCGTTCCTTCCAAACTGAGACACGCTCTGCGTCCCAGGCGGGTCCGTCCTCTGCGCGCTCCTCCTCCAAGCCCAAACAGTCCTGGATCCCAAAGTTGCCCCCAAGGCCAAGACCTCCAAGACTGCTTCGGCATGACTCACCGAACCCGGGTCCGCATCCGGCTGTAGGTGGACGTCTCCACATCTTTCGCCGGATTTGGGAGGAGTCAGTGGCGGACCCTTGGGTTATTCAGGTGGTATCAGAGGGATACAGGATCCCTTTCTCTTCCCTTCCTCCCTTTCGGTTCCATTTTACTCGTCCTTCTCAGGAGCCTACAAAAAGACGTCTGTTCGACGACGCTATTCAGGATCTTTTGGACAAAGAAGTCCTGGAATTGGTTCCTTCAGAGGACACAGGTTCAGGATTTTATTCCAGCCTGTTCGTTGTGGCCAAAAAGGATGGGGGCGCCCGTCCTATTTTGGACCTCAAGGATCTCAATTCCTTTGTTGTGAGTTCCCACTATCGTCAAGAATCACTGCGTACTGTGATAGCAGCAATGTCTCCAGGGGAGTTCCTTGCATCCCTGGACCTTCAGGATGCATATCTTCGCATCCCTATTCATCCAGAGAGCAGGAGATATCTCAGGTTTGCCTGTCACAGAGGCCACTTTCAGTTTTCAGCTCTTCCCTTTGGACTGACTTCAGCTCCTCAGGTTTTTCAGAGAGTCTTGGGTTCTCTGATAGCTATGCTTCATCGAGATGGTGTCAGAGTAACTCCCTACATGGACGATCTGCTTCTGAAAGCTTCATCTGCGGAGATCCTTCACCAGCAGGTTCAGACATGCGTCCAGACACTCAATCACCACGGATGGATCGTGAATCTGGACAAATCAGACTTGATCCCTTCTAAACAGATCCTTTTCTTGGGTCTCCTGTTCGACACTCAGCAGTGCATGGTGTTTTTACCGGAAGAAGTGGCACATCAGATTGCTCTCCGTGTATCCAAGATCCTGGAACTCTAGAGGGTTCCAGTGCCGAAGTTGACTTCTGTGGTGGGGAAGTTCATTTCCACTATAGAGGCAGTACCATTTGCCATGGCACACACCAGGGAGCTTCAGAGATTCGTGATCCAGACATGTGCAAGAATCATCCAGATCATCTGCATCTGTCAGTCTCTCTTCCTCCTCATGTCGAGCTGAGCTTGGAATGGTGGTTGGACCTGTCTCATCTCCTGAAAGGGAGGTCATTTCAGGTTCCCTATTGGACCACAGTCATGACGGATGCCAGCCTCTGGGGTTGGGGGGCAGTGTTGGGTCGTTTCAGTGCTCAGGGGAAATGGGGTCTGGAAGAATCTCTCCTCTCCATCAATGTGCTGGAACTTCGTGCCATCTTTCTTGCCCTGAGACACTGGGAATCTCAACTGGAGGGTTGTCTTGTCCAGTCAGAGTGGAGTCCGACAACGCCACCGCAGTGGCCTACATCAACAGACAAGGCGGCACAAGAAGTCTCACCGCTTGGTTAGAAGGCAAGGCCATCTTATCTTGGGCGGAAGCACATGTTCCCATCATTTCAGCGGTACACATTCCAGGTGTAGACAACGTCATGGCAGACTTTCTCAGTCGTCACACAGTCGACAGCGAAGAGTGGGCGCTTCATCCAGAGGTGTTTCACCTTCTAACCCAGATGTGGGGGGTACCTGTAGTAGATCTGATGGCTACCAGACACAACAGGAAGGTGCCAGTGTTTTGCTCTCGGTGGAGGGACCCTCTTGCTCTAGCAGTGGATGCTTTGTCAATCCCTTGGGAGTTCTCCCTAGCATACATCTTCCCTCCTCTTCCTCTGTTGATCAGAGTCATCCAGAAGCTGAAGATGGAGCGTTGTCCAGTCATCCTAATCACTCCGAATTGGCCTCGTCAGTCCTGGTATCCGGACCTGCTGGCCATGTCAGTGGCGGATCCTTTCCCGCTCCCTGCCCATCCAGATCTGCTTCTGCAAGGCTATCTGTGGAAGGAGGATGTTCAGCATCTACATTTGATGGCTTGGAGGTTGAATCCTCAATTTTGAGGAAGAAAGGGTTTTCATCTTCTGTGGTGTCTACGATGCTTAGAGCTCGCAAGCCTGTGTCCTCCAAGATCTATCATCGCATATGGTCAACTTTTGTTGCATGGTGTGCTGATAAGGATCTATCACTTGATTTCCATCTTCCCACAGTCCTGGCTTTTTTGCAGGATGGGGTTGAAAAGGGACTCAGCCTGAGTTCTCTCAAGGTTCAGACTTCTGCTCTGTCTGTATTTTTCCAGGAACGCATTGCCATTCTTCCTGATGTTAAAGTTTTCTTCCAAGGTGTGGCTCATGTTCGGCCTGCCATCAAGAGTCCAGCTTTCCAGTGGGACCTCAATTTGGTGCTGGGGGTTCTTCAGAGACCCCCGTTTGAATCCCTGGCTTCCATTCCTTTACGTCTTTTGACCTGGAAAATGGCCTTTCTTTTGGCTATTGTATCAGTTCGCCAGGTGGCGGAGTTACAAGCTCTGTCTTGTAAACCTCTTTACCTGGTGTTCCACAAGGATAAAGCTGTACTCCGCACTTCCAAGGAGTTTTTACCCAAGGTTGTCTCCGAGTTTCACATCAATCAGGAGATTGTGGTGCCCTCTTTCTGTCCTAACCCTTCCTCTGACAAGGAGAGGGATCTCCATTTGTTTGATGTAGATCGTTGTCTTAAATGTTATGTTCATCGCACTGAGTCTATCAGGAAGTCTGAAGCTCTGTTCGTCATTCCTGAGGGCAGGGAGACCGGCACCCAAGGTGACTATTGCATCTTGGACAAAATCTACCATTCGTGAAGCCTACAAGTTGCGGAATAAGCACTTTCCCTTCAGGGTTACTGCTCATTCCACCAGATCAATTGGGGCCTCTTGGGCCTATAAAAATCAGGCGTCTGCTGATCAACTGTGCCGGGCGGCCACTTGGTCCTCTGTGCACACTTTCTTGAAGCACTATCGTGTAGATGTACTGGCCTCGGCTGATGCCAGCTTTGGGAGGAAGGTCCTGGAGCCAGTCTTGCCTGTCTAGGATCTTCTGCTTCTGTAGTTCTCAGTGCTTCCTTACTGTTGAGCTCTGTTGGCTCTAGTTCAGTGTGCTGTGATAGTTCGGGGGTTCGTTTTTACCCCTGGTTGGTGTCCGTTGACACTTCTGTTGTTGGGCTCTATGATTAATTGGTTCATAGGAGTTCTGGTGACTTTGGAGCCTTGCGCTTGGTCCTTGCCTTCTTCCCGCCTCTGGGAAAGCTCAATGTTTGTACATCCCACTGTACCAGTAACCTGTATTGGACGACAGTGAAAATAGGATTTTAGTCTTACCTGTTAAATCCTTTTCACTTAGTCCATACAGGTTACTGGTCTCCCACCCTGTCAAGGGACCATGCTTGGCTCTCCTGTGGCATTCAGTGGGAGACCTTTGGTGCATGCTCACAGGAGTCTTCCTTTTCCTTCTTATCTCTGGTCAGTATTAGTGTCTCAAATCATTCTGGCTTGTTCTGGCTGAGGGCAGCTTAAGAGGGAGGGGAGGCTCCACCCCCTGCATACATTTAGATGAATGTTCCTGCCTACTTAAAGGGGCGGATCACCTCCCACTGTACCAGTAACCTGTATGGACTAAGTGAAAAGGATTTAACAGGTAAGACTAAAATCCTATTTTTATTTTGTAGGCATTAAAAAAACATGAAGAACGATATAAGTCTTATCTCTCAAACCTTTATGGTTTGAAAGATATTCACAAGCAAAGTTTCTCCCTCCCGCTCCATTTACCTAGTGTAAGCCATCTCTTCTCAGATGTGGAATGTAGTCCATAGACCAGACAGATAACAGCAGGGGACAATCTTCTTCCTGTGAGAACAATTAAATCCCTGCCCCCTTGACAAGTTTTTCAGGTTTTTCCCTTATCTTAATTGAAGATTGCCCCTCTCTGCAGTCTACCTGGGCACCTCCCTTCTGATCTGGCTGAGCAGTGTTACATCAGTAAAAGGGGCAGGAGGGGGATACTTTGTCATTGAATTACTCTTGAACTACAGCTCTGACAGAATTGAAATAGCACTCTCCAAAGTCCAAATACTATGATGATTAATTAGAGCTACTTTTATTATGAAACATTACTATCCCTTTAAGAAGTTATCTCTTGCACAACAGCCAAAGGGACAATTTGCATTTCCTGACCATAGTAAGGTAAGTAGCTGAGTTATTTTTAGGAAGTGTTAGCCTGGAATGAGTCTGAGTGAGTGTCTGTGTTTTAATATTAGTGTCTGCCACTTTCCAGGTTTTGCTACTTAGTATATATTTAATTTAATTAAATCTGTTCAGGTAGTTATGAAAGCTTTACAACTGAAGGGGTACTTAGCACTGAGAAGTGTTTTCTAGAAACAGATCCAGGGAGCTGACTTTCAAAAAAAGAAAAAGTATAGACAATTTGATTTTATGTATTCTTCACTTGCACGACATGTAAAATCAGAAAGGTTTAATATCTTAGATTTGAGTTTTAACCCCCTTGAATTCTTCACTATGTGTTGTAGACCAACTAGCATTCAAGGAACTCAGAATCCCCATTTAAAGTGTTAGTAATATTCAATAGAACAGCAACTATGATTGGAGATTCTCCAGTGTTGCCACTGTTCATAACATTCTAGTTAAGCCGAATTTTTGTTATGAAGTTTACCCCTCCCTCCTCTTTTCCCCGAGCGTAAGCCACCTCCCATCAGATCTTAAAACCGGTTATCACAATGAGGGGCAATCTTCCCTCTGTCAGTATAAGAAAAACCCTGGCCCCCTTGACGAAGGAGGGAAGATTTTTCCTGATACTGACTGAAGATTGCCCCTCGTTGCAAGCCAAAGACTTACATCGGGAAAGGGGCCAGGAGGGGTAAACTTCATAATATCATGTCTGCGTAACTAGAAAGTTATGAACAGTGGCAACATTGGAGATCATTAGTAACTATAAAGAACAATCTTAGCTGCTATTCTAATGAGGCATTACTAACACTTTGAGTGCCAGAAGTGTATGCAGCACATTGCCTTGCAGTTTGTTGAATACCCCCTAGCAGTCAAAGGGTTAAAGCACTGAGAATTTTTTTTATGTCTCTCTTGTGGTTCATTTGACTTGCCCCTGAATGGTAGCTCTTTAGCTTATTGAATACGACTCATACTGCTTGGAGCCATTATTCTGAATTGATAGACTATATTTTGTTCCATGCTACAAGTGGAACAGAGCAGTTAAATGGTGGTGCTTGAACAGCTATGATTTATGCACAGAGATGTGTCTAAAAACAAGTCTGAATCCCCCTTTTCAAAGTTTCGGGCTTTCCTTCACCTTGACTGTCTGAAACAAAAGAAATGAGGGAACAAAGTCCATAATTTAGTAACGGTCAGTTGTCTTATTTTTCCATTGCAGGTTTTGGTTTTAATGGTTTGTGGAGGTTTGCTGGACCTTTCTCCAAGGTATGTAAATAATGTTAATTGGTTTCCACTCTGAAGGCATTTCATGTTTACTACTTACACAGTATGTAGCATCAAACCATGGTAGCGCATGTGAAGTATTCACACTGAAGCACAGTCAAACAACTACTGTCCTCAAGGGCTTCCAACAGTGCATGTTTTCAGGATGTCTGTTTCAATGCAGATGGAGCAAGAGTCATGCTTTATTTGATCTACCTGTTATCAAACAGGGTTTTGCTGAGAACGTGTACAAATATTGGCACTTGAGGACAGACATTACCTACCACTATTTTATAATATATGGGGTCCCAGGAGTTTTTTGTAGTTTATTTTTTACAGATTAGAAAGGTAGTTCTGTTTAATTATTAAAAAAAACACATAGTAGGAAACGAGGGAGCTCGCAGTGTTGGGAGAGACGATTCATTCAAAAGTTATTGCAGCTCAAACTCTCATGCTATACAAACTAGTCTAAGGTTCACATTCTGATGCAGAATCCTATGTGAAAAAGTCATTTGGATCCCAGATGGCACTTATTTACAGTTTAATTAACCCTTTGAGTGCCAGAGGGGTATAGAATGCATTCCTTACCCCTTCTGGCACTCAAAGGGTTAAAATCAAGTTTCAGCTGTAATCTTCAAATGAAGCATCACTTAGCAGTGGAAGTGTCCTATTTTCCTTAGCAATGTAAGCCCTGCAATTTATATATTTTTCATAGTAAAACTATACTACTCCTTTAAAGGTGTTTATCACTTTAAATATCACTTCCAGCTATCATCTGCAAAATGTAATTACTTTGTTAGATCTCTAAAATATAATCATAAACTTGAGGTTTTAATGCAGGTGCAAACTCTTCTATACAAACACAGTTTAGTTAATTGTGCTGAGCTAATGTTAAAATGTTTTCAGACCAGTACCTATTCAACCTTTCCAAATAAAAGAGGATCTTTTGTATTAGGCACATTAACAGACAAAATTTCACTTCTGAGACACCCATCAAGATAACTATAGAAATCCAAGCCCCCAGGGAGTGTATATAAGTTTTAGGCCTCTGATTTTTTTTTTTTCTATAGATGATAGCATCTGTGTGCGTATAACCCTTTTTTAGGTGTTATTGTTCCTTTAAGTCCTCTTCACTTAAACTAAAGACAAAACAAACAAAATGATTTAACCATCTGAGTGCCAGAGAGGTGCGCAACACATAGCAATGCATTGCACACCACTGTGGCACTCAAAGGCTTAACCCCCTTCAGTGCCGAGGTTTGAGGAATTTTTTGTGGCATGCTAGCCACACATTTTCAGAATATTTCTAACCATCTATTTATATATGGAAAACTATATTTCTCTTGTGTCCAGTATGTAACACAGGTACCATGGGGTCGAGTCCAGCCTCCTGGAGGGCAAAGAATATCCCAAAAGAAAGGGTCTTTAGGTTGGATACTCCCTTCAGTTCCACCCCCCGCTTATTAACTCACAGAATTAATTTGTCCTGCAAGCAAGCTGGACAGGCAATGCCATACTCTTAAAGGGATAGTAATACTTAAAATGTAAAAAAAAATATGTTGTAGGGTTTATCCCCCTGAGTACAACAAGGGTACTCCCACTGCTGAAAGGTGTTTTATTCAAAAGTTATTAATTTTCAAAGCTGAATTTTTTAGGTGCAATATCACAGTGGCCTGAAATTGTACAGTGGCGCTGTTGCTACACCATCCTATGGAGATTTATGGTCAATTGACCAGAGCTGTCCATAAGATCGTGTAGCAACAGCGCCACTGTACAATTTCAGGCCACTGTTATATTGCACCTAAAAAATTCAACTTTGAAAATTAATAACTTTTGAATGAAAAACCTTTCAGCAGTGGGAGTACTCTTGTTTTACTCAGGGGGATAAACCCTACTACATATATTTTTTTACATTTTAAGTATTACTATCCCTTTAAAGGAGCAGTAAACTTTTTTTTATGAAAACACATGTTATAGAGCATTTCCTGCTGAATAAAACAAGGTCATTCCCATCACTGTCAGATGTTTTATTCAAAATTTATAGCAGTTTAAATAATCAGGAAGTGAACTTACTGTGTTTACTTCCTGATAGTTCTAACTGACAGGAAGTGACAGGCAGTTTCTATCACATTCTATGGAGGACTGTATGTCTCTGACTTTTCTGACTTTCCTCTCCATTAGAATCTAACAGGAAATCTAATTAGAAATTGACCACTAGAGGGCACTGCTAATGTAAAAAAACATGGGTTTAAACTGTAATAACTCTGGAAATATAAATCTCTCAGCAGTGGGAGTACCCTTATTTTACTCAATAGGAAAATCCCTACAATATATATTTTTTCATAAAAAAAAGTTTACTGCTCCTTTAAGTTTTATTAGGCTTTCATTATTTTTCCTATTAGATCTGGGACGATTTAGTTCCCAATTAGGACGATTACCATGAATGGGCTTCCCTGCAGTTGGATTGCCCAGTTCACAGGTTCTCTGTTGACCTATTCTACCCTGTGGAGAGAATCTTGCTTACACACTATCCGTCTCTTGAGATTCTGTCCTCTACTGTGGAGGTAACATGAAGACAGAATATTGGTAAGTAACCCTTGGAGTGCCTTGGTCTGCTTTCTATCCCTGTGGTGTGTGCACCTCTCTTTACAGAGGTTATTGTGAGCAGAGTTATGCTCTGGCACTCTTATTTATGCTCTGTTTCTAACTTTCTCTTAGGGTTTCTGGAGTTGACTATGTTTGCTCTTTGTCAGTTTTATTGTTTCATTCAAACCCTTCCCTACTGTTTTGGACTTTTTTGCATGTTACAGTCCTTTGGTGGGCTTATTTTCACTCCTCCATTACTTTGTCTGTTTTTATTCTCCCCCAGGTTCCCCTGGGAGTTTTGAGTTTCTGGTAAAAGTTTTTATTGTACATCGATTCTGATGCAGTTGCCCCTTAAAGAACTGTAGCCCACCCTCGACCAACTTTTGCTTCATTGACTTATACGGGAACAACTTCTTTGGGACATATCTCTGCAACCATTTAAGCTACAATGATCATGTAGGGTTCAGTCTTTTTGTCTTCTCATGTACTTTCATCAGGTAGCACATAGATTTCAAATCCCGTCCTCCATATAAGGGGTTCTTATCAAAGGTTCCAAAGGACCCAGACAAAGCCGTGAACACTCTACTGGAAAAAAAACAGGTGTTGGCACCAGTCCCAGTCCCCAAGAGCTGTTCAGGCTTCTACTACAACCTGTTTGTGATTCCCAAGAAGGACAGCAGATGCCATCCTATTCTGGATCTCAAGTGTCTCATCCAGTATATGGTCGCTACGTTCTTCAAGATGGAATCTTTGAGTTTGGTCACCATGGCAATGTGCCTGGGGGAGTGGCCTCCCTGCACCATCAGGATGCGTATCTACATATCCCAAACCATGTTGCCTGTGTTTTTCTTTTGCTTCCAATCATTACCAGTTCATGGCTCTGCTGTTTGGCCTTTCTTCAGCTCCATGGATCTTCAAAAAGGTTATTGCAGTCCTAGCTGCATTTATGTCCAAGGTATTTCTCTGACTCCACACCTGGACAATGTCCTAGTCAAGGAGGTCTAAGCTTACCATATTCATTTGCCCACATACTGGTGCATCACAGCAGGATACTGAATCTGAATAAATCTTTTCCAGTTCCATCCTAGGTTCTGGTATCCCCTGACATAAAATTTGACACCCTTCAAGGGAAGGTTTTTCTCTCAGAGAAGAAAATTCAGGTTCTGTTCCAGGACATCTCAGGTGTTGGAGTGGTTGTCAGCCACAATCAAGGACTTCATGAGGGTGTAAGGTCGCTTGGTGTCAGCTCTGGAGGCTGTTCCTTACTCTGTCCCCTACGAGGACATCCTTGTCCAGGAATCTGAAACATCTCCTTCAGCTGATGACTCTGCCTCCAAAAGCCGGGGAGGACCTCCAGATATGGCTCACTCTTCCAAACCTGGAAAGGGGGAGGACCTTTGTGGTTCCCTAGTGGGCTCTGGTCACCACTGATGCTAGCATGAGGGGCTGGGGAGCAATTTTGGGACATTTTTGTGTTTAAAAAAAAAAAAAAAAAAAAAAAAAAAAAAAAAAGGGACAAGAGTCTGTTGCCCATCAACATTCTGGAACTCTGTGCAATCTGTCCGACTCTCCTTCATGGGTTCCCGGTTCTTTCAGACAATATGACAGTGGTGGCTTCCATCAACTGCCAGGGAGGAACCAGGAGTATGGCCACGTGGGCTGAGGTTTGAATGATTCTCACATGGGCGTGGGCTCATGTGCCAGCTATCTCTCCTGTACACATTACAGGATAAGACAGCCATGACAGACTTTCTCAGTCACCCAGCGTCTGGATCCGAGCAATTGGGAGCTCAGTCAGAACGCATTCTACTCGATGGTTCGTCTTTGTGATCTCCCGATGGTGGGCATAATGGCCTCTTGATTGAACTGCAGGGATCCTCCCTTATGCACCAGGTCCCAGGATCCTCAAGCTCTTGTAGTAAACACAATGGTCATTCCATGGCATTTTCCACTGACATATGTGTTCCTTTGCCTTCCTCTGATTCCCAGGGTGTTGAGGAAAGTCAAGACTGAGCTGGCTCATGTCATTTTGATTGACCCATTCTGTCCTTGTTTGGACCTTTTTACTACAAGTCTACTGTGTCATCCACGGGTTGAGAAGTTAGCTCTAACTGTTTGGCAGTGGAAGCCAGCATCTTGTGAAAGAGAGGATTTTTCAGGCTCTGTCATCACTATTGACCAACAATATTATTATTAACAGCCAGCACGGTTTTATGATGAATAGATCGTGTCAAACAAATTTACTTGCATTTTACGAAATGGTATGTAGTGATTTGGAGAAGGAAATTGCTGTTGATTTGGATTTTGTAAAAGCCTTTGATACTGTGCTTCACAATAGGTTACTGCATAAATTAAAAGGCTTTGGTTTTGGAGGTGATATATGTGCATGGGCAGAGAACTGGTTAAATGATAGATGGCAGAGAGTTGTTGTAAATGGACCTTTTTCAACATGGTTGAAAGTAATAAGTGGAGTGCCACATGTTCAGTCCTGGGCACAATGATTTTAATTTGTTAATGATATAGAAGTGGGTATTGAAACTGATATCTCAATCTATGCTGATGACACTGATCTGTGGAAGGAAATCCATAAAGAGTAGGATGTGTGTTTTTTTTTTCTGCAGAAAGATTTGACTAAAGATGGGCAGAAAAAGGGCGGAAGAGGTTTAATGTAGATAAATGCAAGGTTATGCATTTGGGCTGTAGAAAAAATCATTCTACATATACCCTAAAGGGGAAACTATGAACTGATAGACTTCATGGCAGAGTCACTATTGCTAATCAATCAAGTACTATCTTGCATAAAAAGAACTATAGATACAAGGGATGGGAATATAATTTCACCTCTATATAAATCCTTGGTAAGTCCTCATCTAGAATATAGAGGACAGTTTTGGGCACCAGTTCTTAAGAAAAGATATTACGGAACTGGAAAAAGTGCAGAAACGTGCAACAAATTTTATAGTGATTGAAGGATCTGAGTTATAAAGAGAGACTAGCCAAACTAGGTTTGTTTACATTAGAGAGGAGACGTCTAAGGGTGATATGATTACCATTTATAAATATATTCAAGGTCAATACAAAGAAATATCCAATGAACCATATACTCAAAGAGCAAGAGGCCATCCATTAAGACTAGAGGAAAGATGCTTTCAACTAAAACAAAGGCAGGGATTTTTTACAGTAAGGATGAAGTAATGGAATTCTTTGCGTCCAGATGTTAGGCTTGCAGATATGATAGTTGGCTTCAGAATAGATAGGATGTTGGTCCATGGAAATATCAGACTGCCATCTGGTGTCGGGAAGAATTTTTTTTTTTTTTTAAACCCACTTGATGACACAAAATTAAGTAAGGTAATAAAGTCTGAACTGGATGTGTCTTCATTACAAGAGGACTTGGACAAATTGAGTAACTGGGCAGGCAAATGGCAAATGAGATTCAATATAGACAAGTGTAAAGTTATGCATTTTGGGTATAATAATAAAAATGCAACATATAGTTTAAATGGTGTTTCTCTGGGGAAATCTACTAATGAAAAGGATTTAGGAGTAATGGTAGACAATAGACTTTGCAGTAGCATGCAGTGCCAGCTGGCAGCTGCAAAGGCCAATAAGATATTGGCATGTATTAAAAGGGGTATTGACTCAAGGGAGGAAGATATAATTATGCCTCTTTACAGGTCCATGGTAAGACCCCACCTAGAATATGCTGTTCAATTCTGGGCGCCCTTTCTGAAGAAGGACATTATGGAACTAGAGAGAGTGCAGAGGAGGGCTACAAAACTAGTAAGGGGAATGGAATGTTTTAGTTATGAAGAGAGGCTAGAAAAGTTAAACTTGTACACACTAGAGAAACGGCGTCTTAGAGGGGATATGATAACACTATATAAATATGTTCAAGGCCCATATAAAGGGCTTTCAAAAGACCTGTTCATTAACAGAACAGTACACAGGACAAGGGGCCACCCGCTTAGACTTGAGGAAAGGAGATTTAGTCTACAACAGCGGAAGGGTTTCTTTACAGTAAGGACAATAAAGGTATGGAATGCACTTCCGGAGGAGGTGGTGCTATCAAATACATTAGATGCCTTTAAAAGGGGCCTGGATACTTATTTAAAAGAACATAATATAGAGGGCTATGCACGTTAGTATTGGGATTAATATTTAGTTAGGGCTTGTTGATCCAGGGAGAAATCTGATTGCCATTTGGAGTCAGATGCCTTCTTTTGGGTCAGCGATGGTAAACAGGAATAGGAAAAGGGTTGAACTGGATGGACGCAAGTCTTTTTTCAACCTAAATTACTATGTAACTATGTAAAAATTACTATGTAACTTCAGGCTTAATTGGAAATGGCTTCAATGTTTTAGTTTTTTTAACCCCTACCAGTCCAGCTCCATTTTAAGTGGTCTCAATGAAGGTGGATCAGGGCAGTGATTTTCTCTTAGTCGTCCTTTTTCTTTCCTGCCTGCAGGACAGGGTGTGGTGACTTTGCACGGACTAAGAAATGGATGGGGGCAGGTTTTTTGAGATTGTAGCCCTTAGCCAATAGAAAAGGAGGGTGGGGCGAGAAAGTGGCCATAAAAAGTATACAACATATACTCTCTGGCTGTTTGTGTCCCTCTGATTCTAGCTGTAGCTTCTTTGTCTCCCCACTGTCTCTCCCTGTCCCTCCCCCCATTTCCTGCCTACCCCTCATCCCCTTTTGTTATGCTGGGCTGGAATAATCCACATTTTTTGTTGAATGGGAATGTGAATTGTTGTTATTGGCTTTCTTTATAAATACTGCGTAAAGTAGACGAACCATTGGAATTGTGTTTTTTTATATATAAATATACTAATTATTTACTATATGGAGCTGCAATTAGGTGTGCTCCTATCGCTATTCTTCATTGTCTTTTCGAACCAGAGGGTAGACTATTCACTACATGCATCTGCTGCAGGGTCGCTCGCACTATCAGCCTTTATCCTCTCATTTCTGCCCTTGGGTGGACCTAGTTGCGTCTCAAGTGACAGGGGTTTCCTAGGTTATGATGAGGATTTGCCAGGCCTACATCCTCAAGAAACAGATCTGTCCCCTTTAGGGTTACAGCTCATTCCACCAGAGTGGTGGCTGCTTCATGGTCCTACAAGAACCAGGCTTTATGCTGAGCACTTGTGTCCCTGGACTCTTGGTGGATGGATTTGGTATATCCCCGTGATTCCTGTGTTCCACATTGGATGAAAGAGAAAAGGAGATTTTTGTGTACTTACTGATAAAGTATTTTCTCATGTGGAAAAAAAAGTCCTTTGAGTTCCGGGCAGAGTGGTTGTTTGGGTTCTCTGGTATAGCTGACCCTCTTTCCTGCCTTGCTTATGTTTTTTTTATTGTTTTTTTATTGTTTTTTTTTTTTGTTTTTTTTTTTAATCTTTAATATTCATTAAAGCTGAGCTGGATTGGGAGGGGTAAAGTGGAGGAGGAATAGAATCTCCACTTCTAGAGAGCCCTTCAAGGCAAGTGCCCTTCTCTCCTGCAGAAGGATACTTTTACCCCCATGGTTCCTGTGTTCAATGGACTAAGAGAAAATGAGTTATCGGTAAGTACACAAAAATCCCCTTTTACAGAATTAGAAACTTCCTATGAGCCTTAAGCACAGAAGACAAACGATTTTGGAAACTTAGCACTCAAGGGGGAAATGTGTAAAAGTGGTCTAAAACAAGCTACACAAAAAATTGCCCAGGTATAGGAGTGTGACAGTATAAATGTTTTAAGATGACCATCATTTTTAGACAAATGTATTTCTGCAAAATGTGAACCATGTTACAGTAATGTGTACAGTTTGGGTGCAGTGTGTTACATTTTGAAACAGTTCGCTGTAATTTAAGGCACTTTTTTTTTTTTTTCTTTCTTTTTTCTTGTAACATTCTATATTCTATCTGGCTGGTATGATAGGGACATGGAGAAAAGATAAATTACAATAATAAGACCTATATCCAAGTATTTATTTTTATGCTTCTTGTTTTGTCAGCAAACACAAATCCCAGACTACGCAGAACTTATAGTGAAGTTTCTGGATGCCTTGATTGACAAATACTTGCCTGTAATTGATGAAGAAGCGAGCGAGGAATCTCTACTGACGCCTACATCTCCATACCCTCCTGCCGTGCAGAGCCAATTGAGTATTACTGCTAACCTTAACCTTTCCAATTCAATGACCTCCCTTGCAACTTCCCAGCATTCCCCAGGTCAGTTTTCTGTCTCCATGTTTTGGGAGTTTGATATGCATAATCAGTAGTATGTAATGAATTCAAAAGCATCCCAGCTTATTTTAGACCTGACTTGAAAGCATAGACCTTGTTATTTGGATATAAAAAAATAGGACATAATTGATACAAAATGAAGTAATATGTCAAAGAAACTGTATTGAATGCTAAAATTGTACATTGTTGTAGACTTTGTTTTGTATGTTTACAATTATTTAAATTCAAGCATTACAGAGTGATAACTTGATATAGTAAATATAAATATATTTTTGACTATCTGTTAGTGGCCTCCACTTTCCCCTGTCTAAAACTGGAGTATTCTGCTACCCAGTAATTCAGACTGAGATTTTGCTTACCTTTTTCAGTCCAGGCAGCACCTATACTTTCATGAATATTAACCTAACAATCACATAGTTGCAATTAATTTTTAGATCAAGAATTTAAACAGTAGTTATACTCAAATCGTATTCCTGATCAACTCCAAATTGATAGCAAGCAAGTATGTTGTGGCATTTCCTGCTAAGTAGAACACCGCTGGAAGATGCTTAATTAACGCTTTGAGTGCCAGAGGGTTACACAATGCATTGCAAACAACACATTGCTTTGCAATGCATTGCGTACCCCTCTGGCACTCAGAGTTAAGCAGGTATTACAGTGCTAACTGTGTCTGTGACCATAGCTCCCCATAAATTGTAGTAGCAACAGAGCAGTATAAAATAGAAAAAACACAAGAAACTGTTGCACTTAAATGTAAGGAATCTGAAGGAGGAGAAAAGGGCATGCCAAATGTATACAAAATAAATTAAATATATATTTGTTCATATTGAGAAAATAAATGTTTCAGTTGCAAAATACTCCACTTTCCTGGGGGATCATACATCCAAAGAGTGGAACCACCATTTTAAAGGATTTAAATTAATGTCATACACAAAAGCATGGCATTTAGCAGATGCTGTATCTATGTGGCCACAGATTCTAGAGAAACAAAGGACTATTCACCATGGCTGGAAATTAATGAAAACAAAAGAACTACATTCTCTCTGAACAGGGAAAACAGTACTATCAACAGAAGAAGCTGCAACTGAGATTCCTTTAACTTGTGTAGAACAAATTAATTAGTTGCAATAGTCATGTAGCATATAGCCTGTCTTAAAGAGCAAGTAAGTGAATATTTCTCATTAAGTGTAGTAGGTTGCAGTAGACTCAAATTATGGATCCACCCTGCCGCTTCCTGCAACAATTTGTGCTCCCTGTTGCCACTTCTTCTGAACAGTACCCTTTCTGTTGGCCTATGTATTACATTCTTCGGGCTATATTTGCATTCTTTAAAATGTCGAGCTACTGTTGAGTAAAAAAAAATACAGAGGAACTCCCAATAGATGGTACCATTGGGGTGCAGAGGTGGCAACTGTTAAAGCAAACTGTTTGCAGGTGGCAGCATGTTGGATACATTATTTTGGTTCACTACAGCCGAACTGACTTAATTGTGAAAGCAAACTGTTGTAGGCGGCAGCATGTTGGATCCATTATTTTGGTTCACTACAGCCGAACTGACTTAATTGTGAAAGCAAACTGTTGTAGGCGGCAGCATGTTGGATCCATTATTTTGGTTCAGTACAGCCGAACTGACTTAATTGTGAAAGCAAACTGTTGTAGGCGGCAGCATGTTGGATCCATTATTTTGGTTCAGTACAGCCGAACTGACTTAATGAGAAATATTCTCTTACCTGCTCCTTGTGATGGCCTCCTTTCTGCTTGACCATTGCACTGAAAATTTTCCATTACACATTAAAGCAATCTTTGTTACTGCTTTCAATATTTAAAGTGAATGGAGTTCTTGTGGTTCTTTTCATATTCACGGTGTTATACCTCTTTAATGTTTTGCTATGTTGGTCCTCTTTGTTTCACTTAAAAACTTTTGCTGTGGGAATAAAGCAGCAGTCTCAGCTGAAAGCCACTTTCCCTAAATGTAAAATTATCTGTCTTCGTCCTCACAATGCAGTGGTTCAGTTTTGATGTTTAATTCTTGTGGAAACTGCTGTGTATTACTACTGAACGTTTAGAATTTTGAGTATTTCTGAATAAATTCACTTGCTGTACTTTTGGTGTGCCCCATTCACCTCCTTTGGATTCAGTTGATGGATTTAGACTTGCTTGAAGTCTATTGGTAGGAGCACCAGGCACTGTGAATCAGCTTCAACAAGCAAGTGTCTGGTGAGCCTGTTTTTATTTTTTATAATCAAATTCTTAGCCTAACGTTTACTACTAGATTATGCCACTGTCATTAGGCAAATATGATTTTAAAGAGAGAATATTTCTCCTTGACTAAACAATATTTAACATACAGGTGAATCACTTGAGTTGATGTTTTTAAGCTATCAACTGATACTAGAGAAAAATATCACACAATCTTACTACATGTCAGAGAGAATTGCTGAATGACAGACAATTGATTTCGAATTAACATCTTAATTTGTGCGTACACTTTCCCTTTAAATAGGTTTGGTGTGTGTTTGATATGGCTCCAAATCTGTAATTTTCATTTATATTCATTTGTTTTTTATTTTATTGTTTTTAAAATGAATACTATCAACTCTACATTGATGGGTGGTATGTTGCTTTAGCAGATCATCTTCCATGAATGGAATAGAATACAAAAGTATTTAGTTTTAATATATTCAAGGGACCCCATCACCTAAAAACTGGTGATTTTGAAAGCATTTTCAAAATAGCTTGTGTTGTATTAGCCATGTTTTCTTTACGAATAGAGTTTGCCTTCACTGTCTAACAATGCATTGCCTGTCTTCCCTAGCACTGAATTGGATAACTGTGAGTGGGTGAGGTAATGCAGTCCTAAGACGGGAAGTGCCTACACAGCATTACTTAATTACCATAAACCTGTGGTTCTTTGTCCATTTTTTTATTTTAATGTCTTAGAATCAGAATTATCAATAACAATCACATTGTGCCTAACAATTTGCATAAATATGCATTTGAAGCTCAATAGTCACATATTTCTAGTCACAAAATTTTAAGTATAGAATATTTATGGGGTTTTGGAAATCATCAGTTATTTTTGACAATAGGGTCCCTTTAAATGGTTATTTACAGAAACAAGCTTGTCTGTTTTCTGAGTCTGGCTGAGCACTTTAGTTCAGTAGTACAGTGGTTCTCCAGCGAGGTTCAGTGGAGCCCTAGGGTTAGGAACCCAAAGTAAGGTCCCCTGACACAGGAGGCCCACGGTGAATACTGTGTATGTCCATACATTAAAATGCCGCTAATGGCAGTTGTAGTCCCGAACAGCTGTAGCTCCATCACTTAAATCCTGGGTTAAAATGTGTAATTGTTAGGGTTCCAAAAGGATTTTATATGAAATTAAAGGGTTTCACCACAGCAACAAGTTTGAGAACCACTGATATACTAAATGTGTACTGGTATACTGGTTTGGTAATATTTTGTTGCTACAAACCTTTGAGTTCTAGCCAAGGTATGCAGTATATTGCAGATTAATGTGTTGTACACCACTCTAGCATTCAGATATGAGGTATTTTCCAAAGGAAGTCTTGAGAAAGGCATCTCTGTAGTCAGTCTCTCTCTTGTGGGCAATTTAATTATCTGTCTGATTCTCAATTTCTTTGATTCATTACTTTTGCTTTCAATTTACCATCCACTTCTTTATCAGCATGTAGGACATAACGATTTAATTGCCCCATAATTTTCTCTCCTCCGTTTTACTCCTTTACTTTACACCATTGTTCATGATATTTCTTTTTTTTGTTTGTTTTCTCCCCCTCCCCCCTTTTTCATTCTTTGTCTGTGAAGCTGCTCTGCCTTGCTCTAAATCAGCAGTTTTCATGCAGCCACTCCCTCATCAAGGTACTCACTTTCATCCTATATGCACGCGATAAATCATATGCAACAGCTTTGGCCGCTTGGCATGAGAATTGGTTTACTAACCTCTTAACTGCTTTAGTCAGTGCAAGTTTGGCACCTTTTGTAAGTGAGAGAGAGGCAACAGGGCACTATATGCATAAAAGCATTCAGGAACAATTCTGATGTGACACTGCTTTTGCAAAGTGTCGCACAACCCTTCTGGTCCTCAAGGGGATAATGTAGGTACCACAAAGGAACACTAACTAGAAGTGAATTGAGTTGTATACATTTTTATTTAATAATCTTGATAATGATCTTAACAAGATAACTACTAATGGAGAGCTCTTAGGTTCTGCAGAGAAGCATGAATGGATACAACCACAGATAGTTTCTAGTAGTAGAATTTAGGCCTCGGGTAACATGAAAATAGTAGAATTTAGGCCTCCGGGTAACACAAAAAAAAATCTTAAAGATGCTAGCTTGGAGAGCATAGCATTTCAGAGATTATAATAGTCTTCGATATGTAGATATTGCTGTTCCTTTAATACTCATCTTGCAATAGCTGGCTGTTCACTTGAGATTGCTAATTGGTTCTTTCTCTAACTTAATACTGCAGTTTTCATTTCTCCCCCCATGGTTTTCCAAACTCTATTCATAGTTCTTTGCATAAACTATGATCAGGTTAACACATATTGTAACAAAATATAGGGACAGATTCATGAACAGACTCAAGTATTATGCAGAATTTGACGTGCATAAACTGCTTAAGTGGAGGGGAAAAATCACAGAAGAACCAGTAAGAATGCAGGGCATTTCAGCGTGCCTAGGCCAGGGAAGGACAGTCTGCAGACAACTGTTGTCAGACAACTCCTCCCATCATCTTCAGCCTGACAAAGTATTTGGGAATAATGGGAATTAGAATTTGACAGCTTGCTCTCCCATTATCTACATCCATATATTTCCACAGTGGATATCACCACCATTGAAACGGGCTGGCGATTTAAATGATATATGTTGATGCCACTAGCTTTGGAAAATTTTTGCTGACCTAAGAAGTTGCAAAATACAGTTAGCCACAATTTGATTAATAAACATAATTTGTAAAACCATCACATTGAGCCTGATGCCCTAGGAGGTACTGGAGTAATACTGGGGCAAACCAGCTGCACCATAAGAGGGATAAATAGAAATAATCATTGATTTATATAGCACTTTTAACTCCATGTATGCTAGAGTATTCCATGGGTTAAAAGCCCCATTTAATCACTTCACTGTTAAGGGTGCGGCAATCCACATCCTCAGCAGCAGCCCTAACACTGCTGAGGACACAGATGATATTTGAAACATGCCTTCAGAGTGTGTTTTTCTCCATCATGCAAAATAGTGACATTACAAGCCAAGGTCCACAGCACATTGACTCCGCTATACTTCTTTGTCAAAAGTTGTATGCAATCGATAAGAATAATGGACTGCAACGTGGAAGTGGTTTCTTTTTCCCAGTTTAAAGGGATAGTAACCCCCCCCCCCCCCCGAAAAACGCGAAGGCAAATGCAAGGAATCATCCAAACATACTTAACTCCCTTATTCCCATCTCTCAGACCTTTATGGTTTGAGAGATGTGAGACAAGAAAGACCTCCACTCCCTCCCCTTTCTGCCTGACGAGCTGTAAAGCTGTCAGAGGCAGAATCCGGTCGACCGACTTACAGCGGTTCTGCAGGAGCTCTGTCATCTAGATATCTCCGTATAATTACTTCATCGGAATGGTCTACAACATGTGCTTGCAAGCCAGGCACACGTTTTAGACCATTCCGATGAAGTAATAATACCGAGATATCTAGATGACAGCACTCCTGCAGAGCCGCTGTCTGGTCCTGGAAGCAGGTTCTCATGACGTCCGCTATACAGCGGATGCATGAGAAGGGGGAGGGAGCGGAGGTCTTTCTTGTCTTACATCTCTCAAACCATAAAGGTTTGAGAGATGGGAATAAGGGAGTTAAGTATGTTTGGATGGTTCCTTGCATTTGCCTTCACATTTTTCTGGGGGGTT
The DNA here is from genome assembly GCA_037306005.1 of Rhinophrynus dorsalis. NCBI lineage: Eukaryota > Metazoa > Chordata > Amphibia > Anura > Rhinophrynidae > Rhinophrynus > Rhinophrynus dorsalis. The sequence continues at coordinate 356,520,366 of CM074719.1, read as the reverse complement.
ACTATTCTTTTAATCGGAGTGTATTACAACTGAATATGCTCCATCACTGAATCAGGAAAGCCCATCACCTTCATTACAAAGTGATCCTATATCAAGTCACCAACAATTACTCCATTGGTGGCTGACCTCTCCAGAAAGTACCAATGTATGTCCCTTCTCAATTCTGTATTGAAAGGAGGTAAGGAAGGACTGATGTTCGTCATCTAAGCTGTGAAACAAGATTCAGTCACCAGAGTGCTCAAAGTCTATGGTCCTCGGTAGAAGCAAGCCTTTCCATCAGTATCCTTGAACTCTGCACCATATTCAAAGCTATTACAACATGGATGACCCTCTTAAAGGAATATCTGGTTCGTATTCAGTCTGAGGATGCCACATTGGAAGCCTCCATCAACCATCAGTGGGGCACCAGGAGCAAAGCCTCCTAGGCAGAATGACAAAACTTCTACTACGGGCAGATGAAAATATTGCAGCTGTATCTGGGATTTACAGTTTGGGATTAGACAAGGGAGACAGATTATATTGGAGTTAATGGGAAGTGTAGCAGGAAGTATATCCAAATTACAGATTGTCAGAGATGCATTTGATGGCCTCCTGTCTCAGCATAAAACTTCCAAGATTTTTGTGCAAAAACAAGAGATCCAATAGCATCAGCAGTGGATATGGTATATACCGTAATTTATGTATTTCCACCAGTGACCATGATAGCCATCCTCGACTTCATAATTAATAAACCAACTCGCTCTGCTAATAGCTTCATTTTAGCCAAGGAGGTTTTGATTCCATCCTCTTCAAGCCATGCCCAAAGAAGATGCTTAGAGTCTGCCATTACTAAAGATTCTGCTCAGTCAAGATCCCAGTTGGTATTCCAGTCTATCCAATCTCTTCTTGACTTCTTAAAACTTGAAACCCAAATTTTGAAATGGAAAGATTTCAGCAATCCAGTTATCCAGACAATGTTGAAAGCTCTCAAGACGGTGTACGTCTGTCTATGTTGCATTTTCTTATCAGAATAAGGTTGATGCTCTAAAATTTCAACTTCCCTATGTTCTGGACCTTTTTAGCAAGCTGGTCTTGAAAAAGTCTTGAGAAAGAGCTCTCAACTTGTAAATTTCTGCTGTATCTATTTTGTTTCAGAAAAAAAATTGTTGTAATCTTGAAGTTCAGACATTCATACAGAGTGTCATTCACATTATCATTCATCATAGAGCACCTACTCCTCCATGGGATTTCAGTATGGTTTTGAAAGTTTTCGGTCGGCACTCATCGAACCTCTGTCTTTAGTCTCGACGTGCCTCATGTGTAAGTCTGATTTCCTTACAACTATCTCTTTGGCTAGACATTTTTCCATATATTGTCATCCATCAAGGCGATGTAATTGTAACTTTCAACCAAAAGTAGTTTCTTCCTTCTACATCAGAGGATCCGGTACACTGCTTTTTATGTCCTAAAGCTCATAATCGTAATAGGGCTTGGCCTCATACTTTTGATGTAGTCAGATGTCTTAAAGGTTTAGTAATGCTTCCTGAAGTGATAAGCTACTATGTGTCCTTGTACTGTATACTATTGCTCCCCAGCAGTGGTGATGCTGAAATTGCTCTATTATCCATGAAATCATATTAGAAATTGTCCCACTCCCATCAGGGCCGGATTTATAATAAGGCAGAGTAGGCATCTGCCTATAGGCGCACTCCACAGAGGGGCGCCTGTCAGACTCATTGGGATCATTTTTTTTTTTTTTTTTTTTTTTTTAAATTAGGTTTTTGCATGTCTGGAGTGCCGAGTGTGGGGCAGGGAGATGTATGTGATGCCTGGTGATCTCCTCCACTCACTGTCACTGACTCACTGTGGCCTGCCGTGAGACTGGGAAAGCAGTGCCACGGGTCGCCTCATCACCTGAAGACGTGCCGCGGGCGGATGCGCGGCACGTCAAGCTACTGAACTCATGGTTCGCTACTTCTCTCCCTGCCCCTGACTCCTGTAGGAGAAGTGGGAGAGTGGAGAGTGGAACGGCCGCCTGAAGTGCCACAGAGGCACACCCTAATGCTACTGGCTGCGGGCCGTGGCCGGATGTGATCCGGGTCATGCAGTGGCACTGGCGCATTACTCCCACCCACCCAACCTCCACAATTGACAGGAATGCCCCTCCCAGACCTGGGAGCCCACGAACAGCACAGCCACAGAGGAGCAGGAGCTGCCTGTAGTCGGACAGTCATTCAAGCCTCTCCAGGTAGAGGTAGGTGCACATTTGTGCTTTCTTCTGGAGCTCTGCTGCGACTTTGTGTGTTGTTTTTGTACTTGTACCCCAGCCATATACCCCATTATATATATATGCCATAGATGGCACTTCTGGTGTTAGCCAGAGGCCCACAGAAAGAGGGCTGCTGGGAGAGAGAGAGAGAAAGGGCTTCTGGTTCTGGCACTCATAATTCATCTTAAGTGGCATAAAATAAAGTATTTCCCTCAAAACTTTTTTTTTTTTTTGGGGGGGGGGGCGCTTCAGATTTCTGTGCCTACAAGCGCCTGAGATGTAAATCCGGCCCTGACTCCCATGCCTTTTCAATTTGGTAAGCCGTGTCCCCTCAGACCTGAAAGCGTATCATGAAGAGGGACAATCTTCCATCAGTAGTGTCAAGGAGGTCAGTGTTTTCCTTATACTAGACAAAGGAAGATTGTCTCCCCTTGTGATCTGTCCTGTCAAGTGACCAGATTTCAGAGCTAACTGGAGGTAGCTTACCAGACTGCAAGGGGGAGGGAGAGGGACACTTTCTAATATATGATTTCATGGATAATATTGTGATTTCAGAATTACCACTGACTAGGAGCAATAGTATACAGTATAAGGACACATCATAGCTTACCACACCATGAAGCATTACTAACCCCTTAAATACTACTTTCAAGCCACTGAATCTTTTAGGTAAACAGATACCCTGTTTGTTATCATTGAAGGCTCCGGGAAAGGTAGACCTGCTTCCTTAACCATGATTTCAACATGGCTTAAATGGACTATTACACAAGCCTACCGTCTTAAATCTCGCCCAGTTCCTTTACCAGTTTTGGCCCATTCTACACATTCAGTACATTCAATTGAATACTTCATGGGCCTTGAAACATCACGCTTCTACAGATCAACCCTACAAAGAGATTACCTGGTCATCAGTTCATATCTCCGATATCTCAAGATGCATTGCAGGCTGTTTTTTTTTAGTTTTCTCTCCATCCCCATGTTTTTAGGACTGCTTTGGGGCATCCCCACTGGTCCATGCATCCCTCAAGTGATGCTAGAGTAAAGAGAATTTTTTTTATTTACTGTACTTTTTTTCAGTCAAATTCAGGAATGCATGGCATCCCACCCTGACTGGACTTTGCCTCATTATCTTGGGCTGAGATACCCTGCCATTTTATCTTGACATCTTGGTTGGGGTAGTTTTTGTGCTTCTTCTACCTCCTCTATTTCATTTCAAACCAATGGGGTGTTATTTCTCTCAGGAGAGCAGCTGCTAATGAATACAGTGGGAAATTCCATAGTTTGAAATATTTCATACCTTACAAGGAATCTTCTGCAATCATATGCATACAGGACTAGCGGTAGAAAGCCAACTTACCCCCTCATTTGATGCCTGCATTTTCATTGTCTAGCTTTTCTTATCTGTAGTTGTTACATTCATTTGTGTGTAGGTATGCCATAACAGAAAAAAAACGACAGAATATGGTCCATGCAGTTTTGTGGTCTTGGTATCCCATACAGCAGTGTTTCTCAACTCCTGCCCTCAGGACCCACTAACAGGCCAGGACTTAGGGATTTCTCTGCTTGTTAGAGCACATGTGTGGTGATCAGAGGCTCGTTCATATTGATTAACTCACCTGTACTCTAACAAGGAAATCATCAAATCCTGGCCTGTTAGTGGATCCTGAGGACAGGAGTTGAGCAACACTGTCGTACAGTATATTGGCTCATATTAAGGTTAAATGGTTTATTTCTCGCTATTTTGTGTTTTTTTTTGGTTGCTAATTTTCATTGGAATACATATTCAAAAAGCTTAATTTTGGTGTTTTAGAATGGCAAGTTAATGATTAACTTAGAAACATAAACATTTGCTAGTAGAAAAAACACTTCATGACAGTTTTGTCATATTGTAGGATACACAAAAAATGTATCTTTTGAAAGAGCAGGGTCTGATGAAAAAGTAGGAGGATTGTAGAGTAAAAGTGATACCTTTTATTGGCTAACTGAATAGCTTTAGAGCTTAAGCTTTCAAGATCATCTTGGTCTCTTTGTCATTACTTTTCTCCTCCTTTATCAAATGGTAACATGGTACCACCTTTTACCTACATTACAAAGAAAAAAAATAATGTATGACATAAATGTTCTCAGAAGTGCATAGAAAATTATTTGGTTGTAAACTGCAACAAATGTTTGAAAAACATGCTTAGAATGGGGGGGGGGGATGAACTGGTTGCATCTATGGGAATTTTTGTCAACTCCCACCCCATGATGCAGATGTCCCAGAATTACTCCAGTGCTGCTGGTTGCATCCGCTTAACTAACTTCTCAGATGGTGAGCAACCTAAGGCCCTCCAGCTGCTGCCAGACTAAACTTTTCTTGGAGCCCTTGTAGGGCCTCCCATTGCCCATCCATGACCAAACAGGAATTTACTTAGACATCTTATTTAATGACTTATTGAACGTTTTATATTATTCAAATTTAGACCCTTGGATGCTAAAGACATCTCATTAATGGGTTAGATACATATAAGTGCATGTTGTCACATTCGCAGATGTAGATATAAAAGTTTTCAAGTCTTGATAGTTTCAGAATTATGATATTGCATGTTTGTGTTTTTGTCTTGCACTTGCTTTGGAGAAGTCTGTAGTATCCAAAGGGTTAAGTGCTATCATGGTATGGAAACGATCATGCATATCTGAATTCCGTAACATACTTTTGATTAATTTACCATTAATTTACCATTAATATGTTAAAATAGGAGCGATGCCCATGGCACCTCACCAATTATGCGTTTCAACAGTCTTAAATTGTTCATATGGGTAGATCAAATAAAAAAATAGATGCAACGAACTTCTGTGTGAAGAAAAACTGCTGATGTAAATGAGTCTGGTAAACAAAGTATGGCACTTAATCCCAGGGAACAATTCTCCTTTAACCCTCTGGATGCTAGAAATGTCTGTAATGCGTTGCTTAGTAATGCTTTGAGAAGTATTTAGCAACCAAGGTGTTAGGCACTCCATTACAGCCCGTGGTACATATGTTTTAACACTGTTGCTGTTTACAGTTTCCTCTTGTGGTACAGCTCAACAAAGTAACTAGCATTGTGCACTATGGCCATGTGCTCATTTTTAATAGCAATTTAAATATATAATGACATCTTGCATGCATTCCTTTACTATAAGACATATACTACAAGGTACAGTCTAGAGCATAGCTGAGCAGAACTGTTAACGGAGCACTAAAATTTTTAAAAAAATATATATTTCTCTGTCATCCAATACAGGTTACTGGTAACATGGCGTAGGCATTCTGCCCCTTTAAGTAGGCAGGAACAATTCTAGAATTGTATGCAGAGGGTGGAGTCTACCTTCCCTCCTTGGCTGCAGCTAGCCAACCAGCTCCAGAAAGATTTGTTCCTTGGTGAAGATAAGTTCTGCTATAGTTTTAGAAACTTTTTTATTTTTCTGTTAGATATGGAATACCACCATTAGGCGGATTACCATAACTGACAATGCCTTAGATGTGGCTAGCTCAGTATCCAGGTGCTTTTAGTGGACCTTAAGCCCTGAGGTAGAAAATTTTGATTCCAAGTGCTTCCCCAGGACTTACCCACTGAGGTACTTCTTACTACATGGTCATCTGAAGACAGAAGATCTGCAGGAAAAGTGATCAACCCTTTGAGTGCTGCAGGTCCACTTGTCCTACAGTGCCCCTCCGCACAGGGCTGTCTTCATTGGAGTTCCTATTGGACACTCCTGCACTCATTGGGTCTATCTGTATGTCTGTTGGGTGTTTTGGAGCAGGTTCATGTGGTAACTTAACCCTTTAGATGCTAGATTGGCAATTTTTGGGGGGGTTTCTAACACTTTTTCTACTGGTTTAGTGTTTTTGGGTGTCCTCACATGTTCTAATGCTATTTTAGATATTTAGTATTACACTCTTAATTTTGTAAAATTTGAGTTCCACACCTTTAAGGAGCGCTTTACCACATAGATGCCATTGCTCAATTCACTTCTGTGGGACTGTACTGTTTGGGACATATCTCTGCAACTGTTTAACCTAGCGACTTCAGAGAGAGCTCATTTTACTTGTCTGCCCTTGCTGTATCATCCAGTTCATGTTTCTAGTGTGTTGGGGGGCTCAGGGGGCTTCGGGCATTGTTTGGGGTACACATTTCCCATGAGCGCTTGCTTCGCGTGCTCATTTCTGATTGGCTCCCGCCACGGCAGCCATTTTGTGATGTTTCCAGAACGAGTATCCTACGTAGGGCTTGGGCTCTACTTCTCTCCTCTGCTGATTAACCCTTCGCCTGCTGGATAAGTTTATTTTAGCGATTTCTGGGGTGAAACTTTAATCCTACACACTATAATTGGGTAATTTATTATACCGTAAGGTTATTTGACACTGTGGGAATGTCTGTACTGCTGGAGCTTGGGGCCAGACCTAAGACTAAGGAGGCTGGGGTCTTTGTATCCCTCATTGCGCATTGCTCTTCCTGTCACTCAGGGCTACCTAGAGAATTCTCAGGTCACTTATGCCCAGCATGTTCTAATGTTCCTGACAGCATTCCAGGGACCTCCAGCCATGCATTAGAGCCAGCTTGGGTGCAAGAGTTCAAGGCTGCTACTAGGTCCACATTGCAACTCTTTCCATCCCAGTTACAGGGGGCCTTTCAGTCTTAGCAGGCCCACTCCTCAGTCAAGTCTTCCCTGCCCAAACCTCAGGGAGTACCTGACATGTCAGATTCCTCTGAGGAGGAACTGTTGGTGGATTCAGATGTTGAGGAATGTTCTGTGTTGGGCTCCTCTCAGTTTTTTGGGAACCCTTTAGAGGCTGATCCTGAACCCTCCGCTGAGGGCCTGATCAGGGCTGTCTTAACCCCTTAAGGACTACGTGACGTGCTATGACCATCATGGTCCTTATACCCTTAAGGACCAGTGACGGTCATAGCACGTCACATACTTTTTACTTACAGCGCTCCCGGTACCGGGAGCGCTGTAAGTAAAAACGGGGCCTAATATTCATCCAGGACCGGAGCGATCTCTCATAGGCCTCAAAGCGGCGCGCCGGTATGTGTAACAGGTCACGTGTACCAGCGCGTCGGCAAGGATCAAAGCGGTCCTTAAGGGAAGGTAACTTCCCTGGACCGCTTGGTCTTTAAGGGGTTAAGTACGCTTAACATTCCCTTAGTTCAGGAGGTTCCTTCTGATCCCTCTGATGTGTTCCAGGAGCCAAAAAAGCCCTTTACTTACTTTACACCTAACCCCACTCTTGACCGCATTGTATCTGAGGAGTGGAAATCCCCGGACAAGATACCCTCTGTGTCCAAGAAATTTGCCAAGCTTTCTCCTTTTTCTGAAGCTGCGCTTACTCAGTGGGTTCATCCTCCCAAAGTGGATGCTCCTGTTTCCAGGCTATCTAAGTCTACTGCCTTACCATTCTCTGATGCCTCTGCTCTGAAGGACTGGACTGACAAGAAACTTGAGGTTTCCCTCAAGTACATTTTTGCCACTGCTGGTTCTGGCATACATCCAGCATTCGCAGCAGCATGGATGAACCGGGCCATTGCTGTCTGGACTGAACAGCGCACCCGGGCTGTCCGTCAGGATGTGCCTACCTCGGATAAGTTGCGCCTTCTTGCCAACATTTCTGAGGCACAGCACTATGTTTCTGCTGCCTTATTTGATGCCATCCGTTTGGTGGCTAGGGTTTCCACCATGTCTGTGGTGGCCAGACCAGCTCTTTGGCTCAAGATCTGGTCTGCCGACACTGCTTCTAAGAAAGCATTACTTTCCCTACCTTTTCAGGGTACCTCCTTGTTTGGGCCAGATCTTAAGGATCTGATCAGTGAGGCCACAGGGGGTAAGAGTACTCTTATACCCTTTGTTCCCAGGAAGAAATTGCCGCTTAAACGTAATCGGTATTTTTGTTCCTTTCAGAATGAGACACACCCGGCGAACCAGACGGTTCCCTCAGCACCGCGTACTTCCTCCAAGCCCAAACAACAATGGAAGTCCAAGGTCTCCTCCTCTATCACAGCATTTGGGAGGGTTCAGTGGCGGACCCATGGGTTTTACAGGTGGTGACGGAAGGGTACAGGTATCCCTTTCATATCTCTTCATCCCTTTCGTTTTCGTCCTTCTCACACACCTCAGGGAACAGAGAAACGCAGTCTGTTCAACAGCGCTGTTCAGGCTGTTCTGGACAAGGATGTTCTAGAGCCAGTGCCAGTTCAGGACAGGGGTATGGGTTTTACTCAAACCTCTTTGTGGTCTCCAAGAAGGATGGCGGTTGTCGTCCCATTTTGGACTTGAATGCTCTCAATTCCTTTGTGACCCGGACTCAATACCAGCAGGAGTCTCTACGGACAGTGATTGTGGCCTTGTCCCCAGGGGAATTCCTTGCTTCTCTGGATCTTCAGAACGCATACTTGCATATTGCCATTCATCCAGAGAGCCGGCAGTACCTCCGGTTTCTCTGCGACAGGGGACATTTTTAGTTCTCAGCTCTTCCATTTGGTCTGACGACAGCGCCTCAGGTTTTCAACTGTGTCCTGGGAGCCTTGATATCCATCCTCCACCGGAACGGCATCAGAGTTACTCCATACATGGACGACTTGCTTCTGAAAGCCCCCTCTGCGGAACTTCTTCATCAGCAGGTTCAGCAATGCATTCATGCTCTCACCCATCACTGGTGAATCATCAACTTAGACAAGTCAGATCTTATCCTGTCTCAGCGTCTGGTCTTCCTGGGCCTTCTCTTCGACACTCAGAAGAGCATGGTGTTCCTCAAGAACGAGGTGGAACACCAGATCGCCCACAGGGTTCTGGCTCAGGATCCAGTTCCAGTCCAGAAGCTATCCTCTCTAGAGGGAAAATTCACCACCACCATAGAAGCGGTTCCGTTTGCCATGACACACACCAGAGAGCTCCAGAGGTTTGTGATGCACATGTGCAAGGGTCAGCCGGATCTTCTGAAGATGTCAGTTTCTCTTCCTCTTCATGTGGAACTGAGTTTGTTATGGTGGCTCGACCTTTCCAACCTTCCGGACCAAGGTGACGACAGATGCCAGCCTCTCCGGCTGGGGAGCGTCCTGGGTCGCTTGAGCACTCGGGGTCGGTCGGTGGTCTCTGGAGGAGTCCCTCCTTCTGATCAACATATTGGAGCTTCGGACGATATTTCATGCCCTTCGACATTGGACATCTCAGTGGGAAGACTGTCCTGTCCGAGCAGAGTCCGATAACACCATGGCCGTGGCTTACATCAGCAAGCAAGGCGGAACAAGAAGTCTCACTGCTTGGTTAGAGGTCAAGATTATTTTGTCCTGGGCAGAAGAACAAGTTCCTGCTATATCCGCAGTGCACATTTCTGGCGTAGACATCGTCATGGCAGACTTCCTCAGTCAGCACACAGTGGACAGCAGAGTGTGTGAGCTACACCCAGATGTGTTCCACCTCATTGTTCAGAAATGGGGTCCTTACATCGACCTGATGATGGCAATAAACAACAGGAAGGTACCGAGGTTCTGCTCTTGGTGGAGAGACCCTCTGGCTCTGGCTGTAGATGCGATGCCCCTTTCTTGGTTATTCCCTCTGGCCTACATATTTCCTCCCCTCCCAATGTTGCACAGGGTGTTACGGAAATTACGACTGGAGCGTTGTCCAGTCATTCTGATTGCTCCATACTGGCCTCGTCAGTCTTGGTTTCTGGAGCTTCTCTGGGTCTGTCAGTGGAGGAGCCATTCTGTCTCCCATACCGCCCAGGCCTTCTTCTACAGGGTTACCTGTGGAAGGAGGATGTTCATCGGCTAGCTTTGACGTCTTGGAAATTGAATCCTCAATATTGAAGAAGAGAGAGTTCTCTTCTTTTGTGGTGGCTACTATGCTTTGTGCCCGCAAACCTGTTTCTTCCAAGATCTACCATCGTGTCTGGTAGATCTTTCTGTCTTGGTGTGCTGACAAGGACCTGTCTCAGGATTTTGATCTGCCTACTGTCCTGGCCTTTTTGCAGGACGGTGTGGATAAGGGCCTCAGTTTGAGTTCCCTTAAAGAGATAGTAACTCCCCCAGAAAACTTGAAGCCAAAAGCTAGTAATAAGCACAACATACCTAACTCCCTTGTTCCCATCTCTCAAACCGTTATGGTTTGAGAGATGTAAGAAAAGAAGGACCTCGGCACCCTCCCTTTCTGCCTGACTAGCTGTAAAGCTGTCAGAGGAAGAATCCGGTCGACCGACTTACATCGGCTCTTCAGGAGCGCTGTCATCTCGATATCTCGGTATAATTACTTCATCAGTATGGTCTACAACATGTGCTTGCAAGCCAGGCACACATTTTAGACCATACTGATGAACTAATTATACCGAGATATCGAGATGACAGCGCTCCTGCAGAGCTGCCATCTGGTCACGGAAGCAGTATCGCATGATGTCCGCTATACAGCGGACGCATGAGAAGGGGGAGGGAGCGGAGGTCTTTCTTTTCTTACATCTCTCAAACCATAACTGTTTGAGAGATGGGAATAAAGGAGTTAGGTATGTTGTGCTTATTACTAGCTTTTGGCTTCAGGTTTTCTGGGGGGGATACTATCCCTTTAAGGTTCAGACTTCTGTGCTTTCTGTTTTCTTTCAGAGGCACATTGCCATCCTTCCTGATGTTAAGGTTTTCTTCCAGGGCGTTGCTCATGCTCTTCCTGTCTTTAAGATTCTTCTTCTCAGTGGGATTTTAACTTGGTTTTGGGCTTTCTTCAGCGCCCCCCATTTGAGTCTTTGGCTACTATTCCTCTACTCCTCTTGACATGGAAAATGGCCTTCCTCCTGGCGATTGTGTCTGTCCGCCGTGTCGTGGAGTTGCATGTTCTGTCCTGTAAACCACCCTACTTGGTGTTTCACAAGGACAAGGCGGCGCTTCGCACTTCTCAGGAGTTTCTCCCGAAGGTGGTCTCTGAGTTCCACTTCAATCAGGAGATTGTGGTGCCCTCTTTCTGCCCAGACTCTACCTCTGACAAGGAGAGTGATCTCCACTTGTTAGACGTGGTGCATTGTCTCAAGTTTTATGTACATCGCACTGAGTCTATCAGGAAGTCTGATGCGCTGTTCGTCATTCCTGAGGGTCCTAGGGCAGGAAGACCTGCATCCAAAGTGACTATTGCTTCTTGGATCAACTCCACTATTCGTAAGGCTTATGAGCTGAGGAAGAAGCCTGTCCCTTTCAGGGTCATGGCTCATTCTACAAGATCTATTGGGGCCTCTTGGGCTTACAAGAATCAGGCTTCTGCTGATCCGTTGTGCAAAGCGGCCACTTGGTCGTCGGTGCACACCTTTTTGAAGCACTACTGTGTTGATGTGCTGGCATCGGCTGACGCCAGCTTTGGGAGGAAAATCTTGGAGGTGGTCTTGCCTGTCTAGGATTTCCTTCGGTTCTTGGTGCTTCCTTCACTTTTGAGCCCTGTTGGCTCTAGTTCAGTGTGCTGTGTAACAATTCCTGGGGTGTTGTTACCCCTGTTCAGTGTCCGTTGACACTTCATTGTTTTGTTGGGCTATCTCTGATCTGATGGTTCATATCTTCACTGGTGACTTTGGGGGCCTGCACCTGGTCCTTCCCTTACTTCCTGCATCTGGGAAACTCAATGATTGGACATCCCAGAGTTACCAGTAACCTGTATGGGACGACAGAGAAAAGAGGATTTTAGTCTTACCTGTTAAATCCTTTTCTCTTAGTCCATACAGGTTACTGGTCTCCCACCCTGTCAAGGGACCATGCTTGGCTCTCCTGTGGCAGACTGTGGGGGTCCTTCGGGGTCATGCTCACAGGAGTCTTCTTCCCTTCTACTATCTAGTCAATAGTGTCTCAAATCTTTCTGGAGCTGGTTGGCTAGCTGCAGCCAAGGAGGGAAGGTAGGCTCCACCCCCTGCATACAATTCTAGAATTGTTCCTGCCTACTTAAAGGGGCGGATCACCTACCCAGAGTTACCAGTAACCTGTATGGACTAAGAGAAGGATTTAACAGGTAAGACTAAAATCCTCTTATAAAACAAAAGCCCTATAACATATAGATTTAAAAGAAAAAAAAACTTTAATGCTCCTTTAAGGTGTCTGCTTTTTATGTTTTCTGTCCAGCTTGCTCAGGATTGATATTGAAGCAGAACTCTACCTTTAGTATCCCTTTAACAAAAATGCTTACCCAGGTAGGTTTCCTTCACGCAGAAGTCCGCAATACCCTTAATAATATATGGCTTGTTTATTTTATATGAGAATTTTTTGTAGCCTGTATCGGGACATTTCACAATTTGAAAATATGTACATGCATGATTGCTATATAAAGAACTCCTGTACTAATTTCTGTGTATATTGTTCCCCTTTAATCCCATTAAGGACCGGTGGGGTTTGCAACACATTGCTGGTCCTCAAGGGGTTAATTTTTTATGCTAAGTCACTCTAGATATCACCCCTTCTTTTTTTCTTTATCTGGATATAATATGGCGGCCCCAGGTTAAGTGTAAAACTTTCTGTCTGTAGGCCATATACAGCTAAAGAGGTGCAGTTCTGGAACAAGCCAGCTGCGCCACAAGGGACAAATACAAATGCCCAGTGATTTAAATGGGATGTTAACTCATTGAATTCTAGAGAGGTCTCCAACAAATTGCTTCTCAGTGTGTTGGTTTCAACGCTAATATGAATTTGATTAAAAGCCCACTTTAAATCAGTAAGAATTTTTTATTTATCCTATATGGTGCAGTTACTTTACTCCAGAGCTACACCTCTTTAGCTTAAGAAATACACCCTCAAATGCGTGTCTTCACCAACTGTAAAATCTAGTTTGCACCAATGTCACATATTATATCTGGCTTGTCTAATGATTTTCATTAATTGTTGTATTGTTACTCATTTTGTGTTAAAGGCAGTGTGGTTCAGTGCTGTCTGTGTTTAGGATCACCTCTAGCAGCAGTCCCCAAGAGAGAATATGTCAACTGGGAATAGCCCAAGCAACCGTTGGACATTTAGAGCACGATTTGGCACTGGTGAGGTCCTTTAATTATAGGCTGTTGGTGATGGGTAATAGATTTGCTTTTAAATACTTGGTGCCCTTTATCTTTTACCCGTGCCTGTCCCAGGTTGGCACTTAATAATTGTAGAGGAATACAAACATATTGCTTATCTTGCTAATTATTTGTGATATTAACATTTGTTCTCTGAAGCACATTACACTGGCAACTATTTCCTACAGATCAAGTAATTTGCTGTTTTGATGCCAGTATGCACATATGAATGTGTAGTTTTTATAAACCTCCAATTAAATAATGAATGTAAGTAGTAGCTGCAAAAGCTCATGGCAGAAACCTTGTGTGGCTATCCGCTGCAGAGGGAAAAAAGAATCCTTTGGCATAGTAGAACCTTAGAAAGAAATGTGATGCTAGCTAGTATAAACAGGTAGGGAAAAAAGAGGGAACTGGTGTTGCTTGGTAGGATTATTGGTGGCAGCTAGTTCTACTCTAGGTAGAAAAATTGGACTGAGATGTGATAAAGTAAGACAGGCGGGTTAAAGGGATAGTAATGTTTCATAATAAAAGCAGCTCTAATTAATCATCATAGTATTTGGACTTTGATGAGAGTGTTATTTCAGTTCTTTCAGAGTTGTAGTTCGACTAATTCAATAATAAAGTATCCCCCTCCCGCCCCTTTTACTGATGTAACACTGTTCAGCCAAAGCAGAAGGGAGGTGCCCAGGTAGATTGCAGAGAGGGATAATCTTCAATTAAGATAAGGGAAAAACCTAAAAAAACCTGTCAAGGGGGGCAGGTCTTTCATTGTTCTAATAGAAAGAAAATTGTCCCCTTCTGTTATCTGTCTGGTCTTACAACTAGATTCCACATCTGAGAAGAGATGGCTTACACTAGGTAAAAGGGGCGGGAGGGGAAACTTTGCTTGTGAATATCTCTCAAACCATAAAGGTTTGAGAGATAAGACTTATATCGTTCTTCATGTTTTTTTTAATGCCTACAAAATAAAATAAAGAAAAAACAAATTATTACTATCCCTTTAAATGATTGTTCTTACGTGAGTTTATTGGCTGAGCCTGTTCTGGGGATGGATTGACAGACATCTGCAAGAACAAAAGGGGCAAACATACAGAGTTGTGGGGGTGCTTTACCAGCTGCTGAGCAGTTTATCCTTTTTTGGCAAATTGCTGCTAAAGAATCTAACAGGTCTTATCCTGTACTTTAAAAACAAAGGAAACTACTGAAATGTTGACATTGGCTGCTATTGTGTAGAGGCAAATGGGTAGAGAGGTGAGTTGGAGTTGCTACACGTAAGGAGTACTGGTGATAGCCAGTCCTCTGGACTGTTGCAGGGTGTGTGGTTGGGATTCATACATAGTGACATAGACAGGGACTGATAAAAAATATACATAAGCTCTGGAACAGCCGGTGAAATGGCTCAGATGGTTAAAGGGATTGTAATGTTGTAAAAAAAAATCTACATTGCAGAGCCGCCTTTATAATTTAAGAAACACATTGTGCTATTTCAAACCTCTTACTTGTTTGTAGTTCAGAAGTTGAGAGGTGGAGAAGGATCCCCCGCCAGCCCCTTCTGGTCATGTCACTCTGTAGCTCATGCAGGTCCAGCTGGATGCAGCGAGGGTTAAACTTCAGTGTGCAAAGGAAAATCCTGCCTTTTTAGTCAAGGAGGGCAGGGTTTTCCCTATACTTAACTGAAGTTTGTCCTTCGCTTCATCTGTCCGGTCGCATATCACTATTAGAGAGCCAGTGGGAGGCGGCCAGAAGGGGTTGGCGGGGGATCCTTTTCCACTTCATACTTGAACTACAAACAAGTAAGAGGTTTGAAATAACACAATGTGTTTTCTTATATTATAAAGAAGTCTCCCTTTTAATGCACCAGCTGTTGAATCTGTTCAAACAGTAAGGTAGCAAGTTCTAATCCCTGCATAGTCAGCTCAGCCTTTCACCCTTCTGAGGTAGATAAAATGAGTCCAGGACATACTTGAAAACAAGAGACAATCTCAATGGTGAGAAATATTTTATTTAGAAGTTATTGCTGCTCAAACTTGCATTGTTTTGGGAGGTGCAGAACCTCCATAGCCTGATAATTTATATAATAGCACTGTTCCTATAACAGTCTGTGGACAGCTATAAACCACCGGATTCTGTAGCAACAGCACCACTGTAAAAAGTCTGAGCGCTATAACTTTGAATAAAACCTCTCTCAGCATTGTGAGTGCCCATGTTTTATATTTACTCTGCAATATATATATATATATATATATATATATATATATATATATATATAATATAAATAAATAAATCTCATATACCCACAAATATCGGACCCACACGTGGGCTAGGCGCCATCTATAGACCCCACTGCATATTTTATAATCGCTATAGTATATATAAAGTGTTAAATATAGGTCTTTCTCTACAATCCTAATGGCCCCTAGTGCAAAAAGGCCCAACACAACAATACAAACACAACAAAACTGCAGGGGAATGCTAGACCAATACTTAAAAAAAAATATATATATATACTGTCACACTCTTCAATATCTGCAATATTTATTTCATATTAAAATGTCACATACAGTACATATATAATAAGAGTGATATCACTGAACAATAACGCTACTCCTATTAAGGAGCTAAAAAATATAAAAATACAATTAAATAATTGAATAAAATACATGAACAGTCTCTTATGAATCTGTATATGAGCTTGTGGTATAGACCCAATATCCCGTTGCTAGCAGGCAGGTACTGATAATGTAGCTGGCAGTTACAAAATGTTTAGCACTACCTGAGCCGTGTGTTTTTTCGACCTCTCCAATATAGAGGTTTCAAATATTAGTGTCTCTGTGGCAAATTCTGAACGTTTTAGCAGGCAGAGGTGCTTTCCGGCTGATCCATACTCTTTGTGGCCATTTTAGTAATCAAGCAATACCTCTCCCGTCCTTATGGTGCGTTTCGTACCCAACAAGGCACTTCTTCAGGGATATGCAGAAGACCTATGTGCTCGACGATGATCTAGATTGCGGTTTGATTTACTGGCGAGGCGTAAATCTCAGACAGGGTTGGCTCTTCCTTGTTCACGGACCTACTATCGGGCTTGTCATCTCCTTCGTATTGTGGAATGGTCCTTCCGCCCACTGCAGAAGTCTTGGGTTGCGATAGAGGGAGCTGGAATAGGTGCACCCTCGGCCCTACTCCCTTGGTTGCTACCGAAACATGCCCGATCGCTTGCTGGCACCCATCCTCTGCTTTTAGCTACCTTATCGGTATTCCATAGCTCTTGGGCCCGATTAGTCTTAACACTTTCCCCTCCCCCTTGACGCCCTTGCGCTACAATCTGGTGTTTATCCCTAGACTGTCTCCCAGCTTCTTTCTTGGCAGTCTCCTCGACGATGCGACTTGGGTCGTATCCTTTGTAACTGCTGCGGGCACACTTCGACCTTTGGAGGACGTTCTAACATCTCACCCTCCCACTCTGTTGGATCGGTTCCACTATGCCCAACTGATACATTTCATTCGCTCCCTCCCTCAAAGGTGAAGTCTCCTTCGCCGGCCTACTCTCTTTGAGGATATATGCATTGGGGAATCTGTCCCCCTGCATGGCATTTCTCTTTTGTATCGTCTGCTTTTGGACTCTGCGTCCAGCCCCCTCCCATCTTTTGTTGGGAAATGGGAAGCTGACCTCCAGATCTCCCTGAACGAGAGACAGCTGGCGAAGATTTTCATCCTGACCCATAAATGTTCCCTGGACTATAAGATTCAGGAGGTGTCTTACAAATTGCTCTTTTGCTGGTACCGCACACAAGCAGTTTTGCATATTTTTTCCCTGATGTGTCTGATATTTGTTGGAGATGTGGGAGATTGCCTGGCACTTTAATTCATATTTGGTGGGAGTGCCCGCTTATCTTCCCCTTTTGGGAATCTGTCTATTCCGTAGTGGAAAAGCTCACAGATGTCCCGCCCCCTTTCTCCCTGCCCCACTTCTTTTGCATCACACTTTGTTTCCCTGGACAGTAATCAGGAGTCCTGCCCCTGATGTCTGGATAGGGAGTTCCTTCCCTCCTGCTTGATAGGGGATCTATGGCGCTTAGAGGTGAGTCTTCCCGAGGATGGGTGTGTGTTGTGGTTTTGTTGTTTTTCCCCCTCCACTTTTTCTTCTTTCCTTCTTACAGCTCCTTTTGATTTCCCTCTGTCACCTTCTAGACTGAATTCGAGCCCTATTGATCAAGACCTCTGCGTTGCATATAGCTGACATTAGCAGCAGTCTAGCTCTTGTTGTTCAGATGGTGCTTCCCTTTGTGATACTTCATTCTCTGTGTTTATTTGTCCCCTTATTGTTTGTCTTATTTGTTGTAAAAACCCAATAAACTTGGATTTGAAAAAAAAAAGGTATTATAAAATATAAATTTTATTTGTTATTTTAAAATAATTCAGTGGTTTGCCATTTGAGGTTAAGACTTTATTTGGTCCAGACCTAAAAAAGATTTTCCTCTAAACATTCCTTTTTTGTGAGTAGGGTGCAGGGATTTTGCTCCCCCCCCCCCCGAAGGTTCAAGGCCTTCAGAAATCTGCTTCAAACTTTCTTACAAGCCAACCTCCACATGGCTCAAGGAGTCCTAGTCCGTCATTGCCTTCTTCAAGACTCCTGGAAGTCTTCCTTGATGGACCAGTGGGTTTACTGGGTGGGTTTTGGAAGGGTACCGCATAATTTCAAGGACCATCCTCCTCATCTCTTCTTTTTGTCAGAGGTTCCTTGTGACCCAGACCAAGCCTGTCTCTTTATAGACACCGTCTCCTCTCTACTGGACAAGCAGGTTCTAGTGCTGGTCCCTGCCCAAGAAGTCTCTTCAAGTTTTTATTTCAACCTTTTTGTTGAAGAAAATTGTCCTACTCCGGTCTTGGCATGCCTCAGCCCCTATGTGGTTGCTAAGCTCTTCAAGATGGAATCTCAGCCTTATTTCCAGGAAAATTCCTGACCTCCCTGGATCTTCAGGATACCTACCTGCAAATCATAATCCATCCAGAAAACCAACTTTTCCTTCTTTTGCTTTTGCATGCAGTCACTACCAGTTCACTGCACTGCAGCTGTGGCCACATGCATTCACTCACAAGGCATTTCTCTGAATCCATAGTTGGACAATCTACTGATCAAGGCTCCTTCAGAAGACATATTGGAGCTCCATATTCAAGAGTGAGCCCTCATTCTGATACACCACTGTTGGATTCTTAACCTACGTCCTCACCGATTCATACCAGGTCCTTTACTTTCTGCCAGTGACATTCAACACCCTTCAGGGGTGAGTGTTCCTACCAGAGGACAAGATACAGATTGTTGTGAACAAGGATTTTAGTCTGATCTTTGTAAGGTACAGATCTCAGCTCTCTGTCCTTTTCCAGAGGCACATTGTGATTATACCGGAAGTTGAAACCTTTGTTCAAGTGAGTGGCTTATGCCTTCCTTTCCTTCATGGATTCCACACCTCTGTGAGATGTCAACTTCAGAAACCTCCCTTTGAACCATTTCCCTCTGTCTCTCTGCTTTTTGTGATGCTAGAAATGGCTTTTCTCTTAGCCAAAGTATCTGCATGGAAGGTTTCTTATTTCCAAGCTCTGTCTTTTAATGAACTTAACGTTAAATACTTTTCTGTTTATTCCTTAAGGAACACAGATACCTGTGTTAACATTACTGGACAGAGGTGTCCTCTTGAGGTCTTCATTTAGGGGTTTTTCTTTTCTTCTTCCCACTTTGGTTCTGTTGTACTTGTTACACATGAATCTGGGAAATTGAAGGCAGTGGTTGAGCTGGAAGAGGAGGAGGGAGTCTCTTGCCAAAACACACTGTCTTTTTGAAGCACCCTGCCCTCCTGGAGAAGGGTGCTTAACCCCATTGTTCCTGTGTTCTATATGGGCTAAAGAGAAAATGATTTAATGGCAATTTCACCAAAATATTTTATAAACTAGACAAGAAAGATGGAAGGTATAATCTAGATTTGAGTGCTAGCCACTTTAGTTCTTTAAACATATCACAATGGTGGGTAGTGTAATTACATTAGAAGAGAGAGTGACATAATGAATTATACAGTGTTTCAAGTTTACCAAGATGGATTTGTGGTGCACTACATCCGTATAGTCTATGATTTGTTTCTAAACAGAGTGCTTATTTTAGGATAATGTTTGAATATTAATATGAAGACCAAAAGTGAGGTTGGGGTCAAATACCAAGATCTTTGTAGCAGTCGAATGAGGCCAACTTACAATTGGACTTTGTTGTGATGATTAAATGGGTATTGCGGAGTTTAAGTAGTTTGTGCTTTGTACCATATACAGTTGTGACCATTTTGTCAGTTTGGTTTTAGCTATCCATCTTTCAACTTAAGGGAAATAATCCTGTAAAGCTGCCTCAAGTAGTGATACGTTGGATTTTTAGTGTCGTTCATACATGTGCACAGAAGATGCTTTGCAAACCACGGGCAGATCATTTATAAATGGGAAAAATTGAAGAGGGCCAAGAATGGAGCCTTGGAGAACCCCACTTGTTAATTTGAGCAGCATACTGTCAGGAATAGAAACATATTGTGTTCTGTCTGATAAATAAGATCGGAACCTGTTTAGAGAATGATTAGCCATTCCTGAGCTTCTCAGTTTATCAGAATATTATAGTCTACTGTATCAATGGCCTTTGCACAAATCAAGGAAAATAGCTTCAGCAAATTTACTATTTTCCAAATTTGAAAATCATTGCATATAAAGGTATATATAATAATATATGTATACACACACACAAAAAGGCAGAGAAGGAGGATACAAAGAATAGTGCATGATCTAAAAAGAGGACGGAGAATGCAAAGAGCAGGGAATGGACAAGAGTAGAAGGTGCAGGATGAGAATGGAAAGTAGGAAGAACATGCAGAGAGCAGAAGATGAAGAGCAGTGTGATAAACGAGAGTAGAAACAGCAAGGCATGGTTCTGAAAGTAGCAAGAGCATGAAGAGTAGGGCATTTACTGAGAGTAAGAAAAGACAAAGGATGGTGAAAAGAACTGGGAGAGGGAAGGAATGATGGTTTGGAAAAAATGTATATAAATGCAGAGAAGAAACCACATTCACAGGGACTTCCTAGACTAATTCAGTGGTACACATGGACGAAATTATATAATCTTGCACCCTTGAATTAATCTAACAAGTCCCTATAACTGTGGGGTTTTTCCCCCTCTGGTTTTGAATTTATTTACCTTTTGACAAACACCAAGACCTGTGTTCTCTCTTATATCTCCCTTCTCGCTCTTTTCTGTGTTCTTGCTCTCCTCTCCCTTCTCCACTCCCTCTCTATCTCATCTTTCTATATTTAACTTTTTTTTTGAGGGGGAATCACCTGGACACAGGAAGGGTAAGCAGAGCAGCAGAAGGAGGCAAGGTAGAGCTTTGGACACGTTTTACAGTGGTGCAGGGTTCAATAAAAGGGTTGCTTTGGTGATTGTTTGGGTACTTGCATAAAAGTAAGAGGATGCAGTAGCTGGAAAACTTGGATTGTGGTTGTTAGTGAACTTCATGTATTCCAGCCTCAGCAAGTCCCAAATAAATTCCTTCCCACACGAGGGGGAAAAGAGGCTTGCTGTTTTGTGTGTGGTTTGGCTGTCAACTATACTGCATGCAATGCAAAGAAGGAATGTAAAAAAAAAAATAAATTATATATATATATATAATATATATATATATATATTTTTTTTTTTTTTTTTTTTTTTTTTTTTGGGGGGGGGGGGGGCTGCATGCTTGACATGACTGCATTACACAATTTAATTCCCCCTCTGCCAAAGCATGGAATGAGAAAGGGGCTAAGATTGTGGATGGGTGGTGCAGAAAAGTATGCACATTAAAGTGTGTAATTTATTACAGTGTATCTTTTATGGAGAACTTGCTCTATTCCTTTCCTAGGTTGTCACTTGGAACCAATAAACTTGCAAGCACATTTACATGTACTCTGTTTTATTAATATTTTTTTAACCAAACCTAGAAGTCATAAGTCCATACTGATCTTAAGAAGTTTCTCTCCTTTATCTCGTCAGGCAAATAACTCTTTTCTCTGTCGTCCAATACAGGTTACTGGTAAGTTTGGGTAGGTGATCAGCCCCTTTAAATAGGCAGGAACAATTCAGAAGTGACTGCTGGGTGGAAACTACCTCCTCTCCTTAGCTTGAGCCAACCCCCAACCAGTAAGATGTGTTCCTTGGTCAAGACGCAAGGCAAGAGAACAGTTATGCTATAGTTTTAGCTTTTTTTTATTAGTTTTCTGTTAGATATGGAATACCACTATTAGGCGGATTACCATCACTGACAATTCCCATCACCCAAATGTGGATAGCTCAGTTTGCCAGGTGCTTTTGTGGACCTAAGCCCTGGGGACCTCCAGTCCACCTTAAAACTCCTTCCATCCACTTCCACTCATGGCAGGCCCCCGCCCCATCACATCTTCCCTGCCTAAACTGCCGGGTGTACCTGATGTGTCTGACTCCTCTGAGGAGGAATTGTTGGTGGACTCTGATGATGATGATGACTGTTTAGCTGTTCCTTCATGTCAGTTTTTTGGGGACCCCTTTGAGGCTGACCCCATTCCCTTGG
This sequence comes from Rhinophrynus dorsalis, assembly GCA_037306005.1. Classification (NCBI taxonomy): domain Eukaryota; kingdom Metazoa; phylum Chordata; class Amphibia; order Anura; family Rhinophrynidae; genus Rhinophrynus; species Rhinophrynus dorsalis. The sequence goes on along the minus strand of CM074719.1, from coordinate 356,498,501 downwards.
CTGAGGGCCTGATCAGGGCTGTGCTTACCACCCTGAACATTCCCTTGGTACAGGACGTGTCTTCTGACCCCTCTGATGTGTTTCAGGAGCTTGTTAGGCACCATACTTGTTTTACACCTAACCTCACCCTTGACCATTTGGTGTCTGAGGAGTGGAAATTTCCTGACAGGAAACCATCTGTGTCTAGGAAGTTTGCTAAGCTTTACCCGTTCTCTGAAATGGCCCTTACGCAGTGGGTCCATTTCCCTAAAGTGGATGCCCCCATTTCCAGGCTTTCTAAGTCCACTGCCTTGCCTGTGGCTGACACCTCTGCTCTCAAAGACTGGACTGATAAGAAGCTTGAGACCTCTCTCAAGTCTATTTTTGTGACGGCTGGCTCTGCCCTCCACCCTGCTTTTCCTACAGCGTGGGTGAATAGGGCTGTGGCTGTTTGGACTGAACAGCTCAATTCAGCTGTCCGTCAGGGAGCCCCCCCCACTGCTGACTTCTTGTTATTTCTTTCTAACATTGCTGAGGCTCAACATTATATCTCTGCTGCCCTGTTTGACGCTGTGCATATGGTAGCCAGGGCATCCTCCATGTCTGTGGTAGCCAGACGTGCTCTTTGGCTCAAGATCTGGTCTGCTGACATGGCCTCCAAGAAGGCTCTCCTGTCTTTGCCTTTTCAGGGCTCCTCCCTGTTTGGGCCAATCAAGGATCTCATCAGCGAGGCCACTGGAGGGAAGAGTACTCACCTGCTAGTGGTCCTGAGGAAGAAGGCGCCTGTCAAAAGGAATCTGCTTTTTCGTCCCTTTCAAGCAGACTTGCGCCATGAGAGCCAGACGGTCCCTCGGCTCCGCTCTCCTCATCTAAGCCTAAGCAACAATGGAGATCCAAGTTCTCCGCGAAGCACAAGGCTTCCAAATCATCTTCTGCATGACTTGCCAAACGCAGGTCCCCACCCGCAGGTAGCTGGCCGCTTACGTCACTACCTCTCAGCTTGGCAGGCTTCTGTGGTGGACCCATGGGTTTTGCAGGTGGTGGTTATGGGTTACAGGATTCCCTTCACCTCCCTTCCTCCTCCCAGGACCTTCTCTTCTTGATCTCCTCTGGGAGCAGAAAAGCGCCACCTTTTAGAGGAAGCTATTCAGGCCCTTCTGGACAAGGCGGTCCTGGAACCAGTTCCTCTTCAGGAGAGGGGCTTGGGATTCTACTCCAACCTCTTTGTGGTTTCCAAGAAGGACGGCGGCTGTCGTCCCATTTTGGATCTGAAAGATCTCAACTCCTTTGTGGTCGTGTCCCAATACCGCCAGGAGTCTCTGCGCACAGTGATAGCGGCCATGTCCCCTGGGGAGTTTCTGGCTCCTCTGGATCTTCAAGATGCCTATCTGCACATCACCATTCATCCAGAGAGTCAGCAGTATCTCCATTTTGCCTGCGATTGAGGGCATTTCCAGTTTTCTGCCCTCCCCTTTGGCCTGACCACAGCTCCTCAAGTCTTCAACAGAGTCCTGGTAGCATTGATCTCCATCCTACATCGGGGCGGCATCAGGATGACTCCATATATGGATGACCTCCTTCTGAAGGTCCCTTCTCTGGAACTCCTTCATCAGCAGGTGCAGGACTGCATGCATGCATGCTCTCTCCCATCACGGGTGGATCATCAATTTGGACAAGGCGGACCTTGTTCCTTCCCGGAGGATGGTCTTTCTGAACCTCCTTTTTGACACTCAGAGAGGGATGGTATTTCTCATGGACAAAATGGCTCATCAGATAGCACTGGAGGTCCAGGATATCCTGTCCCAGCCAAGAAGTTGTCATCCTTGGTGGGGAAGTACACTTCCACCATAGAGGTGGTTCCGTTTGCCATGGCTCACACCAGGGAACTTCAGAAGTTTCTAATCCTGGCAAGCAGGGGTCGTCCAGATCTCCTGGAAAGATCCTTATCTCTCCCTCTTCACGTGGAACAGAGCCTCTTGTGGTGGCTCAACCTGAACAATCTCCTGAAAGGCAGACTCTTCCTGGTGCCCTTCTGGACCACAGTAATGACGGATGCCAGCCTCTTCAAATGTGGAGCGGTTCTGGGGCACTTGAGTGTTCAGAGTCGGTGGTCTCTGGAGGAATCTCTGCTTCCCATCAATGTCTTGGAGCTTCGGGCGATATTTCATGCCCTACAGCACTGGACACGGCAACTGGAGGATTGCCCGGTCAGGGTACAGTCGGACAACGCCACAGCGGTAGCCTACATCAAGAAGCAAGGGGGGCACAAGAAGTCTTGCAGCTTGGCTAGAGGTCAAGGCTATATTATCTTGGGCAGAGGAGCATGTCCCTTCTATTTCCACAGTTCTTATTCCTGGAGTAGACAAAGTTCTGGCAGACTTCCTCAGTTGGCACACGGTGGACAGAGGAGAGTGGGAACTACATCCAGAGGTGTTCAACCTCATCATCTAGCAGTGGGGTCTCATGGGGTCTTCCATGCATCAACCTGATGGCAACCAGGCACAACAGGAATGTTCCAACATTCGGCTCTCGCTGGGCGGATCCCCTGGCTCTAGCAGTGGATGCCTTGTCGATCCCGTGGACGTTTCCTCTGGCATACATCTTTCCTCCCGTTCCCCTGTTGCACAGGGTGCTACAGGAACTGAGACTGGAGCGCTGCCCAGTCATTCTGATTGCTCCGTACTGGCCTCGACAGGCTTGGTTTCTGGAGCTTCTGGACCTCTCAGTGTTTCCTCTAAGGCTTACCATCGAGTCTGGTCTACTTTTCTGTCTTGGTGTGCTGACAAAGACCTGTGTCAGGATTTTGACCTTCCTACAGTTCTTTCCTTCCTCCAGAATGGTGTGGATAAGGGTCTCAGTTATCTCAAGGTTCAGACTTCTGCGCTATGTCTTCTTTCAGAGGCATCTTGCTATCATTCCTAAGGTCAAGGTTTTCTTCCAGGGTGTTGCTCATACCCGTCTGGTGTTTCAGTCCCCTGCTCCTCAGTGGGACCTTAACCTGGTCTTGGGAGTGCTTCAGCGCCCTCCCTTTGAGTCTTTGGCTACCATTCCTCTACGTATGCTGACGTGGAAGATGGCCTTTCTCCTGGCTATTGTTTCTGTTCTGTTGCGGAGCTGCATGCCCTGCCTTGTAGACCACCCTTTTTGGTCTTTCAGAAGGACACGGCGGTGCTTTGCACCTCAGAAGAGTTTCTCCCGAAGGTGGTGTCTGAGTTCAACATTAACCAGGAGATTATGGTCCCTTCCTTCTGTCCTAACCCTGCTTCTGACAAAGAGAAGGATCTTCATCTGTTGGATGATGTTCGTTATCTCAAGTTCTATGTGCATCGCACTGAGTCCTTGAGGCAGTCTGACACTCTGTTTTTCATTCCTGAGGGTCCTAGGGCAGGGAAGCCTGCTTCCAAGGTAACCATTGCTTCTTGGATCAAGTCCACAATTCGTAAGGCTTACGAACTTTGGAGGAAGTCTGTTCCCTTTAGGGTCACGGCTCATTCTGCGAGGTCTATTGGGGCTTCTTGGGCCTACAAGAGTCAGGCCTCAGCTGATCAGTTGTGTAAGGCGGCCAATTGGTCATCTGTGCACACTTTTTCTAAACACCATCATGTGGATGTGCTGGCATTGGCTGATGCCAGTTTTGGGAGGAAGATCCTAGAGGCAGCCTTGCCTGTCTAGGGTCTCTTTAGTCTCTCAGTACTCTTTCAATTTTTGAACCCTGTTGGCTCTAGTTCAGTGTGCTGTGTAACAGTTCATGGGGTTTGTTTTCCCCTGTCCGGTGTCCGTTGACACTTTGCGGTTAGTGTTGAGCTATTTATGATCTGTAGGTTCATTGGTGCTCTAGTGACTTTGGGGGACTGTGCCTGGTCCTTGCCTTTCTTCCCACCCTGGGGAACTTAATGGTTGGACATCCCAAAGTTACCAGTAACCTGTATTGGACGACAGAGAAAAGAGGATTTTAGTCTTACCTGTTAAATCCTTTTCTCTTAGTCCATACAGGTTACTGGTCTCCCACCCTGTCAACGGACCACGTTTGGCTCTCCTGTGGCAGAACGTGGGGGTCCTTTCGGGTTCATGCTTACAGGAGTCTTCCTTTACCTTCTTACTACCTAGTCAATAGTTAGTTTTCAAATCTTACTGGATGGGGATTGGAGCGCTGCAAGCTAAGGAGAGGAGGTAGGCTCCACCCAGCAGTCACTTCTCAGAATTGTTCCTGCCTATTTAAAGGGTCTGATCGCCTACCCAAAGTTATCAGTAACCTGTATGGACTTGAGAGAAAAGGATTTAACAGGTAAGACTGAAATCCTATTTTTTGTTAATACTAACAGTTTTTATAATATTACATTTTAAGTAAATATTACAGTTTTTATATGTAACAGATTATGTAAACAATTTTCTTTATTTCCCACAACAGGAATTGACAAAGAAAACGTAGAACTGTCTCCCACTTCTGGGCACTCAAATAGTGGCAGAACACGCCATGGTTCAGCAAGCCAAGTGCAAAAGCAGAGAAGTGCCGGAAGCTTCAAACGTCACAGCATTAAAAAGATTGTGTGAAGATTTGTTTTTTTAATTATCCTTTTTATTTATTTTACAGTTAATTTTCTAAAACTGACTTACATAGGCTGGAGGCTCACCAGTGGCCCCATGCACATTATGATGCTGCACTTAATTTTTTTAATGTTCCCATGCAGTCAGCCATGTTGCCAGAAGATCAACACTTTGAAAGCATTGCTTGAGCTCAACACCATTTGGTTTCCTTAGCCTTCTTTCTCATTTGCCTTCTACCTTCTTTCCATTCTTGTGAGGGAACCATAATTACAAGCGGATCGTCACTTTCTGAATTCACAATGAAGGATTTTGTAGATCTGATAAAGGTGACCCTGCCTTTATTATATTAACCCTCTGAACATTAGTGGCATTTTAATGGAAAGTCCTCATTTTTTGCCTTGTATTTTTTTCTGTTTGTTTTGAATTTAACAACATGTTATTGCTAATCCTTTTTAGTGGTTTTGGTGGGAAAAACAAGCCCATATTTAAAATGTCTCCCCTTTTTTAAACATTTAGCTGTGGAATTTTTTTTACCTGTCTGCTTAAAAAAAAAAAAATTCTTAGATTAAACATAACCTTTATATTATGGTACTTAGCTAAACAAATATGGATTTTTAGAAAGGGGCCACCAAACTGATTAGATTTCTAGGTACTTGCAATAAATTTATGAAATTAATTTTTTTTTTTTTTTTTAATTTGTAATGTACATATTCTAAGTGCTTGACCTCTAGTTTTCGCTGTGAACAATTTGACAACATTGCAGCATTTCTTTTCTCTTAAATGCACATTGGTGAATTCTGTCCTCTCTGCACTATTTATCAAAGACAGGATTAAATATGGCATATTTTAATTTAAAACAGTATGTAAATATATATATAATAATTTGTCACAATATGTGTACTTTGCAAGGTAAAATTAAAGTAAATTGCATTGGCTGTATCAAAGGGGTAAAAGGGCTTAAACTCTTTATGCTTGAGGATTGTTACTTTAACGCTTACTGAGAAAAGCAGGGTAAGAAAGTATTCCTGAACATTTGCACTTCGGAGCTAACCGGCATATGAAATATATACTCCTATTATATGGGGTTGGAGGAAGAAAAGAAATTAACTTTCACATCAACATATCACAAATATTGCTCTTGCATTCTGTGCAATGCTAAATCAAACTGAAGAAATCACTTGCTGGGGGAAAGAGATCAAATGGTACTTTGACTAGAACTGACGGAATCAGCCTGCTGTAATTTAGAAAGGAGATGAATTATGGGAATTATACCTTTTTTTTTTTTTCTTTTTTTTTTTTATTTAAATCTTTATAACTCTTTCAAAGGGCAGTCCCAAATAGGTCACAGAGACATTAATGCGAATTAGTATCAGTCTTCCTTATAATATGCAGAATGGTGTATAATGTACATTTGTATAACAATGTTACAGATGTGTGCCAGTTCACAAATTAAAGGGTGTGTTTTCAATATGTGACACTAATCAAGTTTTAATGAGTCGCCAGCCCTTTAAAAAAACAGCTGAAACACACTTCAGCAAGTGTGCTAATCATGCTAGTATTTGGTGGGCAGGCATTACATTATAGTAGGGTACTATCAATAGTCTAGCAAACATGCAGCCTTGCAAAACTGGGAAACAAGGGATTCAAAAGTGATTGTTGAAGAGACCAAGCTGAAAATAAGTTAAGGACTATAAACTAAGAACTCTTAATAATCGGCAAAAAAAAAAAAAAAAAAAAAATCCAACTAATGTTATACTGCACCATATTGTTTGCAGGTTCATTTTTTATGCCTTGGTTACTAGAGACATTAAGCTAATTTTTCCTCAGTACAGCGGAACATTTCAAGCGCCCAAGGGTTTAAAATAAGCAGTGTGCTAGTTATAAAGGGTTAAATACCATATTAAGTCACAAACCCATCCCTCAAATTCAGAAGGGTTGAATGAAGGCGCTCCTCTCATTTTGTTTGATCAGTGACCAGGCTTATAGAGTCTAGGCAAGGACAATCTTCCTTTCCTAGTGTGGCAGTCTAATTTAACTAAGAAACTCATTACAGCACTGAATTATGAGGTGTTTTACGAGTGTTATTAGTACACTGAGTTTGGTCTTTATCATTTATATGTATTGTTTTTGTACATTATGTCTGGGAACAAAGGCTATATTGACTGACTCAGGCCCTTATCTTGGGCCAAATGGAAGGTTTTTCCAGTGTACCCAACAGAGACCAGTAGGTGCTTTCAGAATATTATCAAAAAGCATTATCACTGAAATAGTATGCTCCTCCTTGTCACATATAGCCCATTAACTGAGCAATGTTAAAGGGATAGTAATACTTAAAATGTAAAAAAAAATATGTTGTAGGGTTTATCCCCCTGAGTAAAACAAGAGTACTCCCACTGCTGAAAGGTGTTTCATTCAAAAGTTATTAATTTTCAAAGTTGAATTTTTTAGGTGCAATATCACAGTGGCCTGAAATTGTACAGTGGCGCTGTTGCTACACGATCCTATGGACAGCTCTGGTCAATTGACCATAAATCTCCATAGGATGGTGTAGCAACAGCGCCACTGTACAATTTCAGGCCACTGTGATATTGCACCTAAAAAATTCAACTTTGAAAATTAATAACTTTTGAATGAAACACCTTTCAGCAGTGGGAGTACTCTTGTTTTACTCAGGGGGATAAACCCTACAACATATTTTTTTTTACATTTCAAGTATTACTATCCCTTTAACTCTCCTTTTCTCATTCCCCTTCAAACCTTTCTATCCTTCATCGTCTCCTAACCCCTCTGAAAACACAAAATTTTATGGATTTCATTATGAAGGTAGATTTCTTTGTGTTGTCCAAAGAATAGGATCAAATGAATTTTTCTTACCATCATATAAGGCTTTGTACAAGGGGTTTAACAAAGTGAACTGAATCACTGCAGATTCTGCAGTGGCATTAACAGTGAATGACTGCCTGTTTGCTACCACTTGTATAACCATACCATGTTCCATTCCAGTAAAGATGCAAAATTCTGTTATGAACCCCTCTTTGCAATTAAGCTGTAGATAGAGGATTGTTGAACAGGTTGTTACAGACAGATTCATCCAGAATATTCTTCTCTCAGGAGGAAAATATCCCTTTTTTGACAAACGAAAACAAAAAAGGAAAGTCTAGGTGCTCGTTTTTAGGGCTAAATGTATTTACTGCTGAACGTATATATAATTTAAAAACTTGGATGCCATAAAACTGGGCTCTTGGACTAGGAAAAAAAAAAGACCAATAATGGCTTTAATTAAAAAAAATATATATATAGGTAATACAGCTATAGTGTGTTAAGTGTCTTTCAGTAAATCAAACTCCACAGCTAAACAAATATGATAATGGTACAAGTTGATGTTGGGATTTAATTATTATAGCACATAATCTGCATTTAATCACAGAATAAATCATGCTAATTCACAGATGTAAATAAACATGTCTTATATTATTGTTTCTTAACATTGTGATTTGTTTTAATTTGTTTACAGTCCTGGACAACTATGGACAGAAACCTATTATGCAAATAGTCTGCCAAAATCAAAAACTGTATTTGTTTTAGTTATCTTGCAGTAGGCGATATGCCTGGGGGAACACTGAAGCCAAGCAATTAACCAAACCGCTTCTGTGACATAAGGGGATGGACAATAGAAATACACTACATAGAAACACAGGTGTGTGTCTGTATGTTTGCATTTGCACATTACGTCAATGGTCAAAAGCAAAATGGCACCAAGGACAAGGACCTTATTCATAAAAGAGGACTAATGTTTGATCATACGAACTCTAGGGGACAAATTAAAAACACATTTTCATTTATTTAACCCCTTAAGGACCACATAGACTACATTCAGTGAGCAGGAACATGTAAGAGGTCACATGTACCGGCTCGCCGAAAGAGAGGCTGGAACTGACTGCTTCTGTCTTGGAGGAGTCCATTTTAGACTCGCTCATGATCACAGTGCATCCGCGGCACCTCTGTGATCCAAAAAGTCCTGACATGCCAGGACTGGCACCAGTCTTTAATGCACTGACATGTCACTGGTTCATAATGGGTTAAATGGGGCTTTTATCACCTTGAGTGCTAGAGATATTTCTAACACACTGTAAAACAATACATTGGAGATCTCTCTTGTGGGCAATTAAAAGCCCCATTTAAATTGATTAGAATTTTTGGATGTATGTCCCCTTATGATGCAGTTGGTATGGTCCAGAATTACTCGTCTTTCTTTTGTGTGTAAGGCCCCAAACTGCACAAACATCCTGGCTGTGGGTTCAACATGCACATCAGAAGTTAAGTTGTAAGTGGCTACAAAATAACTAAATCACAGTGTTTTCCCACAATATAAGAATATCCAGTCATTCTGTTCTGAAGCTCTCAAGCAGCAATGTAAATCCTAGGCAACTTTGGAAGTTCAGTGGTTATGCAACCAGTCTTACCAAATGAGTAACCAAAGCAATGCTTTTCAGTGCCTGGACATTCCTCTGGCACTCGCATTCTATAAGGAAGACATAATGCTCCCCTCAATAGGAGCTTCCATAGTGAAAGGATTTGTATGATTATTCCTCCCCATTCATTTTCCCAGCCCTCTGATGGAAACGAATAGGTAATAGCAACCTAAGGAGTTGATTTTCTGGACATTTTGACTAATTAATTAAGCAGCCCATATTTCAGGAGAGCTCAAACCTCCAGCCACCCACCCCCCAAAACAGTGCATGATTTCCACTTAAATATCATTAACTCTGGTAGATCCTTCAGAATGATTGAACCACTGATTGATCTGTGTTCACTTTAGGTCCTGAAAATCTGTACTGTTGAAGGGCCTGAGAACAGGTTTGAGCTCCCCTGCTTTATCAGACAGGTCAAATAACAAAGCTCTGCTTAAATTAGATTCTCCAACTAAACCAAAAATCTAAACTGATTGAAAAAAAAAAAAAAATCACAAGCTATAGGCTGTTTAAATAAATACATTTTATGAGCTCTATGGATAACCTGTCCAATTTAAATACCTATAAGGGACCTCAACCTGCCATTATGCATGGATTCTCAGCAGCAAACAGAAGCGGAGCGATTCTGGGGAAAACTAGCTGCACCATAGGGAACAATTACAATTCCACAATTTCCTAGACTTCTAAAGCGTAACGTTCATTGTATTAATATAGCGCATTAGCGATATGCACAGTCACAGTTTTATTTTCAAGAATAATTGCTGCATTAAAGAAAAATAGAATGTTTTCAGCAGGCAGGCAGTGGGGAAGAGCACAGACATCTTACAGAGCCGGCATCTCTGTGTCTCTGCTGTCCGTCACCCTTCAGCTCCAGGATTGGTGAGTTGGGAGCCTTTGTGCTGAAAGGCACTGGAAGGGACTGAGAGTGCAGGAACAGAGAGCGCCTACAGCAATATCCCCTTCCAGTGCCTGCCTGCATAAGCTTCTATTTTTCTTTAATACAGCAATTATTATTGAAAAGACAACTATATCTATTCATATCACTAATGTAATTATGATTTAAGTCTCTATATTCATCTGATGAAAGTTCCGCTTTAACCCCCTGAGTGCTGGATAGGTCTCTAAAACATTTCTCTGCAATATAGTCAAGGTTTCTCTAGCTTTCAAGAGGTTATAAGGCTAATTTAAATCAATAGATATTTTTATTTGTAACTGATATCTCACCATGTCCTCTATGCTGCAGTTGGTTTGCTCCGGAATTGCCCCTCTTTAGCTTCCTGTATAAGACTCATAGGCCATAGTCCGTAAACTAAAGAGGATCAATTCCGGAATACACTAGCTGCACTGTATAGGATAAATACAAATCCCTATTAATTTAAAGGGGGCTTGTAATCCTTTGATTGCTAGAGGTCCCCAGCACTTTGCAATGTGTTGAAGACTTAACTAACATTCAAGGGGTTAAAAGCCCCATTATGTAGATTTTTATTCCTGGTCCATTCCATTGTATCTACAGTGGAAAGTTGACAGCTCATTGCCATTTCATACATTCTGTTATTTTAGTTCCTCATAATAATTAATACATTGAGAGACTGAAATTAGCTTTATTGTAATGCCCTTGAATGCTGTAGACGTCACCAATGTATTGGTATTGCTTATAGCTCTCTCAGACATTTTATTAAATAATGTATAACTCTTCATTCCTTTTTTTGCAAATACATAACAAATGTTTTGAACATGTAGGTTATACGTAATAAATACGTTCTATGAAATTGCTAAAATACAAATGCCCACACCTGTTTTGGTTTTCCATCATAAAATGTGATATACATATATTAACTAGTGAATGCTGCACAGTGTTCCCCGTTAGATGCATAGCTCCGTGCACATCAGGAAACCACTGAACATTAATAGAGGTGAGTCTTGCTGCAGCAATTGTGAATCTCTCTGTGAGGGGTGGACATGGGGGCTTTGCCCCTTGGATTCTCCTGTAAAAATCATAAAAAACTGTTATGTACACACACACACACACACACACACACACACACACACACACACACACACACACACACACACACACACACACACACACGAGAAATGGTCTACTGACCATGTGAAAATGAGCAATTATCAATGAATATTGATAAAGGCCTTCTAGAAGGCCGAAAGGTTGACAATAAATCCAACACTAGATTGCATTACAAAGTCCTTTTTAACACTTGTTTTCGAGTGGTCAGCAGACCATCTCTGTATACATTTTTGATGAGTAGAGAACCAAGGCATCAATTAGTTCTATTGTACAAGTATAGAAGGATAAAACCATAGAATTTGACGGCAAATGAGAATCTTTCGACCCTTCTAATCTGCTAATTTTTCCTACTGTAAAAACCTCAAACCTTTTTTGGTGCTTGGTCTTTTCTTATGTTCAGAACAGCCTTATGCCTACCCCATGCATGCTTAAATTCTGTCACTGTATTAACTTCTACCACTTCTGCTGGTAAGCTAGTCCACTTATCTAATACCCTCTCAGTGAAGTAAAATGTTCTTACATTACATCTAAACCTCTGCCCCTCTAATTTTAGACTATGGCCTCTTACCCTAACATTTCTATTCCTTTGAAATGTACTTCCCTCCTGCACTTTGTTAAATCCCTTCATGTATTTGAATCCGTCATATCCCCTCTCTCTCTCATCTTCTTCCAATGTCCATTTTATCTATCTGACTATCTAATCATGTATACAGTTACATTTTTATGAATACTTTAAGGACCATTATTGTGTAACTAGTTGAAGAGCCCATTACACGGGCCACAGTGCCACTGCAAGCTGGTAGAGACTGCCCACGACGCGGCTGATACAGGGCTGGACGCTCCGAAGCAGCGCGTACAGCAGTCTCTACTGCGCATGACTTCGTCGTTACACACGTTTTAGCAAATTATTATATAGGATATGATTTTCAGTAAGAGGCAGTCTGCAATCATAGGTCCCAGCTTATCTGGTAGAGTGATATATATTTGAACCCCGAGGATGCTAGTACTCTCAAGTGCACAATGCTTCAATCAACATAAAAGGAAAGCAAGATATTTTATTGCAGGATTTTCAAATACACAGAGGTCTCTCCACCAGATATGTCCAAGAAGTCTCTGTATTTTTGAAAACTTGTCTAATAGTAGAATATATTGCTTTAATGATGGTAATTGGTAATGAGATACAGTAATGGTAATGACATACAGCAATGCTGTATTTTTTTTGCTGAACATTCGGATGTTATTACATCTCAAGCTGTTACTGTCAACTGACGCAGTGAACTTAGTCCAGGGGCAATCAGTTGTGGGACCTCCAGCTGTTGGGGACTGCAATTACCATAATCTTTGGCTGGTTGGGGATGATGGGAATTGTAGTTTCCAAGAGCTAATGGTCCAACAATGAACTACTCCTGTTTTATACTAAAGTTCAGGCTCTCCCAGAGAGGGAAACACGCAAACAACATTGCAGTCTGGAGCTAAACCTGACATCTCCCATATACATTCTTTAATAAATCCTTACAGCTCTTTTAGATAGGATCATAGACATCTGCATTTTAATATATTCTGAGGCAGAATTGGGCAGCTGAGGCCCTTCAGCTATTGTTTTGGTGCAGCTCCCACCAGCTGTTGGCTGGCTAAGGATGATGAGAGTTGGTGTTTAAAACAGACTCAATAGTTAGGTTTCTCAAACATGTTAGTCCAGGTTTTATTTGTACTAATGTATCCCAGATGTCAACTAATGCTTTGTAAAACTTTCAGTAGTGTTTTATTCTCATAGGGAACTGATATCACAGCTAGGAACCTATATCCTAATACCACTGGGCATACAAGAGTATAGGCTTTAATATTTTACCTTGTCAGTATATTTTTTTATAGTGTTGCACCATAATTGTCCAGCTCTCTGAACATGTGGTTGAGTAAACCTCTTTAAAGTGGAATTGTCCACATTGTCGTCTCAGTGGGACATCAATCTTGACAGGACTTGCCTGATTACTGTTTATGCAAATTAGCTACTATCGTATGAAAGGGAGTAACAGGTGGGTGAGAGTGTAGTGTGGAATTAGTGTATTACTGACATGTAGTAGGTAGTTATGACCAATTTGCATAAACCGACAGTTAAATATTCAACTATAGCTTTAAAAAAATAAATAAATTGCAAATGTGGCATACAGGTCACTGAAGTCTTTTTCAAATTTGTCACAAATTGTTCCACTTTAAGTGTCTATCAACTTGTTCTCTGGTAAGCTCTTACTCGTATGGAAAGTTGTTAAGGATTGCTGCAGTGAGCTGTATTTATAAACTAGGTAATTAGTGGCTGTACAGCTGCTTTTGGACTACAGCTTCCATTAACCTGCCTGCCAATGGAGCTGAAGAATCACTATTTGCCCAGCCCTATAAGCAGAGTTAGTTTGATGTGAGAGGGAACTAAGGCCCTATGCTCAAAACAATTGGAGCAAGCACAGGGTACACTATAGGTGACAAATTAGCCTACATTTTTAAAGGGGCTTTTTAAAACCCCTTGAATTACTAGAGCGGTTTCTAACATATTCCTTCACAATGTATTGAGACCCATCTAGCATTTAAAGGTTAAATAAAACCTATAATTAAATGGTGATTTCAGGAGTGTTTAATTGTTGCCTATAGTGCACATGGTTTGCTCCAAAATGACCTTGCTATTCAGAACATAAGTCCTTAAGGGAAATCAAGTTCAACTTGGGTCTGATGTGCATATTGGTTGTCACAAACTGGGACAATGGCCTATGTTCTTGCGGACTTTTAGGTTGTAAGGCTTTTCATGCTCCATTTTCAGTTGTTTTTCTTTTTTAATCCTTTGAGTGCCAGAGAGATATCAAACGCATTGCTTTGGATCGCTGTCATTCAGAGGGTTAAGCATGTCTTATCCAATGTTATGCAACAGACTTTACCACAAAAAGTCACTTAAGTGTTATCCACATTTTTTTTAATGCAGTACATTCATCTGTAAATATTTTTTGTGTAAAATTTGACAGAAAAGTATATTTACTACACTGTAAATACATGTGACAATATATTGTATTATTTTGCTTTTTTGTAAAGCAGTTAATTGCTGTACATGTATAACAAACACAATTTGATTATTCTAGTGTTAGTAATTGTTAACTTCTCTCCTTCCTGCTGTTGAATATGTCATTGAAATGAAAATGCTGTGTACTACAATCTCACACTGTGTATGATATCTTACGATTTCCTTTCAGGCCATACAGTTTCAAATGTTCTTTTACTCACTTTTCTGTTAATATTGTAAGCAAGCGTATGCCAGCAGGAATAAAACTGCCACCACCAGGCAAACTGGTGAGTAGATAAAATTAGCAGATATGGTTTATTTTTTTTTGTTCTCAATCCAATGTTCCCTCATGTATGTACATCCCTTTTTTTGAAGTAAAATGTAAATTAAACCTGGCTTTGTGTTTGTACTTTTTTTTTTAATTCTAGTTAGACCTCTCTAACAGAGGTCATAGTGCATGGTGGGGAGATAAATATATATTGATAGAACTTACCAGTAAAGTAACAAAAAAAATTATAGTGCTCTCTGCAAATTGGTGAGGAGGTCCACACTGCTGGGACATAAAGACTACGCACTGGTAGTTGCAGAACCACACATACACATATCCAACTTTCTTCAACAGGTAGTTACAGATCCCCATTGTCTGATCATTCCAACCTGTTCCACTGCCCATTGGTACTTGCATATTCCCAAATACACTGTTTGACACCCCCCCCCAACCTGTCCCACTGCTCATTGGTAGCTACAGATCCCAACATACACTCTCTGATCCCACAGCCTGGTTCCATTGCCTACTCGTAGTCAAAGTTCCCAGCACACGCTGTCTGCCCCTCCCCAGCCTTGTTCCACTGGTAATCACAGTCCCCATATACATGGTCTACTCTCAGGCACCTGGTCTAGTTTTACTGGCAGTCACACAACCCACAAACATTCTGACCCCCAGCCTGGTTCCACTGGTAGTCTCAAATCCCCCACATACATTATGACCCCTAGAGTGGTTCCAATGGTAGTCTCAGATCCCCACATACATTGTCTGCCATCATCCAGATTCCACTGGTAGTCACAGATACTCAACATACATTGTCTGCCTCCCACCCTGATCTAACTGGTAGACACAGATTCCCACAAACATTCTCTGCCCTCAGGTAACTGGTTCTACTTCCACATACATTGACTGACCCAAAGTCTAGTTTCCGGGTAGTTTCAGATCCCTAAATATATTGTCTGCCACCAACCTGATTCCACTGGTTGTCATGGATCCCCACTTACATGGTCTGCCACCACCTGATTCCACTGGTGGTCACAGTTCCTCACATAGTTTGTCCGACTCCTAAACTGGTCTCATTTGTAGTTACATATTCCAAATACACTCTCTGCCCTCAGGTAACTGCTTCTCCTGGCAGTCACATTCACTACATACATTGTCTGACCCCAATCCTGGTTCCACTGGTAGTCTCATATCCCCACATACACAGTCTTCCCCAAACTTTCTATCACTGGTAGTCTCTGATCCCCTTATCCTGGTTTCACTGAAACATATGTCTGACCCCCAGCCTGGTTCCACTGATAGTCTCAGAATCCGTCATACACACGCTGCCATCAGGTAACTAGCTGTACTGGCAGTCAAGGTCCCAACATACATTGTCTTCCGCAAGCCTGATTCCACTGGTGGTCACGGATCCCCACATGCATTGTCTGCCACCAGCCTGATTCCACTGATAGTCACAGTCTCCACACACATTGTCTGCCCCCCAGTCTGGTTCCACTGGTAGTCTCAGATCCCCACATGTACTGTCTGTCCCCAACTATTTATCACTGGTAGTCTCAGATACCCCCATCCTGGTTTTGCCGAAGCTAATGTCTTGGGTTGGCTGCTTCTCTTCAGGGAGTAATTGCCTGGCACTTTGTGGCTGGACTACCAGTTTGGCAGAATCAGCATGGTGTGCTTAAGAATATTTCTCCACTGTAAGGCACTAGTGAGCTAAAAGACATTGCACCCTGGGTAGGATACCATTCCTATAGGACCTTCTAGATTCTATGGTAAACTTGTTCATAGTTGAGCATCTATGACAAGTACTTTGCTGGTTCCACTGGTAGTGAAAATCCCATCAAACACGGTCTGCTATCATGTACGTGGTTCAACTGGTAGTCACAGTCCCCACATAAACTGTCTCAGCCTGGGTCCACTGGTAGTCACAGACCCCCACTTTAACCATAATTTCCAGTACTTTTGATGGCTTGAGAGAGAACACTGTAATACTTTCATTAACTTAAGTTCTCTATTAAATGTGTGTCAAACACACGCACATAATTACTCAACAGTGCATAATTTTAAATGCTAATTTTATTGTGTATGTAATCAGATTAATTAAACAGTGTAAACTGTTGATTAAAAAGATAAGGGTGCACATAGAGCCATTACTCTGCATACCCCCAACCTGGCATGGTGACACAGATCCCAGTAGCAAACATATCAATACAGTATACCACAGAGTGACCCTCACCAGGGGCCTTGCAAACCCCCACAGAATGTGACAACCTAAGAGACCCACACAGACTCCAGAGTAGCTCCTCACAGTGACCCCACCTTCAATTACAGTAAGCCACTTGAGCCACAGCAGACTTTCACATTCACAGATCTTTACATTTACATATAGTGCAGTCCACCACTTGCCAGGAACTGCTCATAGCCAGGCAGGTTGAATGGATGTGTGGTTTGGCAGTGACTCTCACTGAGAGCAGGGTAGCAGCACAAAGCCAGAGGTGGATCTCTGCAGAAAGATATATTCACTGAAGATGACAGAGAATGTATCCTAAAATGCAGTGGATCTCACTGAGTTGTAGGTTATGTCAACCTCCCCCCCCAAGAAAAACTACTTTCCTCGTTACCAGCAAGCATTTATTAACTACTGAGACTGCAAGCAGGTAAAATGAATCATACACTATGCTTTACATTGTCCGACAATCACTCTATCATTAATAGTGAGTACTGACAAAACAAGTTAATGTGAGCCATATCACATCACACTGATGCATTACAGGTAGAAAGCATATCAGGTGCACGTTAAAATGAAAGTCTTGCCCTTTTGACAGAGCTGCCCTGACACCAGCTGCATTAGGCACCATTGCATCCTCTTTTACATAAACAGGAAAACTGCCACACATTCATTTTAATGTGCACCTGATTTGCTTTCTACCTGTAATTCATGGAATGTGATGTGATATGGCTCACATTAACTTCATTTGTAAGTGCTCAGTTGGGGGGAATTCTATATTTGGAGAGGGTAATAAAAGACCATCTTTCCTAGGACATATTTGGCTTTGGAATATCTATATATGCTAGCTATATAATTGTTTCAATAAGAGACACTCATGGAAAATATGTACATTATGAGTATTGCTCCCTTACAGTGGGCTTTTTCTCATTGAACAGGCTAAACTTCCCCTGAAAATTGGGTGGAGAATCTGTAATCCTGCAACTTTTGTTGTACTGCGACATTCTCAGATTGTGAATTGATGATTAGAGTTTCAGTACAACAGCTAGAGTCAAAGGTTGCTGTTCCTAGTACCACGAGAATGTGGATTACTGTCAAGAATATAGGAGACTAGATCTTGGTGGAGGGTCAATGGGCTGATATTCCTAAGGCTCGCAGTGTCTGCAGAGGAAGCTAGGGAGCAAAGCTTAACCCCATAGCGTCAATTGACTTACCAGGTACGTCCCACAAAAACTGTCACTAAGTTACAGAGGACGTACCTGGCAAGTCCCGTAGTCCGGATCTCCGTGCGGCTGCATGCTGTTCAGAGACTCGACTCATTTAAAAAAAAAAAAGTTCCACGGGCGTTAAGGTGACAGCAGCGTACGAACGTGGCTGTCACTAAGGGGTTAAAGGGATAGCAGTGTCAGAAAAATGTATTAACTATATGGTAGATGCAATTAAAAGAGAGTACTTGCACATATTCGTATCTCTCAAACCATTATGGTTTGAGAGAGAGAGAGAGGAAAATAAAGTTCTCTGCTCCCTCCCCTTTCTACTTGACGAACTATAAAAGCTGTCAGAAGCAGATTCTGGTTCCTGGATCAGACAGCGGCTCTTCAGCAGCGGCAACATAGCGATACCTAAAAATAAATACTTCATTGGCACAGTCTACAACGTGTGCCTGGTTTGCCAGCACATGATGCAGACCATTCTGATGAAGTATTCATCTTTAGATATCCTTATATCTGCACTGCTAAAGAGCTGCGTCTTGTCAAGTGACCAGAATCTGCTTCTGACGGCTTTACAGCTCGTCAAGAAGAAAGGGGAGGGAGCGGAGAACGTTATTTTCCTATATATCTCAAACCACAGTGGTCTGAGAGATATGAATAAGTGCAATTACTCTCTTTTAATTGTATCTACCATATAGTTAATATTTTTTTTCTGACATTACTATCCCTTTAAGTGTGAGGCTGGGTAGCAGAGCTGAAAGGAAACCCATGCACCCTTGCTGCAGTCTAAACCATATTAAAGGTGCTGGCTGCAAAAGCCACATCCCACACCCCTGGTTGAGCAAGGGTCCAAACCAGAATAAGGTACACTGCTAGTCAGGGAAAGCAGATACTGGAGCAGGAGACTTGATTAGTCGAGCAAAGCCAATGATTCAAGGCAGGCAGAGGTCAAGAGAAATCAGGGTACAAGCTGAAGTTGAGAAAGGTGGCATTCAAGTGAAGTTAAGGTACAAGCTGAGGTTAACCTGGAGAATCAAATACAGTGAACAGTAAGCAGGAAACTGGGTCTTCACCACCACTCAGGCAGGCTGGTATAAATAGTCTCAAAACAAGGTATAGCTGGAGGCCATTAACCAATAGGCTCCAGGAAGAGTAAAAGGACAATACTGCAAAAGAACAGCCTTCAGATGAAAAGTCATTTCTCTGTCGTCTAATACAGGTTACTGTTAACTCTGGGTAGGCGATCCTCCCCTTTAAGTAGGCAGGAACAATTCTAGAATGGTTTGCAGGGGGTGGAGCCTACCTTCCCTCTACTAGCCAACCAGCTCCAGAAAGATTTGAGACACTAACTGTTGACTAGATAGAAGGGAAAGAAGACTCATGTGAGCATGACCCCTAAGGACCCCCACAGTCTGCCACAGGAGAGCCAAGCATGGTCCCTTGACAGGGTGGGAGACCAGTAACCTGTATGGACTAAGAGAAAAGGATTTAACAGGTAAGACTAAAATCCTCTTTTCTCTGTCGTCCAATACAGGTTACTGGTAACTCTGGGATGTCCAACCATTGAGCTTCCCAGAGGCGGGAAGTAAGGCAAGGACCAGGTGCCAGGCCCCCAAAGTCACCAGAGCAGATATGAGCCGTCAGATCAGAGATAGCCCAATAAAACAACTGAAGGACACTGAACAGGGGTAACAATACCCCCAGAACTGTTACACAGCACACTGAACTAGATCCAACAGGACTCAAAAGTGAAGGAAGCTCCAAGAACCGAAGGGAATCCTAGACAGGCAAGACTGCCTCCAGGATTTTCCTCCCAAAGCTGGCATCAGCCGATGCCAGCACACCAACACGGTAGTGCTTCGAAAAGGTGTGCACAGACGACCATGTGGGGCCGCCTTGCACAACTGATCAGCAGAGGCCTGATTCTTGTAAGCCCAAAAGGCCCCAATAGATCTTTTAGAATAAGCCGTGACCCTGAAAGGGACAGGCTTCTTCCTTAGCTCATAAGCCTTACGAATAGTGGACTTGATCCAAGAAGCAATAGTCATTTTGGATGCAGGTCTTCCTGCCCTAGAACACTCAGGAATGACGAACAGCGTGTCCGATTTCCTGATAGACTCAGTGTTATGTACATAAAACTTGAGACAACGCACCACATCTAACAAGTGGAGATCCCTCTCCTTGTAAGAGGTAAGGTCAGGGCAGAAAGAAGGCACCACAGTCTCCTGATTGATGTGGAAATCAGAGACCACCTTCCGGAGAAAATCCTGAGAAGTGTGAAGCACCGCCTTCTCCTTGTGAAACACCAAATAGGGTGGTTTACAGGACAGAGCATGCAACTCCGTGACACGGAGGGCAGACACAATCGCCTGGAGGAAGGCCGTTTTCCACGTCAAGAGGCGTAGAGGAATAGTAGCCAAAGACTCAAATTTGGGGCGTTGAAGAACGCCCAAAACTAAGTTATGATCCCACTGAGGAGCAGGAATCTTAAAGGCAGGACGAGCATGAGCAACGCCCTGGAAGAAAACCTTAACATCAGAAAGGATGGCAATGCGCCTCTGAAAGAAAACAGAAAGCGCAGAAGTCTGAACCTTAAGGGAACTCAAACTGAGGCCCTTATCCACACCATCCTGCAAGAAGGCTAGGACCATAGGCAGATCGAAATCCTGAGACAGGTCCTTGTCAGCACACCAAGACAGAAAGGTCGACCAGACACGGTTGGTAGATCTTGGAAGAAACAGGTTTTCGGGCACTGAGCATAGTAGCCACCACACCAGAAGAGAATCCTTTCTTCAATATTGAGGATTCAATTTCCAAGACGTCAAAGATAGCCGATGAACATCCTCCTTCCAAAGGTAACCCTGAAGAAGAAAGTCCGGACAGAATGGAAGCCAGAATGGCTCCACCACTGACAGATCCAGAATGTAATTTCTGTAACACCCTGTACAACATAGGGAGGGGAGAAAATATATAGGCCAGAGGGAATAACCAAGGAATGGACACTGCATCTACTGCCAGAGCCAGAGGGTCTCTCCACTGAGAGCAGGACCTCAGTACCTTCCTGTTGTGTCTTGTTTCCATCAGGTCGATGTAAGGAGGATCCCATTTCTGAACAATGAGGTTGAACACCTCTGAGCATAGCTCCCACTCTCCGCAATCCACTGTGTGTCGACTGAAGAAGTCTGCCATGATGTTGTCTATGTCAGGAATGTGTACTGCGGATATGGCAGGAACTTGTTCTTTTGCCCAGGACAAAATAGCCTTGACCTCTAACCAAGCAGCTAGACTTCTTGTTCCGTCTTGCTTGTTGATGTAAGCCACAGCCGTGGCGTTGTCAGACTCTACTCGGACCAGACAGTCTACCAACTGAGAAGTCCAATGAAGAAGTGCATGAAATATCACCCGAAGCTCCAATATGTTGATCGGAAGAAGGGACTCCTCCGGAGACCACTGACCCTGAGCGCTCAAGCGACCCAGGACCGCTCCCCATCCAGAGAGGCTGGCATCCGTCGTCACCTTGGTCCAGAAGGGTACCAGGAAGGACTTGCCCTTCAGCAGGCTGGAAAGTCGAGCTACCATGACAAACTCGGTTCCACATGAAGAGGAAGAGAAATTGACGTCTTCAGAAGATCCGGTTGACCCTTGCACACCTGGATCACGAACCTCTGGAGCTCCCTGGTGTGTGCCATGGCAAACGGAAACGCTTCTATGGTAGAGATGAATTTTCCCACTAGAGAGGATAGCTTCCGGACTGGAACTGGATCCTGAGCCAGAAACGCAGAAACCCTGTGGGCAATCTGGTGAGCCACCTCGTCCATGACGAACACCATGTTCTTCTGCGTATCGAAGAGAAGGCCCAGGAAGACCAGACGCTGAGATGGGATAAGATCTGACTTGTCCAAGTTGATAATCCCCCTGTGATGGGTGAGAGCGTGAATGCATTGCTGAACTTGCTAATGAAGAAGTTCTGCAGAGGGGGCTTTCAGAAGCAAGTCGTCCATGTATGGAGTAACTCTGATGCCGTACCAGTGGAGGACAGATATCAAGGCACACAGGACACGGCTGAAGACCTGAGGAGCTGTCGTCAGAGCAAATGGAAGAGCTGAGAACTGAAAATGTCCCCTGTCTCAGGCAAACCGGAGGTACTGCCGGCTCTCTGGATGAATGCCAATGTGTAAATACGCATCCTGAAGATCCAGAGAAGCAATGAATTCTCCCGGGGACATGGCAGCAATTACCGTCCGTATAGACTCCTGGTGATAATGAGTGCAGATCACAAAGGAATTGAGATCCTTCAAGTCCAAAATGGAACGACAACCACCATCCTTCTTGGAGACCACAAAGAGGTTTGAGTAAAAACCCAGACCCCTGTCCTGAACTGGCACCGGCTCTAGAACACCCTTGTTCAGAAGAGCCTGAACAGCGCTGTCGAACAGATTGTGTTTCTCTGCACCCTAAGGCGTGTGAGAAGGATGAAAATGAAAGGAAGGAAGAGAGATGGAAGGTATCCTGTACCCTTCCGTCACCACCTGTAAAACCCATGGGTCCGCCACTGAACCCTCCCAAATGCTGTGATAGTGTCACAGACGACCACCCACAGCAGAGTGCGGACCCGGGGTTCGGCAAGTCATGCTGAATAAGGATTGGAAGCTTTGAGCTTGGAGGAGACCTTGGGCTTCCATTATTGTTTGGGCTTGGAGGTACGAAAATACTGATTACATTTAAGTGGCAATTTCTTCCTGGGAACCAAGGGTAGAAGAGTACTCTTACCCCCTGTGGCCTCACTGATCAGATCCTTAAGATCTAGCCCAAACAAGAAGGTACCCTGAAAGTGTTGGCAGACCAGATCATGAGCCAAAGAGCTTGTCTGGCCACCACATACATGGTGGAAACCCTAGCCACCAAACTGATGGCATCAAATAAGGCAGCAGAAACATAGTGCTGTGCCTCAGACATGTTGGCAAGAAGGCACAACTTATCCGAGGTAGGCACATCCTGACTGACAACCCGGGTGAGTTTTTCAGTCCAGACAGCAATGGCCTGGTTCACCCATGCTGCTGCAAACGCTGGATGCATGGCAGAACTAGCAGTGCCAAAAATGGACTTGAGGGAAACCTCAAGTTTCTTGTCAGTCCAGTCCTTCAGAGCAAATGCATCACATACTGGTAAGGCAGTAGATTTAGACAACCTGGAAACAGGAGCATCCACTTTGGGAGGATGAACCCACTTAGTAAGCGCAGCTTCAGAAAAAGGATAAAGCTTGGCAAATTTCTTGGACACAGAGGGTTTCTTGTCTGGGAATTTCCACTCCTCAGACACAAGGCGGTCAAGAGTGGGGTTAGGTGTGAAGTAAGTAAGGGGCTTTTTAGGTTCCTGGAACACATCAGAGGGATCAGAAGGAACCTCCTGAACGAAGGGAATATTAAGCGAAGTTAGGACAGCCCTGATCAGGCCCTCAGCAGAGGGTTCAGGATCAGCCTCAAAAGGGTCCCCAAAAAACTGAGAGGAGCCCAACACAGAACATTCCTCAACATCTGAATCCACCAGCAGTTCCTCCTCAATGGAATCTGACACGTCAGGTACTCCCTGAGGTTTGGGCAGGGAAGACTTGACTGAGGAGGGGGCCTGCCAAGACTGAAAGGCCCCCCTGTAACTAGGATGGAAAGAGTTGCAATGTGGACCTAAGGTCCCTAGTAGCAGCCTTGAACTTTTGCACCCAAGCTGGCTCTAATGCATGGCTGGAGGTCCCTGGAATGCTGTCAGGACATCAGAACATGCTGGGCATAAATGACCTGAGAATTCTCTAGGTAGCCCTGAGTGACAGGAAGAGCAATGTGCAATGGGGGATACAAAGACCCCATCCTCCTTAGTCTTAGGTCTGGCCCCAAGCTCCAGCGGTATAGACATTCTCACAGTGTTAAATAACCTTACTGTATAATAAATCACCCAATTATAGTGTGCAGGATTAAAGTTTCACCCCAGAAATAGCTAAAATAAACTTATCTGGCAGGCAAAGGGTTAATCAGCAGAGGAGGGAAGGAGAGTCCAAGCCCTGCGTAGGATACTCTCTCTGGAAAGATCACAAAATGGCTGCCGCGGCGGGAGCTAATAAGAAACGAGAGCAAGAAGCAAGTGCTCATGGGAAATGCAGTTTTCCCAGAAAAGTACCCCAAACAGTGCCCGAAGCCCCCTGAGCCCCCCAACACACTAGAAACATGAACCAGATGATAGAGCAAGGGCAGACAAGTAAAATGAGCCATCTCTGAAGTCGCTAGGAAAAACGGTTGCAGAGATATGTCCCAAACAGTACTGTCCCATAGAAGTGAATGGAGCAATGGTGTCTATGCAGTATAGCGTAATATTAAAATGTGTAAAACAGCATTAGAACATGTGAGGACTCCCAAAAAACACTAAACCAGTAGGAAAAGTGTTAGAAAAAAAACCCCAAAAAGTGTCAATCCAGCATCTAAAGGGTTAAGTTACCACATAAACCTGTTCCAAAATACACAACAGACATGCAGATAGACCCAATGAGTGCAGGAGTGTGCAATTGGAACTCCAATGAAGACACCCCTGTGCAGAGGGGCACTGTGGGACAAGTGGACCTGCAGCACTCAAAGGGTTGCTCACCATTCCTGCAGATCTTCGAGGACAGCTTTGTCTCTGAGGCCCTTTTGAGTTTCAAGTACAACATGGATGAGCAGCTCAACAGCAGGAGAACCAGGGCATTCCTCAAAAAAATCCCCAATAGCGAAGGATAAATCCAAATTGTCTACATTACAGTTTCCTTCCTCAACGAACAAGTCTCCTGCCAAGGGAACCAAATGGTCCTGAGACCAAGGCCTAGATTCACTAAAGTCTGATGCTGTGGTGATATGATCTTGTCGATGTGTTCAAAACACTTCTACATTTCGATCTACACACATTGACATATTCACTAAAATTGTCAGATGCAAGGGGAGGGATGGAGAAGGTCCCTATTAGCATACAGTATTGAGGATATGGAAGGGATGTCCTCCCTTCACACATCACCAACTCTATGACAATTCTGAAGTTGAACAGCATTCTCTCTCTGCTTCCCTACTTAGCCAGTAGGGGAGTGGAGAGAACAGTTTCAGCACCATAGACTGAGTGCCATAGGGATGTGCATATACACTACCTGACACCCCCAGCCTTTTTCCCTTGCCCAGGCAGTGGCCATGGGGATTTTGGCTAGCAGTGGGCAAGGGGAAAAGGCAGGAGAGGATCAGACAGTTTACATGGGGTTCTATGGCTACCACTGGTCAAGGGAACTAGGCTGGGGGGGGGGGCAGTTGGTAGACACAAATCCCCATAGATGCTGCATGACTCCTGGGAGTGCACAACATGTATAATAATGATACATAGGTATGCGGATAATTTTATAGTGCTTGGTGCAATGTACATCCCTATGGCACTCAATGCTGTCCATGGTGCATGGTGGAGATTTATGGTCCCGGGACCAGAGCTGTCCATAGGATTGTGTAGCAACAGTGCCACTGTACAATTTCAGGCCACTGTGATATTGCACCTAAAAAATTCAACTTTGAAAATTAATAACTTTTGAATGAAACACCTTTCAGCAGTGGGAGTACTCTTGTTTTACTCAGGGGGATAAACCCTACAACATTTTTTTTTACATTTTAAGTATTACTATCCCTTTAACTCCAATATACAAAGACTCCCAAGACTTGTACCCTCTAATTTGTTTGTCTCTGTGAAGATTGCTTTATTTGAAACACCAGTCTTTCTGATGATCAGTGGCTTAATACAGTTTGCTAACATTTAGCCTTTGCCAGACACACTCCACTCTTACTTATAAAATGCTAGTCACAGTGTCCTCTTTATTATAAAGAGCAAAACAGGAGAGGTTCAGCTCACCAGACCAAGCCAATCAAGGTTAGAACTTGCCTCAAATGGGTTACTTTGGCATGTTGGCAAGCTTGGTATTCTATAGCTTTATTATGTTACTAAAACCTTAAATCTAAAACTAATTTTTATATGCAGCAGTATAAATGTTACTATAGAGTAAATATAGATCAATATCCTGTCCTTTTCCTTTGAACTATTTTGATCAAAATTGATTGTATTCCAGTTATTTTTTTTAATAAACTTTTTTATTGAAGTTTTCAAGATACAAACACGTCCATACTTGAACAGTAACAACATGAGACAATCTTGGTAGTAGTAATTATATAAAAGGGATCCCAACACCAGTGTGTTAGGTATACAATAAATTAATTTCCTCCCATCTATTAATAAATACGTCCAACACTGACTAGACCAATACACCTTCAATGAAAGTGGGAAGAGTAAATAGTACACTTAGATAACAACAGCGTAGATTGTATGGAACGTTGAAACCACCAGGGTATTCAACTGACCCATCCTGACAGATAATGTCTCAATTATAAATCCAGATAACAATAACAACACAAAACAAAAACAGGTACATGCCCCCAGAGGAGCCCAATCCCTCCCCTCAAACCCAAAGGAAGCAAAAGAAGAAGATGCAGATTAAAGCGAAGGCCCAGCTACTCCCAGGTCCTCCTCTCCAATGTCCAAATGAGGAAACAAGGGATCAGTCTCCCCCACCCTCCACCTCCAGCAGTGACTCCAAGGCATTATCTGTTAATAGCCACTCTTTCACCCACGAGGTGTATCTAAAGCAACAGTAAAAGGCCGCCCGCCGAGCGGCAGGCAAAGATAAGATAAACTGTTCCCAGGGAGTGATAAAACGAGCCCCCAGCATCTTTTTGTCAGATAAGGCAAGCGTCCAATGGAACCTGGTAAAATGATACGACTTAAGCGTCCATTGACGAAGCAAGGGGGGTTGGGCCGATAGCCAAAGCTCCAAAACACACTTCAATGCCAACAAAACAGCAAAATCAACTAACTTAATTTGGCAGGAAGACAACTGAGAAGAAGAAGTATAGACCCCAAGGAGGAAAGCTGGAGAATCGAAATCCAGAGGAATCCCAATCTTTGTTGTGACATAGAAGAAAACCTTGGTCCAAATGGAAAAAACATGTGGACAGGAGTAAACCATATGGAATAAATCTGCACTAGGAGTTTGACATTTAGGATAGGAGGAAACCGAAGCAAGGCCAATGCGATGGGCCACTAAAGGAGTCACATAAATCCTATGCAATAATCTATAAGAGAGGTTATGGAAATATGCAGAGGGGGAACAGCGCAACCTACACAAAAAACTGGATTCCAATAAATCTACCGTTAGTGTGGGAATATCCGTCAGCCAGCCAGAAGAGCCCAAAGGATTCCAATTCGCATGGGCCCTTGATAAAATGGTTCTATAAACATAGAAAGTTTTAAAGACCCTGCTGAGAGTTTTTTAATTAAGCAATCCAGCGGATTATCCGTAAGTTGTTTAGACAAGACTGGAAGAAGAGACTGTACATAATGTTTAGCTTGCAGAAAAGCAAAAAGATGATTAGACGGTAGAGAATATTTGAATTGAAAATCTGGAAATGTGCACATTTGCTGAGTCAAGGGGTCGAGCAAATGACCCACTGATGTTATGTCCCGTATTCCAGTTATTTCAACAATATTTTTACTTGGGTGTTCTTACCAAGACCTGGACTGGAATTGTATATTTGGAAATATGACCTCCTTCTTTTGTTTCAAGCACCCTCCCACTCCTATGTTCATTGTATTTAGACACCATAAATGATAGAGTATCTCTCTCCCCAATATAAAGTATAAAGCAGAGAAATTTAGCTCTAAAAGGACAAAGCAAATTGAGGTTAGGACTACCCTAAAATGTGCAACCTTGACATGCTGGCACTCATAGCATATTATGGCCATATTTAATAATATAATTTTAATACAGTGATTATAGGCAGGCAATATGCTGCAGTATAAAGGGTTATTATTGTGACTGAATAAATATGTATGTGCATCAATATTCTGTGGTTACAAAGATGTAAAGGATGCAGTTTATTAAATCAAATCCTGACAAAAGTTTCTGGTCCCAAAGCGTGTCTTCATCAGGATAAACAGTTACACTGATGCTAGGGGTAAATGCAGGCTAAACTAATACAGGTAAAAAAGTACATCCCTTCAACAAAATGTAAGCCTGCCAAAAAGCCTCCTTGGTCTGACGCCACAGTAGATACTGGATAGTAATTTCATTCTGCTAGGATGTCTGTAGAGCATCACAGAAGCCCAACCCCTAAACCACTGTGTTCTGCTCCCTGCTGAAGGCAACAGAAGAAGGGGAAAAGGACAGAAACATTATTAGACAACAATATAAAAGTTCATGAAATAAGGGTTCATAAAGCTTAATAAGTATATGTCACTCACCCATCCACAATCTTGTTCACGGTGTCCATTGACAGGCAATAAAATGCATAGACAAATCTAGACAATATAACAAAGTGTTGCAGCAATCAAAGCAGCCATAATAGAAGTAAAGTAAATGTTACTACCAGGAACAAAATGAAAAGCTCCCCTGGTCCACAATCATAATATACTCCTCTAGTGGTATGAAGGTACCACATTGCAGTGCAGTTAATAATCTAGCCTATAAAACCATAAGTGTGATGTAACAATATGATGAATAGAGCAATCTAGTTAAGAGTATAAGGACACTGCATTTTAATGCTAGACAGATGTTGCCAGATATCAGCATTAAGACAAATGTATACCTATCTCACAAGTGATTCTCTGTCCAGCAACTGGTGAATATATAAGTACTATGTAGAAAATGTGATTGAGTCATGAACACCATCCACTAGTGATAAATGTCCAAGGCTACCAATTGCATAACCCACTCATTTGTAGACAATCTTGGTGAAGAATGCATATAGGTATCCAATACATGTAGGCTGTAGTAGGTAGCTGTGTGTAATTTCTTGTGCAACTTGCCCAGAAGGACCACCATCCATTGCGGCTACTTCAGGAAAGCGACTCAACAGGTTATCAATCTATAATAATATAGGATACTGGAACATGTGATATTGCAGACTTATCAATCATATTGAAAATCCGATTCACTATAAGATCCATGTCCAAATGTCTCAGTCATTTCAGGTGTCTACATTTTAACCATCAGTGGATGTTACTTGTCCAAAAAGGGTGAAATGTACTCAGTGATATTTCCTTTTTGTTTGTGTCCCTCCACAGCAATGCAAAATGGGTATTGTCTAGCTGGGTAGGACCAATCAAAAAGAGACATAAGTAGGCCTTCAGGAAGACCTGGCAGTCATCTTTTGTCAAAGCTGAAAAATAGAGCATGAACAAGGTCAAGGTTAGGGTGTGCCATGGAGGGACACAGAAGAAAAGGAAACATTAGTTAGTAAATGTCACCCTTTCTTCTGTGTCTCTAACCATAGCAGTGAAAAGTGTGATATACTAAAGACATACCAAACAAGGTTGGAGACTCAATACAAGAATGTGCATACAACCCTTGAATATGAAGGACAATCCTTCAATTAAACACTTATGACATAAACTGCAACCAGTGAAGGTGATAAGGAAAAAACCCTGAACCATCACAATAGATAAAATATATTAAAGGGATAGTAATGTTTCATAATAAAAGCAGCTCTAATTAATCATCATAGTATTTGAACTTTGGACAGTGTTATTTCAATTCTGTCAGAGTTGTAGTTCAAAAGTAATTCAATGACAAAGTATCCCCCTCCCGCCCCTTTTACTGATGTAACACTACTCAGACAGAGCAGAAGGGAGGTGCCCAGGTAGACTGCAGAGAGGGACAATCTTCAATTAAGATAAGGGAAAAACCTGAAAAACTTGTCAAGGGGGGCAGGGCTTTCATTGTTTTCATAGGAAGAATTTTGTCCCCTGCTGTTATCTGTTTGGTCTATGGACTGCATTCCACATCTGAGAAGAGATGGCTTACACTAGGTAAAAGGGGCGGGAGGGGGAAACTTTGCTTGTGAATATCTCTCAAACCATAAAGGTTTCAGAGATAAGACTTATATCGTTCTTCGTGATTTTTTAATGCCTACAAAATAAAATAAAGATAAAACGAAGTATTACTATCCCTTTAAGGAATATTCCCACCAGTTATAGAGGGACCACTGCCTAGAAAACTTTCTTGCCAACTCTGGGTGATGCAAAAACCTGAACATCTTTTTCATAGTACTTGATTAAATACTTTACAGATATCATCTATTGAAATTGTCACCTTGTAAGCCCATGAAGTAGAGAATGGTCTTGAGGAATGGGTTTTAATAGTTTTAGGAGGGGTCAGACCTGCATCCAACTAAGATAACCTTATACATTCAGTAATCCATCTGGCAGTGGAAGGGTTAGATACTGCTGAAGCTTTGGACTTACCAGAAAGTGAACAAGTAGAGAATCCCTCTTTCTAAATTCCTTAGACTTCCTCAAGTAGTAAGATATGAATGTATCTTATTTAAACCAGATTTAAATATTTCTTTTCTTTCTTTCTTTTTGGAGTAGGGCTAAAGGAAGATAGAACAATGTCCTGTTTAAATGGAAGGATGAGAATACTGTGGACCTGAAAGATGGCTTAGTCCTAAGGACAAACTTGTCCTGTGGGATCAATTACTATGGACACCTGGAAGAAGCTACCTGGAGTTAATTCACATTCTTGCTGAGGCTCTATCCTTCAGAAAAAATGTTTTAGGGTTAGAGCCTTGATGAAAGAATCTTCAAGGGGTACAAATATTGATGAACAGAATAGTTGATCAAAACCAGATTGAAATGCCATGGAGGAATGATATCGCTAATATGTGGCCTTGCTGTTGTAATTTATCTTTTAAAGAGGTCATACTCCAAAAATTGTTTGCTAGTATAGTCAGTAGGGCTAAGAACTGTACTTTAATAGAGGCTGGTTTAAGCCTTGCTTCATATAATTTCTACAGAAAGTCTAGAACTCTTGCTGAGTCAATAGAAGATATAGAAATATTGTTCTCCATACACCAAGCTGTGACGGTCTTACATAGTCTGCAATAAATCCTCAATCTAGAAGCTTTCCTGCTTGAAAAAATGATACTGATTACATGGTCTGATAATTCAGCTGCCAGCTTCAAAAAAGCTGAATGCTGATTAAATATAATTGGCAATGGAAAAGTAGATCCTTCCTTAGCGGAAGAGGCCAAAGTTAATTGAATGACAGTTTCACCAGAACCGAGAACCAGGTCCTCCTTAGCCTTCTCGGGCTATTAAATGAACATCAGCCTTCTCTTTATTTTACTGAAAACCTCTGCTAACATTGGTATGGTAGGAAAAATGTAGACCTGCCAAAAATGTCACTTGAACTTCAGGGTATCTTGGCCCTTGCTGTATCCTTCCAGCTGAAGAAGAAACTAGCACACTTTCTATTGTGGGACGAAGCTGTCAGACCCACCGATGGGGTTTCCCATCTGTGAACAATGTAGTTTAATATATTTTGATTTAACAACCATCCCCCTTGTTCCAGATGGGTTCTTCTGAGGAAATATGCCTTGATATTTAAATACCCTGTAATGTTGGAGGCTGTTGCTTTCAAATTGTTTTATGACCATTTCAGTATTTTTATCTCCATCCCTATTTAGCCTCCTGCTTTTCATTCCTACTTGACTTTTTAAATACATTATTGTGACCATGTTGTCTGAGCAAACATGGACAATTTGTCTTTTACATGAGATCTGAACTCTAAGAAATACATAACATAAATATTCTGGAGATTTGAGTAGTTAAGGGAATCTTCCAGACTGGACCAAATTCCCTGAGCAGGCCTTCTGTTACAGATTCCTCCTCAGACAGCCAAGCTGGGATCTGCTCTAAGAAATTCCCACTGGAGCAGAAAAAATTTCCAGTCCACCACAGTAGATCTTTTCTGACTTTCTCCAAGAGCGGGATCCTCTCATTGGTATTCTGAGAGTTTTCTTTACAGAATTTCAGAAAGTGTGTTTGAAGGGGCTGTATATGTATCTTTGCCCAAGTAACTATTTGGACTGAGCAGGTCAGGGCTCTTATTACTGCACATAGTCCCTTGCTGTATGAGAGACTTGATTCCTGAAAGTCCTCTTGTTTTTGATTATCCATGAGATCATCTTTTGAACTATAGACCATATCCTTCTTTATGTCTGACCTAATTCCCAGAAATTCCAGACTCTGAGAGGGCTACAACTGGCTTTTCTGCTAGTTCACTATCCATCCCAGCTCCTGGAGATGACTGATGTGCAGGGCTGTATGAGAAATTGCCTGAGTTCTTGATCTCTTTCTCAATCCTCTCTCGCTCAAAAAAAGTTGAGATAGGATATTACAGTAATTCCTTCCTCCATGAGGTTTTCTAGGAGACCACCAATGTCTTGGTGAATACTCCTGGTGCAGATGAAAGTCTAAAGGTCTGTATTCCCCCAATACCTCTGATCTAAAGGGATGGTTTCCACAATACTCTTCTGATTATGGAATGAATTGTCTTTTACAATTCTGCAGCTTTGTGAGTAGACCCTGGACATTCTGAATATATACTATTCTGGGACTGAATTCATCTCCTTCTGATATACTGTCTCTAATATCCGAATAACCCATTTGTCTGGATTTGTTTTCTATTATGACAAAACCATCCCAGTTGACCCCTACTGCAAAATGAGGCAGGGCACACTTCTCATAAATATTCTTCACTGAATTGAGTCCTGCATGGAAATCTTTCTTGAATCTCCCTCTGGAACCTTGAGAGGAAGCCTGTCTTTTTTTGTAAATACCTACTTGATTGAAACTTCTTCAAATCCCTAAAGGACTGTCTTTGAGTGTTTTATGGAAATGAATGGCTTGAGAGTGAGACTCTTGTTCTTTTATCATGAGGCAAAAAGGCACTTTACAGTCTTGTCATTTTTCTTATAATCTCCTTGAGATGCTGCCTGAAAAGCATTGAACTGGAAAAAGTTAGGGCCACTAGTTTACTCTTTGATGAAGCAAGACTTTAGCCACAAGCTTCTTCTTGTTGTAACATATAATGTTGAAGTTCTTGCTATCAGCT
The DNA here is from genome assembly GCA_037306005.1 of Rhinophrynus dorsalis. Taxonomy (NCBI): domain Eukaryota; kingdom Metazoa; phylum Chordata; class Amphibia; order Anura; family Rhinophrynidae; genus Rhinophrynus; species Rhinophrynus dorsalis. The sequence continues at coordinate 356,465,738 of CM074719.1, read as the reverse complement.
TATGTCAAAAGACCCATCACTGGAGAAACCTACAGCGTCCTTAATGGTATCAACCTCCTTCATTAGTCTTGATTAGGAGATGGAGGATTGCATTTTTTTCTTCTAATTCTGATAAGCAGATGCACATAGTTCTAGTAATGCAGGCCATGACCGCAGCCACTTTCATATTCTGCCCTTATAAACCACATTCTGTCTTTTTCCCCGTGGTGTTCTTTAAAGAGAGAGAGATGTCTTCCATTATGATAGTTTTCCTTTTAGACACCTGTACTATGGCTGCATGAATCCTCGGTGGAGTTATCCACTTTTACTTCATCTTCCTTGAAGGGATACATTTTCAAGACATGCTTTGTTAAACTTATTCTTTTGTCTCCCTTATCCCATTCTGATCTGATAAGATCTAAAAGTGAATGACATTTATTTTATCCCCATTTATTTACTTTCACATACTACTGCTGTAATACGTTGCTGCGTACACTGTGTGGCACCATATACATAAAGAAATATATGACTGAAAAATGGGAAACTTTTTAAGAAGGCGGTGTCTAAAACATCAAGTTCTTTCTTTCCTGTACACTTGCGTTCCTTTCCATTCTCCCCCCTAATATTTATCCCTTCTTGCATTGCTGCAAAAGTAACCTGCATTGAAGCCTTAATTCAACTGATACATTCTTGAAACTGGGAGGGAATATCCTGCCCTGCTGCCTTCCTCAGACAGCTTGGCATCACAGCCCAAAGATGTCTTAGTCATTAGCTGGGCTTTAGCCTCTTTAAGATCACTAGATGACTTCTCTTATACAGTGTACCGGTTAGGGTAGCAAAATATAATAGCAGTTAATAAAATACTTAAAAACAATCAACTTTATTAAAACATCTAAAAATAAAAAAATGAAACCTGCCCAAAAATCCCCATATGCCCCCTTAAATAGCCAAGCTCAGTGTGCATTCCAAGACTGTAATGCAAAGTCCTCCCAGAAGGGACAACTAAGATTATAAAAATTGCTGCTCTAACCTTGCAGTAGTTTAATGAGGCCATAGAGTTCCATCCAAATATTGCCGGGGAGGAATGTCAGTCAGGAAAAGATCATCTGAGCTTCATATAAAAAGAATATATTGTTGAGATGGAGTGTATGCCAAGGTGGAACCAGACCTGTCATCATGACGAAATGCCTACCTGCATCATCCACATGGCTATTCCAGCTCTTTGTCCCACGACTAAGAATGGTGTGTAGGGAGAATGAGGAGAATACTCCTTCCCATCCTCTGGTACATGCACTTAGGAGTAATGTTCAAGGCTTCAGGAGTTTCAACCCCTGGATAGGTGGTGCTGATTGCAGGCAAACAGTAAATAAAGAGGCAGGGAGAAGATCCCAGAAAGAAACATTTATTTATTTTAGGAGAAACCAAGTAGGAGCTGCAAAGCGGCTCATCCTAACTCCTGACAGGTATGAACAAAAAGGCTGCCAGGTGTTCCTGGAGGCCTCCTTATACACATTTTTGATTGGTCCTACCCAGATAGAGGGAGAATACAATACCCACTTTGCACTGTTGTGGCTAGAGACAAAAAAGAAATTACTTACAAACATCAAAGAGATGATGTTCATGACTGAGAACTCTTGAATGAAGTGTATTAAGTTTATAAATGAAATCACACCCCAGCTTTTAGTATAACAAGTGTCTATCTAAGGATATGTAACTGATGAATGGGCATAAATGTAAATTTGGAAAGGCTGTGTCCAAATTATCCATAATGTACAGCCACTGGTGGTCTGGCACTGTCTTTGGCTTCAAGTGGGTACTTAAAGGCCTTATGAATATCGGATTTGTGATTACTTGTGCTTTCTTTTAAAATAGTGGTAGTCTTACGCACATAAAATCCACAAGAGCATTTTATCATGTAGACCACAAATTTACTCTCACAGTTCATATAGCATTTAATCCTAAATTGTATGTGGTGTGTGTATATGCTGTCCACTATCATCATTCATCAGGAAATGATGCCATTAATGCTACTTTACTATCTGATAAGGCATACATGCTTCCACCAATCGATTACATGATAGTTTTGATTGATATAATTTTAGTATGAGTTATTTCAGGTTTGAGAATACATTTTACTTACTGCTTCATTAAATAGCTAAGAGACCAAATATGGCCCCATGACATGCCTTGATTTTACAAATTTTTTCCAATGCGGAATTTTCTAACAATATTATTTTTTTAAAAGGTATATCCATTACATCTTCTTTCTTTGGCACGGTAACTGGTTGCTGAGGAGGTTTGTGGATTTCTGTGGTTTTTGATCATACCCTTGTGTACCTTTGTTCCACAGGGTAAGATTACCACTATGTCAACTAATCATAAAATAGGATTTTAGTCTTACCTGTTAAATCCTTTTCACTTAGTCCATACAGGTCACTAGTACAATGTACAATGGGAGGAGATCTGCCCCTTTAAGTAGGCAGGAACATTCATTCAAATGTATGCAGGGGGTGAAGCCTCCCCTCCCTCTTAAGCTGCCCTCAGCCAGAATAAGCTAGATTGATTTGAGACACTAAACTGACCAGAGTAAGAAGGAAAAGGAAGACTCCTGTGAGCATGCCCCGAAGGTCTCCCACTGAATGCCACAGGAGAGCCAAGCATGGTCCCTTGACAGGGTGGGAGACCAGTGACCTGTATGGACTAAATGAAAAGGATTTAACAGGTAAGACTAAAATCCTATTTTCACTGTCGTCCAATACAGGTCACTGGTACAATGGGATGTACAAACATTGAGCTTTCCCAGAGGCGGGAAGTAAGGCAAGGACCAGTTGCAAGGCCCAAAGTCACCAGAACTGCTATGAACCAATTAATAATAGAGCCCAATAACAAAAGTGTCAACGGACACCAACCAGGGGGAAAAACAAACCCCCGAACTAACACAGCACACTGAACTAGAGCCAACAGGGCTCAACAGCAAAGAAGCACTAAGAACCACAGAGTAGAAGGTCCTAAACAGGCAAGACTGCCTCCAGGACCTTCCTTCCAAAGCTGGCATCAGCCGAGGCCAGTACATCAACACGATAGTGATTCGAGAATGTGTGCACAGAGGACCAAGTGGCCGCTCTGCACAGTTGATCAGCAGACGCCTGATTCGTATAGGCCCAAGAGGCCCCAATTGATCTGGTGGAATGAGCAGTAACCCTGAAGGGAACATGCTTATTCCGCAGTTTGTAGGCTTCACGAATGGTAGATTTTATCCAAGATGCAATAGTCACCTTGGATGCCGGTCTCCCTGCCCTAGGCCCCTCAGGAATGACGAACAGAGCGTCAGACTTCCTGATAGACTCAGTGCGATGAACATAAAATTTAAGACAACGCACAACATCCAACAAATAGAGATCTCTTTCCTTGTCAGAGGAAGGGTTAGGACAGAAAGAGGGCACCACAATCTCCTGATTGATGTGAAATTCGGAGACAACCTTGGGTAAAAACTCCTTGGAAGTGCGGAGCACTGCCTTATCCTTGTGGAACACCAAGTAAGGAGGTTTACAAGACAGAGCTTGTAACTCTGCTACCCGGCGAACCGAGACAATAGCCAAAAGAAAGGCCATTTTCCAGGTCAAGAGACGTAAAGGAATAGAAGCCAAGGATTCAAGCGGGGGTCTCTGGAGAACCCCCAGCACTAAATTGAGGTCCCACTGGGGAGTTGGACTCTTGAAGGCAGGCCGAACATGAGCCACGCCTTGGAAGAAAACCTTAACATCAGGAAGAATAGCAATCCGTTCCTGGAAAAATACAGACAGAGCTGAAGTCTGAACCTTGAGAGAACTCAGGCTGAGTCCCTTCTCAACCCCATCCTGCAAAAAGGCCAGGACCGTGGGAAGATGGAAATCAAGTGACAGATCCTTATCAGTACACCATGCCACAAAGGTGGACCATATGCGATGATAGATCTTGGAAGACACAGGCTTGCGAGCTCTGAGCATCGTGGACACCACTGAAGAGGAAAACCCTTTCTTCTTTAAAATTGAGGATTCAACCTCCAAGCCGTCAAATGGAGATGCTGAACATCCTCCTTCCACAGATATCCTTGAAGAAGTAGATCTGGACGGGCAGGAAGCGGAAAGGGATCCGCCACCGACATGGCTAGCAGTTCCGGATACCAGGACTGACGAGGCCAATTCGGAGTGATTAGGATGACAGGACAACGCTCCATCTTCAGCTTCTGGATGACTCTGATCAACAGAGGGAGAGGAGGGAAGATGTACGCCAGAGGGAACACCCAAGGGATTGAGAAAGCATCCACTGCTAGAGCAAGAGGGTCCCTCCACCGAGAGCAAAACACTGGCACCTTCCTGTTGTGTCTGGTGGCCATCAGATCCACTACAGGCACCCCCAAGATGTGGGTTAGAAGGTGAAACACCTCTGGATGAAGCGCCCATTCTCCGCTGTCGACTGTGTGACGACTGAGAAAGTCTGCCATGACGTTGTCTACGCCTGGAATGTGTACTGCTGAGATGACGGGCACATGAGCTTCTGCCCAAGATAAGATGGCCTTGACCTCTAACCAAGCGGTGAGACTTTTTGTGCCGCCTTGTCTGTTGATGTATGCCACTGCGGTGGCGTTGTCGGACTCCACTCTGACTGGACAACCTTCCAGCTGAGATTCCCAGTGCCTCAGGGCAAGAAAGATGGCACGAAGTTCCACAACATTGAAGGAGAGAAGAGATTCTTTCAGTCCCCATTTCCCCTGAGCACTGAAACGACCCAACACTGCCCCCCATCCCCGGAGGCTGGCATCTGTCGTGACTGTGGTCCAATAAGGAACCCGAAAGGATCTCCCTTTCAGGAGATGAGACAGGTCCAACCACCATTCCAAGCTCAGCTCGACATGAGGAGGCAGAGGGACTGACAGATGCTGATGGTCTGGATGATTCTTGCACGTCTGGATCACAAACCTCTGAAGTTCCCTGGTGTGTGCCATAGCAAATGGCACTGCCTCTATCGTGGAAATGAACTTCCCCACCAGAGAAGTAAACTTCGGCACTGGAACCCTGTCGAGCTCCAGGATCTTGGATACACGGATAGCAATCTGATGAGCTACTTCCTCCGGTAAAAACACCATGCACTGCTGAGTGTCGAACAGGAGACCCAAGAAGAGGAGCTGTTGAGATGGGACCAAGTCTGACTTGTCCAGATTCACAATCCAGCCGTGGCAATTGAGTGTCTGTATGCACAACTGTATCTGCTGGTGGAGAATCTCCGCAGATGAAGCTTTCAGGAGCAGATCGTCCATGTAGGGAGTCACCCTGACACCATCTCGATGATGCACAGCTATCAAAGCTCCCAATACCCTCTGAAAGACCTGAGGGGCTGAAGTCAGTCCAAAGGGAAGAGCTGAAAACTGAAAGTGGCCTTTGTGACAGGCAAACCTGAGATACCGTCTGCTCTCTGGATGAATAGGGATGTGAAGATATGCATCCTGAAGGTCCAGGGAGGAAAGGAACTCCCCTGGAGACATTGCGGCTATCACAGAACGCAGGGATTCCTGGCGAAAGTGGGAGCTCACAACAAAGGAATTGAGATCCTTGAGATCCAAAATAGGACGAGCACCTCTGTCCTTTTTGGCCACAACGAACAGGTTGGAATAGAATCCTGAACCTGTGTCCTCTGATGGAACCAGTTCCAGGACCTCTTTGTCCAAAAGATCCTGAATAGCGTCGTCGAACAGACGTCTTTTTGTAGGCTCCTGAGAAGGACGAGTAAAATGGAACCGAAAAGGAGGAAGGGAAGAGAAAGGGATCCTGTATCCCTCTGATACCACCTGAATAACCCATGGGTCCGTCACTGACTCCTCCCAAATCCGGCGAAAGATGTGGAGACTTCCACCTACAGCCGGATGCGGACCCGGGTTCGGTGAGTCATGCCGAAGCAGTCTTGGAGGTCTTGGCCTTAGGGGCAACTTTGGGCTTCCAGGACTGTTTGGGCTTGGAGGAGGAGCGCGTGGAGGATGGACCTGCCTGGGACGTGGAGCGTGTCTCAGTTTGGAAGGAAAGAAAGGACCGATTGCGTTTGGCTGGAAACTTCTTCTTGAAGACTGATGGTAGAAGAGTACTTTTACCACCAGTAGCCTCACTAATCATCTCCTTAAGTTCAGATCCCAACAGTGAGGTCCCTTGGAAGGGCAATGAAAGCAAGGCTTTCTTATAAGCGGTGTCAGCAGACCAAATTTTTAGCCAAAGAGCACGTCTAGCCACCACAGAGGAAGTGGAGGCCCTCGCCATCATGCGCACAGCATCAAAAGCAGCGTCAGAAACATAATTTTCAGCTTCTGATATATTAGCAAGAAGCTGTAGCTGCTCAGACACTGGCGCATCCTGGCAAACCGCCTCAGTAAGCTGTTCAGTCCAGGCCGCAATAGCCCGGTTAACCCACACCACTGCAAAGGTTGGACGCATGGCAGTGCCAATAGAGGCAAAAATAGATTTAAGACAAGTTTCTAACTTTTTGTCCGTCCAATCTTGCAGGGCAGAGGCATCAGATACAGCTAAGGCAGTAGATTTGGACAACCTAGAAATAGGAGCATCCACTTTAGGAGGATGAACCCATTTTGCCAGTTCAGTCTCAGGAAAAGGGTAAAGTTTGGCAAACTTTTTGGACACAGAAGAGGATTTTTCAGGATTCCTCCACGCATCAGAGACTAAACGAGCAAGAGTAGGGTTATTAGGAAAACAAACAACAGCTTTAGACGGTTTTTGAAAAACGTCAGTTGGATGAGTAGATTCCTGAGTCAGAGGAAGGTTGAGAGTGGTTAGCACAGCTCTGATCAAACCCTCAGCAGAGACTTCAGGGTCATATTCATAAGGGTCACCAACGGACCTAGTAGATTCAATAACAGTGCCTTCCTCAGCATCAGAATCTTGTAAAAGTTCTTCCTCAGAAGAATCAGACATGTCAGGAGCCCCCTGTGGCTTAGGCAGGGAGGTCCTGACTGTGGAGGGGGTCTGCCAAACCTGAAGAGCCCCCTGAACCTGAGAGGAAAAGAGTTGAAGAGTGGATCTGAGATCCCTAGTGGCAGCTTTGAACTCTTTCACCCAAGTTGGCTCAATAGCGTGGCTGGAAAGCCCAGGGTTGCTGTCATGACTTTCTGCACATTTTGGGCATAAATGACCAGAAAATTCTCTAGGCAGCCCAGAGTGACAAGAGGAGCAAAACGCAATGGGGGAAATTGACACCCCATCCTCCTTAGTCTTGGGTCTAGCCCCTGACTCCAGTGGAATAGACATGCTCACAGCGTCAGATATACTCCACTAAGAAGAATCACCCAATCGAAGTGTGAAAGATTAAAGTTTCACCCCAGAAATGTCTAAAATTGAACTTATCTGGCAAGCGAAGGGTTAATCTGCTGAGGAGAGAGAAGGCTCGGTCCCTGCGTAGTATACTCGCTGAGAATAACACACACAAAATGGCTGCCGCGACGGTAGCCAACCAGGAAACGAGCGCGAAACAGGCGCTCATGGGAATCGTAGTTTTTCTCAGAAGTACCCAAAAACAGTGCCCGAAGCCCCCCCAGACTCCCAACACACTGAATCTGGCAACCGGATGATAGAGCAAGGGGAGACCAACAAAATAAGCCCTCTCTGAAGTCGCTGTGACAAGCGTTTCCAGAGATACGTCCCACACTGTGTAAACCCATAGAGAGTAAAGGAGCAATGGCGTCTATGCGGGTAAAAGCGCGGAACATTAAATATTAATAAATTTTTCCTGAGAGAAAAAAGTTACCAAACATATCCCAAACACATGTAAAACATGAGAAAACAATAGCCCAAAGCTCCAAATCCCAGGGAATACCACAGACATTGCATAAATACAGGCAATATAAGAAAAACACCCTATGAGTGCTGGAGTGCATAATGAGAACTCCCAAATACATGCCCAAAGAAGGGACACTGTGGGACAAGTGGACCTTCAGCACTCAAAGGGTGGCTCACCTTTCTGCAGGACTTCTGTCTTCAGGTAACCATGTTAAAAGGGAATGAACCAGAGGAAAATTCCCCAGCAGGGAAGCTACTTGACTCAAGTTGTTCCCTCTTCAGGGCATAAGGTCCACCAGAAAATCCCTGGAAGCTGCACTAGCCACTTTGGTGAGGGCAATTGTCAGCCATGGTCACCCGCCTAATGGTGGTATTCCATATTAAGAAAAACAATAAAAAAACTAAAGTTGAATGAGAGATGTTCTCCACCTGGTGTGCACAGCACACAGGAACAAATCAATCTAGCTTATTCTGGCTGAGGGCAGCTTAAGAGGGAGGGGAGGCTCCACCCCCTGCATACATTCGAATGAATGTTCCTGCTTACTTAAAGGGGCGGATCGCCTCCCATTGTACATTGTACCAGTGACCTGTATTGGACGACAGTGAAATTAGATTTCCATAAGGTCCTTGAGGGCATGTTTGAAGCCAAAAGTGTGCCAGAGAGCCAGTGGCTAGGCACTTGACATATTGGTATGGGTACTGGTACATAAGGTACACACCCCTAGACAGGGATATAAACACCTGGGGAGAGATGCACTAAATGTTGATGCTATTGAGATGTTTGGAGATACACATTGCCATATGCACTAAGAATTCGTGACGCAAGGGGAGGGGAAGAACTTCCCCATTAGCATACAGTGTTGTTGAACTGCTGGCGATGTGGAAGGGATGCCCTCCCTTACACATTGCCGGCAGTCCAACAACCCTGAAGTCTGAGAACATCCTCTCTGCTTCCCCACTTACTCAGTGGTTGAGCAGGGAGGATCGTCTCAGATTTCAGCAACGGAGATCTAAAATAAACCATTTGGTGTCCCCTTCACAAAACACTGGTTACATATGAAACACAGAAAGGCCTTTAGCTATCGGCCCTGCAATATCCCAAATTTTCTTTGCTAGCCACACAAGAATATACATTGGGGCATACTTATAAATGCAGAAATGGATCAATTCTGATTAAAACTACTTGCACCATACACAAATAATTGTTGTTGTTTTAAATGGACTAAAAATTATACCAAGGCTAGGCGCTCTAACACTGGAGACGGGGATGGGAGGTGTAGAGGAGCCAAAAAGTGGCAATAGGTATAATGTAGATACAAGAAATATCTGGCCCTAACTGATTTTCACTTAGTCCTCACATGCATAAGTGGCAACATAATATAGAGCAAATGAGTTAATAGCCTCTTACAGTGCAGTATTGGCTGGTCTTGCACTTAGGAGATCCTCCATAAGTATAGATGTGCCCTTACTTGAATGTCTCTTGATTAGAGGCATGAAACATTGTGTCCACTGGTCTCTATTATTAGTCCCAATCAGCATTCATCCAGTCTCACTCTGCTAGAGATGTTCTGGTCTGGGACTCTGTTATTGATTCCGTCTCAATCTAAGCATCCTTAGGTTCTGCCGCTTCTCCACGTGACACCCCTACTCTCTGATCAATGTGATGACTCTAAGCATTTCGGCGAACAAACAGTGCCTTCTTCTGGAGTATAAAAACTTGGCAGATGCTTCTTTCCCAAACTAAATAGTTTCTTCTGTGTACTTCCCCGGCATCTAAAATGTGTAATGTCTCTGCCCTCCAGCTGGGTAAGACTTCCTTAATCTCTTTAAATGTGCTTCCGGCTTGATGCACCAGTCTTTTTGTCCTACCCAGCTGGATGGACGGTTGTTGGTTTGTCCGTTTCTATTCTAAATTTTTTTTTTCCATTATGAGCTGCTTCTGGCGTCACGAGTTTTGCACCGGGTTATTTAAGAAAATTACCTCCTTCCTTGCCCTCTCTGCACGGCAAGCAGAACATGTCTCCACCGCAGCCGCTGCTCAGCATCTCCAGACACGTGTTCGTCAGCCAGCATGCTTACAGGGAACATGAACTGGAAACCGCAGATTTATCATTATGCGTTCCAGAAGTGAAACGCACAGACCAGGAAGTCATGTGGCGTCCTCAGAAATTGGCTGTGATGCGGTGCAGGTCCCTTTTCCTCTTCCTCTCTTTTCCTTGGGTATAAAAGGTAAGATTTTTTTCTTTTTTGGTCTTTCTGTGCTTATGTCTCTCACTATGTCTACCTCTAAGAGTCAGAGAGAGAAGGAGAAGGAGAAAGACAAAGAGAAAAGGAGAAGGAGAAGTCAGCCTCTGATGCTTCTGTCAAGGAGGATAAGGGTGCCCCTAAGCTTAAAACTTGCCTTAATTGTAATACAAAATTAAGCTCTAATGAGTCAGGCAAAATATGCCAGGAATATATAAAAAATGCAACTGGATTAGATATGACATCCCAGTTTTCCAATTTTTTGAGCTGGATGAAAGTATCCATTCAGGATACATTTAAGGCTATGCAAGAGGGTGAACCCTCTAGGAAACGGTAACGTCTGGATCCAGGGGAAGGTACTTCTACTTGTCAGGAGGAAGATAATCAGGAACCTAAGTTATTTGATCCAGAATCAGAATTTTCATCTGAGGAAGAAGGGGAAGTAAATGAAGATCAGGGCTCCTTCAGTGTAGATAAAGCAGATGGTCTGGTCCGCATAGTCCGGAAGCCCCTGGGTCTGTCTGATATGCCACAAGACCTGAACATTATGGATGCAGCCTTCCTGGGAAAGAAAAAAGAAGTGCCTGTATTCCCCTTACATCAGTATATCCTGGATATGGTGAAAGGTGAGTGGAAATTGGGAGTCAGAAGATCCACTGTTCCTAGGAGGTTCTCAAAGATGTATCCATTTAAGGAGGATGATATCAAGCCTTGGATCATACCTCCAAAGATAGATGCATCAGTAATACAACTACCCACACGTACGACGCTTCCCCTGGAAGAAGGAACACCACTCAAGGATCCTATGGAAAGAAAGTTGGAAGGGATACTTAAACATCAGTTCACAGTGTTAGGACACAATCTTAAGGCAGCCAGAGTTGATTGTTTGGCCCGCACCATGAGAATATGCTTATATAGTCTGGAAGAAAAGATTTAATCCAATGTATCAAGATCTAAATTATTGAAGGAAGTTGCTATTATGAAGGAAGCAACAAATTTCTCCAGCGATGCATCCTCAGACATTATTCAACTTACTGCCAGATCCTCTGCTCTTTCGGTAGCACCCAGAAGAGCCCTATGGCTAAGATCTTGGAATGCAGACACATCCTACAAGAGCAAGCTGATTTCTTTACCATTTTCTGGAACCTCCTTATTTGGTGAACACCTTGATGAGATTATCAAGAAGGCCTCGGGAGGTAAGACCACCTTCTTACCTCAAGAGAGATGACCGAGATTCCCTTCTCCCAGAGCGTCAGGATCTAGGGTACGAAACCCTTCCTTTCATGAGCAGGCAAGATTCCAAGGGAGACCCTACTATCACAGGAAGCAGGAATTCACCCAGAACTCCTGAGGGGGCTACAGGAAAGAATTCCCTAGGAAGCCTCAAACCAAAAAAGAATTCCAATGAGGAGAAGCGGGCCCTGGCCAAGGACTCAGTCGAGGGTAGACTGAGACATTTTCTGCCCGCCTGGGATCTGATGGCGAAACCGGATCATTGGGTTTGGCAGACACTGCAGCTAGGTTACCCGCTAGAATTCTACAAGACCCCATCTCATCATATTTTCATAAGGTCCAAAATTCCTTCCAATCCAGTGAAAGCCACAGCCTTCTTGGATGCTATCAAGAATCTTCTATCTAACAACGTGATAGAGCCACTACCTTTCCATCAGCAGGGTTCTGGCATATATTCAGTTCTCTTTATAGTTCCCAAGAATTCAGGGAGTTTCCAGACCATCCTAGACCTTAAACCAATCGATTAGAGTATCTCACTTCAAGATGGAATCAACAGCCTCCATAATAAAGACAGTCTTTCCAGGGGTCTTCATGTCCACAATCGATCTCAAAGACGCATATCACCATATACACATCACCCCAGGTTATTTTCAAAGGTCCTGGCAGCAGCCATTCAGCCTCTAAGAAGACAATGAATACACGTCGTCTCATATCTTGACGACATACTGATATTGGCAGAATCCCAGGCTCAAGCAATTCTACACACGCAGAAATCACTGAAGCACCTTTGTATGTTAGGATGGCTAATAAAACAAGAAAAGAGCCAACTATCTCCATCCAGATCAATAACGTTTCTGGGACTGAACTTGAATTCCCAGAACAATAAAGTCACCTTAACGGAAGACAGGATCAACAGAATTTCCAGAAAGGTATCCCGCTTCAAGAAAGGTCTGATCCACACATCTAAAGAATTTATGGAACTTCTGGGCAATCTTTCATCAACCACCTAAGTGGTACCCTGGTCAAAACTTCATATTCATCCCATCCAGTGGAATTTCTTAAGATTCTGGCACAGAGATTCTGGGAATCCTTACCAGAGAATAACTCTTCTCCCATCAACAAGGAAGGAGTTAAGTTGGTGGTCACAAACATCAAACCTCAGGAAGGGAGCATGTCTGGAAGAACACACCTGGGAGATACTGACCACGGATGCCAGCCTGATGGGCTGGGGAGGCACATGGGGGACAATCTTTGTTCAAGGCAAATGGAAGGCTTCAGAGAGACATCTCCACATAAATATATTAGAGATGAGAGCTGTCTGGAACTGCTTACAACAGTTAATAGACAATCTAAGGGGAAAGTCAGTCTTAATATATTCAGACAACTTCTCCACTGTCATGTACATAAAAAACCAAGGAGGCACAAGGAGCCCCACTCTGTACAAGGAAGCCAGGAGACTCTTTCTGTGGACAGAGAAACATCTAAAAAGGATTTCAGCCACCCACATCACAGGAAACAGCAACATTGTAGATTACCTAAGCAGAAGTCCCATAGATCCAGGGGAATGGTCCCTGGACCCTTTAATCTTCAATCATATTTGTCACAAGTGAGGCCACCTGGAGATAGATCTCATGACATCCAAAGCCAATACAAAATGCCGGAAGTATCTCTCCAGATGGAGAGATCAGGAGGCAGAGGGTCAGGATGCATTGAAGATTCTATCAACATACAACTTGGCATATGTCTTCCCTCCATTTCCAATATTGATGAACATTATTCTGATTGCTCCAGACTGGGCTTGGAGACCTTGGTGTTCCTTCCTGGTGTCCATGTCAATAGAACCTCCTTGGCCGCTTCCACTGGCTCCCAAGGTACTGTCTCAGGGGCCGGTATGTCATCCAAACCCCAGTCTACTACGCTTCACGGCATGGAGGTTGAAAGGCTCATGTTAAAAAATAAAGGTTTATCAGACTTTGTCGATAATACCATCATTGCTGGACAAAAAAAATCCACATCCAAAGTATATTCCAGGGTATAGTCTACCTTCTCATCCTGGTTTAAATCAAAATTTCCATAGGACTGATCCATTTCTAAGATTTTAGAATTTCTACAGGATGGTTTTCAGGCAGGTTTACGACCTGCATCTATCAGAGTACAAATATCAGCATTATTAGCCATCTTGGCAATTCAATTGTCTAATCGTGACCTGATCAAGAGGTATTTGAGGGAAATATCCAAGATCAGGCCCACTATTCATAATATTATTCCACTATGGGACTTGAACTTAGTCCTGGACCAGCTGTCCAAAGCCCATATCTTCGAACCTATAGAAGATATTCCACTAAAGTTTTTAACTCTGAAAGTACTATTTCTTAAGCACAATCACCTCTGCTCATAGGGTGAATGAATTACAGTCTTTGTCCTGTAAAAGTCCTTTTATGGTTTTTCATCAGGATAAAGTAGTCCTGAAACCGAAACCATCTTTCAGAGGGAAGGTCATCTCTGAGTTCCACCTCAATCAGGAGATCACATTGCCATCCTTTTACGCTAATCCTCAGGCTCCTAAGGAAAGACAATTTCATAACCTAGACTTGGTCAGAGCCCTATCCATATATTTGAAGAGGACAGAAGAATTTAGAGACTCAGACTTCCTCTTCATCTATTTTCAGGGGAAACTCAAGGGAAAATCAGCATCAAAGGCTTCTATATCCAGATGGATAACTTCCTCCATCCAAATAGCATACAACAAAGTGGGTCAGCAGGCTCCTAAGAATCTGAAGGCCCATTCTACTAGGGCCTTATCCACCTCCTGGGCAAAGAAAGCTGAAACTTCTCCTTCTGAAATTTGCAAGGCAGTAACGTGGTCTTCACTATCTACATTCATCAAACATTACCGTCTGGATGTCCAAAATACGGACAGAAGGTTCTGGAGGCAGTCATCCCATCCTGAATCTCGTAGCATCTATCCTTCCCCTTAGGGGGATAGGCATCATGGAATGACTAAAGAAATTAAGACACTTGACGAGTACAAATAAAATTAAATAAAATTTATTTAAACACAATAGTAGCAGCAATGATAATACACTTTCACGAGACCAGGGAAGAACAGTGCACACGCTTTCTTCACTCTTCACTAGGCAAGTGTTATATGACCCACGTCTGTACCTAAAAAGCTAGGGTACACCCAGGCAACTGTAAGAGTTTAATTGACACTCAGACACGGAAGGTTTGGGTAAAATGCAATTTTATTAAAGAACACCGTATATGAATAACCCTTGTGGGTCCAGTATGTATGCAACAGTATATTACTGACACAGGACAGGAAGTAGGACAAAATACCCACACAGGTATACAATACAATACTATACTGACACAGGACAGGTTTAAGTTATCAGTACCCACACAGGTCCAGTATATATATATACAATACTATACTGACACAGGTCAGGCACAATTCGTGTAAGTCCAAATGATACAGATAATGATTACTATTAGGCCGGGAGGATGGGTAGGCCCTAATGGTGCAATGGCCCTTAATATACTCTCTACACAGAGAGTGACACAATGGCGACTAAGGCAGCAACAGCAACGAAGGACCTGGACAACGGCAGACTACCAGAGCTGCCAGAGGAGGACTGCCACGGAGGCACTGAGTAACGCCAATCAGTGACTGCTAAAGCTGTACCCAATGTGCCAGGCACCAACCCACAAGGGGTTAACGAACGCTTAGACCTAGAATCGAGTACCAGATGGAGAAAGCATGAGGCGCCCAGGAGACCAACCTCAGCTAGGGCAGTATAGGTCAAGCGTACCGTGGTGCTACAGCGGGACACGCTACACTGGATGAGATCACAAGGCACAATACTGATCGGGCTACAGCAACTGGCTGCCTGAGCAGCAACGGAAGCAACAGAGGATCTGTCCGTGGACAGAGAGAGAGACTGGCGTATGGCCCACAACAGGATACCGGATGGGTAGAGACACGGCTGGGTCGGTACACAGAGCAGGAACATCAGCCGGGCCGGGTCGGTACACACAGCAGGAATGTCAGCCAATCCAGATCGGTACACACAGCAGGAACGTCAGCCGGGCCGGGTCGGCACACAGAGCAGGAATGTCAGCCAATCCGGGTCGGTACACAGAGCAGGAACGATTCAGGCAGAGTAGTCAGGCAGTCCGGGTCATACACAGGAAACACACAAATTCAGGAACAAGCGCTGGAAACGGAAACACCACGAAAGGGCCCTGCAGAAGTGAAAGGGCTCAGTATATAAAGGTATTTACTGGGTGGAGCAACACCATGTAGCCAATAAGACTGACTCAGGAAGAAACATAGTAATAATGTCGCCAGCAATAACACTGGCACTGTGATAGTACCCCCCTCTCAAAGACCCCCCCACGAGAAGAAGAGCCCGGTTTCTGGGGGTATTTGGCATGAAATCTGCGTAGCAACATAGGCGCGTGGAGGTCACTCAGGTTCACCCAGGAACGCTCTTCAGGGCCATAGCCCTTCCAATGAACCAAATACTGTACTCTCCCTCTGAACCGTCAGGAGTCAATAATGCTTTGAATTTCATATTCATCCTGACCTTGCACCTGAATAGGACCGGGAACCGCAGGAGTGGTAGTATAACGGTTGCATACCAGTGGCTTCAGAAGGGATACGTGGAACACGTGTTCAGAGACTCCTTCAGAGTCACAAAGACTTGTTCAGCTTCCTGAGACCATTTGGAGGGATTAGCACCCTTGTGCGTAAGGTCGGACAGTGGCTTTACAATTCTGGAAAAATCTTTAATGAATTTTCTATAATAATTGGTAAAGCCAAGAAAACGTTGGATAGCCTTGAGCCCCTTGGGACGTGGCCATTGCAGGACAGCTGCGAGCTTCTCTTTGTCCATTGCAATACCCAGGAAAGGCACCATGGACTTGTGGAACTCGCATTTCTCAATCTTGCAGTAAAGTTTGTTCTCACGGAGTCTAAGCAAAACTGCGGTCACATCCTTAATGTGTTGCGACAAGTTGGACGAATGAATGAGTATATCATTGAGATACACTACTACACAAGACTGGAGCATGTCACGGAGGATGTCATTGATAAACTCCTGGAACGCTGCAGGAGCGTTATATAGCCCATAGCCCATTATATATTCATAGTGTCCAGACTGTCACGGTTTGTTTTGACTCTCAGGCACAGAGTTAAGATAAAAACACAACTTTATTGAAAGTTTAAAGAAAACCCTCACGGGTTTGACATTACACATATATCTTAACACATAATTAGTACAATGCAATGGTGCACGGTGGTACGGTGAATAATAATAGAGGCTCTACCGGCCTTGCCAATACCAGGTAAGGCAGCCTTAGAATAGGCACAATATGGAAATAGGCTCTACCGGGCAAGGCAGCCTGGAGAATGGTACAACGAGAGAGAAGGCTCTACCGGCCCTGCCAATATACCGGGCAGGGCAGCCTGGAGACTGGTACAACAAGAGAGAAGGCTCTACCGGCCCTGCCAATATACCGGGCAAGGCAGCCAGGAGACTGGTACAACGAGAGAGAAGGCTCTACCGGCCCCGCCAATATACCGGGCAAGGCAGCCTTGGGCCCAGAGGCGACAAGTACTGGTACAGGATCGTAAGTGGCCTCAGCAACTGAGAAGTGGTGAAGCAAACCAGTCGCACATAATGGACTGCACAGAGGCCTACCGGTGCTATATAGGTGTCAGCTAGCAGCCGGTGAATTTAGGAGCAAACCAGTACCCGCGTACTGGACTACACAATGAGACTACCGGTGTTGAATGGAAAGCAGCAAGAAACTGGTGATAAATGGAGCAAACCAGTACCCGCGTACTGGTGTACACATAGACACTACCTGTGCTGTATGGGAAGCGGCAAGCAACCGGTGATATATGGAGCGAACCAGTACCCGCGTACTGCAGTACACATTGACACTACCGGTGCTGTATGGGAAGCGACAAGCAACCGGTGATAGATTGAGCAAACCAGTACCCGCGTACTGGAGTACACATAGACACTACCGGTGCTGTATGAGAAGTAGCAAGCGACCGGTGATACATGGAGCAAACCAGTACCTGTGTACTGGAGTACAAATATACACTACCGGTGCTGTATGGGAAGCAGCAAGCTACCGGTGATATATGGAGCGAACCAGTACCTGCATACTGGAGTACACATTGACACTACCGGTGCTGTATGGGAAGCGGCAAGCAACCGGTGATAGATGGAGCGAACCAGTACCCGCATACTGGAGTACACAATGGCACTACCGGTGTAGTATGGGAAGCCGCAAGCAACCGGTGATAGATGGAGCGAACCAGTACCCGCGTACGGGAGTACACAATGAACTACCGGTGCTGTATGGGAAGCCGCAAGCAACCGGTGATAGATGGAGCGAACCAGTACCCGCGTACTGGAGTACACATAGACACTCAGGGATGAAAATGTCGCCCAGGCGACATGAGGACGGAGAACTCTGCACACGATCCAGAAGCAGGAACAGCCAGCCAGGCCGGGACAGGAAGCTGGAACAGTAACGGCAGACGACGGGATCAGGAACGGAAGCAGGAACGTCAGCCCAAACCGGATCAGGAACGGAGGCAGGAACCACTTCAGCAGAGGTGGCTGTCAGGCAGGTAAGCAGACGGAATCTGGAAGGTAGTGTATGCAGCAAAGGCCCAGGGAACTCAGGAAAAGGATGCAGGTGGCTATAGACATAGAGACACCACAAAAGGGCAACCAAAGGGTGCCAGAACCCAGTCTATATAGGCAATACTGGGCGGATTCAAGACAGGCAGCCAATGGAGAGCCTTCACAGATAACTGACAGGAGAAGGCAGCAATCACGGGCACCGTGATACAGACCTAGTACTGAATGCTGTTTTCCACTCGTCACCGGCTCTTATTCTAATTAAATTATAAGCCCGAAAGAAATGCCCGTAAGAACTCCCTGAAGTTCTTAGTACAAGGTTTGTCTGATTCCCACAAGGGATTGGCCCATGCCAATGCTTGGCCCGTTAGCAACGACATCATGAAGCCCACATTATTTTGGTCACTAGGAAAGGCTCGAGGAGTTAACTCCAGAAAAATCTCTAATTGGTTAATGAACCCTCTGCACAGGGCGGGTTCGTCATCATATCTTAGAGGTAGCGGAGCGCTGGCAGTTAACCCTCTACTCGAGCTGGCCTGCGTCAAGGATTGAGCTCCCGGTGTCGTAACAGGGGAGACCACAGAGGCTTGTACTGGTTTCTCAAGATGAGCGGTGCACTCTAGCATTGTTTGTATGGCCAGAGCCAACTGGTCTGTAACAGATCCTACCCGTTACTTGAGCCCTTGTCTGGACCTCGAACTATGCATCCAAAGACTATGGATATTTTTACTGTTTGGACTCTGTGCTGTACCTTGGCGTATGAACTGGCCAGCTATTTCCTGAGAGAAAGACTTATTTTTATAGACTTTGGTTCGTGTACTATGCTTAATATATGTCGAAGGTTTAATGTTTAATGCACGAAGTGTGTTCGAGGGTTTACACACTCACCGACTACCAGTCGGCGGGTACCGGCGCGGTGTACGATCAGCGCCACTGGATTAAACATTCAGCGGCAGGGAAAGAGGGGAAATCTTGGTCACTCGAACCCCTGGAGTAGGCATGCAAATATCTTCCATAGCCTAAGCTGGGGAACAGTAGGCAGCTCAGGGATTGGTCAAGGTTGGAGCAGGGCATTCAAAATAGTCAAACAAAGGCTTCAACCATGGGCCACTGTCCCTAAGATGTGTATTGCAGCCTCTCCAGCCATTTGACTATGTGTACTGTAGATCGACCCCCTGCTGTGCTTTAATTAAGCCTTTGTGAACTGCAGTCAGACCCCCTGCCGTGTGGTAATTAGTTCAAGCCCTCAAGTCTTTGTTCAATCACACCCTTTTGTATCTGAAATGTAATCATGTCTAGGTTATTGTATCTGTTAAGACCATCTGTTGCTGGCCTTTGTCTGATGTATTGTGATTGGATTATGCCCTATTGTATCTGGTTTCCCCCATAAGTTCCAATGTAAGATTTGTGTATAAATATTTGTGGTCTTTGTCAATAAAGTGAGTTATGTTTTGGAGTGAACCAGAGTCATGGAGTCTTGTGTGTTCCTATGGTATTAAAGTGGCCACTCTGTCGTCCATCTGGGCCCAGGTTCCTGCATCGTTCATCCGTCTGCTGCCAGTATCCTGCTACCCATCTTCGGATCCTGTCAGACGGCAAAGTAGACTCTGCCTTGCTTCTTCCAAGTTCCAGTAGAACCTTCAATTCGAGCACCGGAGTGCTCGAATTGCTTGGCAACCGCTACCCTTTGTTCCTGTTACATTTTTCCTGTTCCTCGTAGCCTGGGAGTAGAGGCTTCACTCTCTACTGCCCGGTGTACCGGTTCTACGACACTTGACGGTTCGAGAGCCAGTTGATCCCTCCACGATCTGCATCCTTCGAGGTAGAGTCGACTATTCCGGGGTTCGAAGCCACTTTGAGTTGACCACTGGACCTGTTATCTGCTTGACCGGTGCATCCGACGGTGCCAGTCCGGCGTCGAGAAGGAGAGACCCTGGAACGACAGCGGAAGGCGACGTGGTCACTTCCTAGCTTCCGTTACATGGTCCAAACGCTGCTCATGTAAATCCATCCTCCAATGGATATTTTGTGCATTGCCTTCACCTGTACCATCTGAAGTCATGGCCATTTCATACTGTAACGGTTTTATTGACACTCAGACACGAAAGGTTCGGGTAAAATGCAATTTTATTAAAGTAAACCGTATACGAATAACCCTCGTGGGTCAAGTATGTATGCAACAGTATATTACTGACACAGGACAGGTAGTAGGACAAAATACCCACACAGGTGCAGTATATATATACAATACAATACTATACTGACACAGGACAGGTTTAAGTTATCAGTACCCACACAGCTCCAGTATATATATATAATACAATACTGACACAGGTCAGGCACAATTCGTGTGAGTCCAAATGATACAGATAATGATTACTATTAGGCCAGGAGGACGGGTAGGCCCTAATAGCGCAAGGGCCCTTAATATACTCTCTACGCAGAGAGTGACACAATGGCGACCAAGGCAGCAACAGCAACGAAGGACCTGGACAACGACAGACTACTGGAGCTGCCATAGGAGGACTGCCACAGAGACACGGAGTAATGCCAATCAGTGTGTCACGGTTTGTTTTGACTCTCAGACACAGAGTAAGATAAAAATCAAACTTTATTGAAAAGTTTAATAGGAACCCTCACGAGTCCTAATCATACACGTAAATAACATATACACAATGGGTACAGACAGTGGTTATTGCAAGATACACATGGAAGGCTCTACTGGCTTTGCCAATATACCGGGCAAGGCAGTCTAAAGAGTACACAACAGTCTGGAGGTGGCTTTACCGGCCTTGCCAATATACTGGGCAAGGCAGCCTGGAAGTTAAACGACAAGCTGATAGTGGCTGTACCGGCCTTGCCAATATACCGGGCAAGGCAGCCTGAAGGGTTAACATGATAAGCTGGTTGTGACTCTACTGGCCTTGCCAATATACCGGTCAAGGCAGCCTGGAGGATTAACACAATAAACTGGTTGTGGCTCTACCGGCCTTGCCAAATACCGCGCAAGGCAGCCTGGAGGATTAACAGGATAAGCTGGTTGTGGCTCTACCGGCCTTGCCAAAATACTGGGCAAGGCAGCGAGGAGGACAGAGGAACAGCTCCACTAATGCTGCATAGATGGAGCAACAGCAAAGATGGAACAGTGGAGCAAACCAGTCTCCCAACCAGGGAGACCAAACCGGTTTAGTAATGGAGACGCAACAACCGGTGAATTTGGAGTAAACCAGTACCATGTATAGGAAGACAGTATAGCCCAACCAGTTCTTAATAACTCAATTAGCACCTGGTGGATGTGGAGTAAACCAATACCGTGTACTGGATAAAGAAGTGCTCAACCGGCTCTATACTAGTGGAATCAGCAGCCGGTGTATAGTGGAGTAAACCATTACCGCGTACTGGATAGCAAAGTGCACAACTGGCTCTATACTAGCGGAATCAGCAGCCGGTGTATAGTGGAGTAAACCAGTACCGCGTACTGGATAGCAAAGTGCTTAACTGGCTCTATACAGCGGAATCAGCAGCCGGTGTATTGTGGAGTAACCCAGTACCGATTACTGGTCAATAATAGCGCTCACTCGGCTCTAAACTTGCAGAATCAGCAGCCGGTGGATGGTGGAGTAAACCAGTACCAAGTACTGGAAACAATAGCGCTAAGCCGGCTCAATACAAGTGGAGACAGTAGCCGGTGTCTGAGGAGAGAACCAGTACCTCCCTACTGGTACTATACAAGCGGAATCAGCTACCGGTGAATGGAGTAAACCAGTACGGCGTACTGGATGAGCGTATTGCCCAACCGGTTCTATACAAGCGAATCAGCAACCGGGGAGATTGGAGTAAACCAGTACCGCATACTGGAAAAGCATATTGCCCAACCAGTTCTATACGAGCGAATCAGCAACCAGTGAGATTGGAGTAAACCAGTACCGCGTACTGGATAAGCGTATTGCCCAACCGGTAAATGGAGTAAACAAGTACAGCGTACTGGATAAGCGTATTGCCCAACCAGTTCTATACAAGCGAATCAGCAACCGGTGAGATTGGAGTAAACCAATACCACGTACTGGATAAGCGTATTGCCCAACCGGTTCTATACAAGCGAATCAGAAACCGGTGAGAAATGGAATGCACAGTAATCAGAATGTTGCCATAGCGACTCAGCAGTCAGACGGATGACCAGCAGCAGCGACAGCAGATAAGCCAGGACCACCACAGGAATGACAGCACCGCCAACCGGATCAGCAACGAAGCAGGAACAACAGCAGCACAGGATCAGGAACGGAAACAGGAACAACAGCAACTGAGGCACTGACTACTGGAGCAACGCTGGTACTGGTAGCAGATTGAAACAGGCCCAGGGAAAAGGTACAAGGCAGGTGACTGCTGACATAGAGACACCAAGAAAGGGCAACCAAAGGGTGCCTCAGCCCAGTCTTTAAAGGCAATACTGGGCGGGCAAAAGACAGGTGGCCAATGGAGAGTACACACACCTGACTGATAGCACAAGCAAGCAATCACGGGCACCGTTATAGTACCCCCCTCTCAAAGACCCCCCTTTCTGGAAGAGGGACCTGGTTTCTGGGGGTACTTGGAATGAAAAATTTGCAGTAATTTGGAAGCATGAAGGTCCTGACTATCCACCCAGGATTGGTCCTCAGGACCATAACCCTTCCAATGTACCAAATACTGCAATTTTCCTCTAAATCTGCAAGAATCAATGATACTCTGAACTTCATACTCCTCCTGGCCTTCTACCTCTATAGGCCCTGGCATCACAGGGTTTGTAGTATAACAATTGCATACAAGAGGTTTGAGGAGAGATACATGGAACACATTGTGAATGCGCATGGACGCAGGGATGTCCAATGCATACGAAACAGGGTTAATTTTACGAATCACCCTATAAGGACCAATAAACCGGGGAGCCAATTTATTAGATGGGACTTGTAACTTGAGGTTTCTGGAGGATAGCCATACCCTGTCCACAACCTGGAAAGAGACTGCTAGCAGCCATCTACGATTAGCATGGCGCTGAAAAGACTAACTGAGTGCCCTTTGAACCTGTGCCCATGTGGAGCGGAGCTGCTCAATATGCTCATCCAGAGCTGGAATCTGTTGAGACTGAAATGAATCCGGGAGCAAACACGGCTGGAACCCGTAATTGATAAGATCCGGGGAGCTCCCGGATGAAGAGTTAACCGCACAGTTCCTGGTGAACTCTGCCCACGGCAACAGGTCGGCCCAGTTATCATGATGGTCAGTCACAAAACAGTGCAGGAACTGTTCTAGTCCCTGATTGGCCCGCTCAGCAGCCCCATTGGTCTGGGGGTGGTATGTGGAGGAAAAGGACAATTGGATGCCCATCTGTTCACAAAAGGCTCTCCAAAATCTAGACACTAACTGGCTCCCCCTGTCGGACACCAGAACTCTGGGTACCCCGTGCAACTGGAATACTTCCTTTGCGAAAACCATTGCTAATTCTTTAGCAGAGGGAAGGCCAAGGAGGGGCACAAAATGAGCCATTTTAGAAAACCTGTCCACCACCATAAGTATAAAGGAGTAACCCCTAGACACTGGCAATTCTCCCATAAAGTCAATAGAGGCATGAGACCAAGGACGTTTGCCATTAGGCACTGGTTGAAGTAAGCCTACAGGGAGATGTCTAGGGGTTTTGGCATGAGCACAGGTGGCACAGGCATTAGTAAAGGCAGCACAATCTGCCCTCAAGGAAGGCCACCAGAAAACTTGTGAGAGTGACCATATTCATTGATCCCTACCAATGTGCCCAGCAGCCTTAGAAGAGTGGTAGGTTTCCAGTAATCTGGTGCGAAATGGCTCATCGACAAAACACTTGCCCACTGGGGTTTCTGGAGGAGCAGTACCCTGGGTGGCCAGAATCTCTTCCCCCAGTGGCGAAGTGATACTAGTGCGTAATGTGGCTAATATACGATCAGGCTGTATAATAGGTGCTGGAACCTCACTCCTGTCAGTCTCAGGTTCAAATTGTCTTGACAGGGCATCAGCCCTAACGTCCAGGCAAATAGGATACAATAACGTTAAATCGGGAAAGGGACAACGCCCATCTGGCCTGGCGAGAAGACAATCTTTTAGCCTCAGAAAGATAAGTCAGATTTTTATGGTCTGTGAGGATCAGAACAGGATTTCTGGTACCTTCCAATAAATGACGCCACTCCTTAAGAGAATGATAGCCAGTAGTTCTCTGTCACCTATCTCATAGTGACTCTGGGCCACAGACAATTTCTTTGAGAAAAACCCGCAAGGTCTGAGGGTACTCCCTTTCTCTGGTCTCTGAGAGAGTACTGCCCCAACCCCAATCTCTGAGGCATCGACCTCCAATGTAAACGGGAGAGCTGGGTTGGGGTGGGATAACACTGGAGCAGCGGCAAAGGCAGATTTCAATGTCTCAAAAGCACATTCAGCCACCTCAGACCATTGGGAAGGATTAGCGCCCTTATGTGTAAGGTCAGACAATGGTTTACCAATCGAGGAAAAGTTCTTAATAAACTTCCTATAATAATTAGCGAAACCCAGAAATTGCTGAATCGCTTTTAGGCCCTTAGGTCGTGGCCATTGCAAAACTGCCGCAAGTTTCTCCTGATCCATGGCAATACCCTCTTTAGCAATCACAAACCCCAAGAAGGGCACACTGGATCTATGAAACTCGCATTTTTCCAATTTGCAATACAACTTTTCTTACGTAGGCGGAGCAACACCTCTGACACATCCTTGATGTGTTGTGACAAGTCATTTGAGTGAATCAGTATATCATTCAAGTAAACCACCACACAGGACTGCAGCATATCTCTGAGGATATCATTGATTAGTTCTTGGAACACAGCAGGTGCATTAGAGACCAAACGGCATTACCACATATTCATAGTGCCCGGATCTAGAGTTAAAAGCCGTCTTCCACTCATCACCAGCTCTGATCCGAATCAGGTTATATGCGGCATGTAGGTCCAATTTTGTGAAAATAGAGGAACCTTTTAACCTATCAAATAGTTCGGTGATGAGTGGTATCAGATACGCATTCTTAGGCATCAATTTATTTAGGCCACAGTAATCAATGCATGGTCTTAATTCGCCTTTCTTTTTCTTCACAAAAAAGAATCCAGCCCCAGCTGGTGAGGTGGATTTCCTGATTATCCCTCTTTTGAGGGCATCTGAAATATATTCTTCCATAGCTTGGTTTTCCTCACAAGACAAAGGATAAGTACAACCCCTAGGGCACCACCCCCCAGGGCAATTCAATTGCGCAGTCATAAGATCTGTGCTGAGGCAGGGTGCCAGCCTCCCCTTTGATGAAAACATCACTGAATTTTTGGTATTCGTCTGGCAATGAAGGGGAGGCACACAGAATCTTTACCGGGTGAGACACACAATGCTCCATACAATATTGGGACCAGGCAGCAATCTCACACTTTTGCCAGTCAAACTGGGGATTATGCAATTGCAACCAAGGGAAACCCAGAATGACTGCATGGTGAGGAGAACTGATTATCTGAAACTGCTGTTCCTCCTTATGAAGTGCCCCATTAGTCATAGGAAGTGGCATAGTTTCAAACGTAACCTGGGCAGGTTGCAATGGTCTGCCATCAATGGCCTCAATAGCCAGAGGATAGCCAAGGATTCTCTCTTAACCAATGGAATCTTGTGTCGTTCAGCAAAGGCATTATTCATGAAATATCCGGCAGCACCAGAATCAATCAGGGCCAGAACCCCCACAGAGTGATCTGCTCAAGAAATTACCACCTGGATGGTGGGATTTTGTATGCTCAAGCCTGGGGATGGATGAACACCACCTAGGGCCTGTCCCCCAAGGTACCCTAGGTGTGTTCGTTTCCCAGACGTATGGGACAGGTTTTTAGCAAGTGCTCAGATTTACCACAGTATAAACATAACCCCTGTCTCCTGCGAAGTGCTCGTTCCTCTTTGGTTAACCTAGTAAAACCTAATTGCATAGGTTCGCTAGGTTCCCGTGCATGGACATTGGAATTAGGCAACGAAGGAGGGGTGGGTGGGCAAAATGAACTGCTAGGCCCGGTGCTTTTTGACCGTCCCCTACGGTCTTTAGCCATAAGCCTGTCCTGGATCCGAGTGTCAATTAGAATTGCGTAATCAATATATTCGTCCAGATCATTAGGCAGCTCTCTAGATGCAGTTTCATCTTTTATATAATCGCCCAGACCTTGAGCAAAGGCAGCCAATAATGCCTCATTGTTCCAACCTACCTCTGCTGCTAGTGTACGGAATTCTATGGCATATTTGCTCACAGTCCGTTTGCCCTGCTGAATCTCCATTAGACGTTTAGCAGCAGAGGTGGTTCTACAAGGGATCTCAAATACTCTCCGAAATGTTTGCACAAATTCCCTGAAATTTTTTGTGCAAGGTTTAGCATTTTCCCATAAGGGATTGGCCCATGCCAGTGCACGACCGGTCAATAAGGATATCATAAACCCCACTTTACTGTGATCATTGGGAAAGGCATGAGAGGTCAACTTCATGAATATCTCAAGTATATTGATAGACCCTCTGCACAGACTGGGTTCGACATCATATCTGAGTGGCAATGGTACGGAAGCGGTTAGCCCTTTGTCTGCAGCCACAGGGGTAATAGTTTCATCCTCCGGTGTCGAAACTGGGGGGACCACCGGACTTGAGACAGGATTGGCAGTAAGTACCGTACCTTCAAGGATAGTTTGGATGGCCAACGCCAACTGATCCAAACGCTGCTCATGTACATCCATCCTCCAATGGATGTTTTGTGCGTTACCTTCACTCTTACTGTCTGAGGTCATGGCCCTTTCGTACTGTCACGGTTTGTTTTGACTCTCAGACACAGAGTAAGATAAAAATCAAACTTTATTGAAAAGTTTAATGGGAACCCTCACGGTTCCTAATCATACACGTACATAACATATACACAATGGGTACAAACAGTGGTTATTGCAAGATACACATGGAAGGCTCTACCGGCCTTGCCAATATACCGGGCAAGGCAGCCTAAAGAGTACACCACAATCTGGAGGTGGCTCTACCGGCCTTGCCAATATACCGGGCAAGGCAGCCTGGAGGTTAAATGACAAGCTGATAGTGGCTCTACCGGCCTTGCCAATATACCGGACAAGGCAGCCTGGAAGGTTAACAGGATAAGCTGGTTGTGGCTCTACCGGCCTTGCCAAAATACCGGGCAAGGCAGCCAGGAGGACAGAGGAACAGCTCCACTAATGCTGCATAGATGGAGCAACAGCAAAGATGGAACAGTGGAGCAAACCAGTCTCCCAACCAGGGAGACCAAACTGGTTTAGTAATGGAGACGCAACAACCGGTGAATTTGGAGTAAACCAGTACCATGTATAGGAAGACAGTATAGCCCAACCGGTTCTCAATAACTCGATTAGCAACTGGTGGATGTGGAGTAAACCAGTACCGCGTACTGGATAACGAAGTGCTCAACCGGCTCTATACTAGCGGAATCAGCAGCCGGTGTATAGCGGAGTAAACCGGTACCGCGTACTGGATAGCAAAGTGCTCAACCGGCTCTATACAGCGGAATCAGCAGCCGGTGTATTGTGGAGTAACCCAGTACCGATTACTGGTCAATAATATCACTCACTCGGCTCTAAACTTGCGGAATCAGCAGCCGGTGGATGGTGGAGTAAACCAGTACCGAGTACTGGAAACAATAGCACTAAGCCGGCTCAATACAAGTGGAGACAGTAGCCGGTGTCTGAGGAGAGAACCAGTGCCGCGTACTGGAATAATCGTAATGCCCTACCAGTACTATACAAGTGGAATCAGCTACCAGTGAATGGAGTAAACCAGTACAGCGTACTGGATAAGCGTATTGCTCAACCGGTTCTATACAAGCAAATCAGCAACCGGGTAGATTGGAGTAGACCAGTACCGCGTACTGGAAAAGCATATTGCCCAACCAGTTCTATACGAGCGAATCACCAACCGGTGAGATTGGAGTAAACCAGTATCGCATACTGGATAAGCGTATTGCCCAAACGGTTCTATACAAGCGAATCAGCAACCGGTGAGAAATGGAATGCACAGTGATCAGAATGTCGCCATAGCGACTCAGCAGTCAGACGGATGACCAGCAGCAGCGACAGCAGACGAGCCAGGACCACAACAGGAACGACAGCACCACCAACCGGATCAGCAACAGAGCAGGAACAACAGCAGCACAGGATCAGGAACGGAAGCAGGAACAACAGCACCGCCAACCAGATCAGGAACGGAGCAGGAACAACATCAACTGAGGCACTGACTACTGGAGCAACGCTGGTACTGGGAGCAGATCGAAACAGGCCCAGGGAATAGGTACAAGGCAGGTGACTGCTGACATAGAGACACCACGAAAGGGCAACCAAAGGGTGCCTCAGCCCAGTCTATAAAGGCAATACTGGGCGGGCAAAAGACAGGTGGCCAATGGAGAGCACACACACCTGACTGACAGCACAAGCAAGCAATCACGGGCACCGTGATACAGTGACTGCTAAAGCTGTACCCAATGTGCCAGGCACCAACCCACAAGGGGTTAATGAACGCTCAGACCTAGAACAGAGTACCAGATGGAGAAAGCGTGAGGCGCCCAGGAGACCAACCTCAGCTAGGGCAGTATAGGTCAAGCGTACCGTGGTGCTACAGCAGGACACGCGACACCGGATGAGATCACAAGGCACAATACTGATCGGGCTACAGCAACTGGCTGCCTGAGCAGCAACGGAGGCAACAGAGGATCTGTCCATGGACAGAGAGAGAGAGAGACTGGCATATGGCCCACAACCGGACACCGGATAGGTAGAGACAAGGCCGGGTCGGTACACAAAGCAGGAACGTCAGCTGGGCCGGGCCGGTACACAGAGCAGGAACGTCAGCCAATCCGGGTCGGTACACACAGCAGGAACGTCAGCTGGGCCGGGTCGGTACACAGAGCAGGAACGTCAGCCAATCCGGGTCGGTACACAGAGCAGGAACGATTCAGGCAGAGTAGTCAGGCAGTCCGGGTCATACACAGGAAACACACAAATTCACGAACAAGCGCTGGTAACGGAAACACCACGAAAGGGCCCTGCAGAAGTGACAGGGCTCAGTATATAAAGGTATTTACTGGGTGGAGCAACACCATGTAGCCAATAAGACTGACTCAGGAAGAAACATAGTAATAATGTCGCCAGCAATAACACGGGCACCGTGACAGCAACAGGAGAAAGGAACTCCAAAACACTGGAGCAACACTGTATTGACTCAAACTGCACCACCTTCTCGAGGCCAGGTGTGAGGACAGTGCAAGACACTTCCTCAACCCTTCACTAGGTAGGTGTAACTAGTATTCGGATGGCCCTTAGTAACCTTCACAAGACTAGATAGGAGGACAGTACACGGCACTTCCTCAATCTTTCACCAGGCAGATTAAGAATAACGCAACTATACCCTACCACTAGGGTATACCAGAGGCAAGGTAAAACGGCACGTAGAATGCTAGGCAACAACCCAACCGGACTTAGACCACAGGAGGTCAGTGACATGGACTGACCGACAAGCAGTGATAACGGAAGGCCCAGGCAACAAGGATATCAATAGCCGGGGCTGGGTAGCTGAGGCTAGTAGTAACAAACCAGAGCGCAACAGAGGAAGAATAGTCATACGAAGCCAGGAGTCAGAACCAGATCGGGTAGTCAGATGAAGCCAGGAGTCAGAGCCGGATTGGGTAGTCAGACACAGCAGGAGTAATACACAGGAACTAGCAAATGGACCAATAAAGCACTAGGCTCAGGTACACCACAAAGGGCACTGGTAACTGAAAATGCTGAGGCCTTTAAGGCCTAGTAGGTGGGCGGAGAGATGACATCACTAAACCAGTGACCTATAAGAACAGCGATTTGCACAGAGCGACAGCCAGGAATTAACAAGGTCGCCGTTACAGCAACTAAACACTGGAAGCAATCACGGGCACTGTGATAGTACCCCCCACTCAACGATCTTCCCCCCATACCTTACCTTACCAGACCATACCTTATTGGAAAATTTCATATAAAACTGCATAGCAATCTAGGAGCGTGAATATCACACTGACTTACCCAGGAATGCTCCTCTGGGCAATAACCTTTCCAATGGACAAAATATTGGATGCGCCCCCAGATCTTGTGGGAGTCCAGAATGCTGTGAATCTCATACTCATCCTGATTTTGAATGCGCACTGGATCAGGTACTACAGGAGCAGATGAGTAGTGGTTACAGACCAACGCCTTCAGGAGTGAGACATGAAAGAAGTTGTGAATGGTCATGTTCCTAGGAAGGTCTAAAGCATAAGACACAGGGTTTATTCTGCGAAGCACCTGGAAAAGTCCTATGAAACGTGGAGCCATCTTATGACAGGGTAATTGCATGTGCAGATTTTTGGAGGCCAACCAGACTCTATCCCCCAGAAACAATGCCAGTCTGGCTTATCTTGGTGACAGTCTCTTGGCCTCAGACAAGTATGTCAAGTTTTTATGATGTGTTAAGATCAGAATAGGAGCCTTAGTCCCCTCCAGGAGGTGACACCATTCACGAAGAGCAAGGATAATGGCTAGCAGTTCACGGTCCCCTATATCATATAGGCTTTGAGCCTTAGTAATTTTTTTTACAGAAGAATCCACAGGGCATCAGAGTCTTGCCAGGCTCGGATCTTTGAGACAGTACTGCCCCTACACCTGTCTCAGATGCATCCACCTCCAGGGTAAAAGGCAGTGTGGTGTTAGGATGTACCAATACTGGGGCCACCGAAAAATCAGATTTCAAGGCTTCAAAAGCATTGTTGGCCTCAGGGGACCAAATTGATGGGTTATCGCCCTTATGAGTTAAATCAGTCAAGGGTTTGACCAAAGTAGAGAAATTTCGAATGAATTTCCTATAATTTGCAAATCCTAGGAATCTTCGTATGGCCTTCAGACCCACCGGACGCGACCATTGCAGAACTGCAGAGAGTTTTTCTGTATCCATAGCAATACCTTCTGCAGAGATAACATAACCCAGGAAGGGCACTTGATCTTTATGAAATTCTTATTTCTCAAGTTTGCAATATACTTTGTTCTCCCTCAGTTTCTGTAGCAACATGTCTCCTATGATTCTTGATATCAGGAGAGTGTATCATGATATCGTCCAGGTAAACCACTGCACAAGACTGTAGTAGACTTCTCAAAACATTGTTTTTGAACTCCTGAAAGACCATTGGGGCATTGCATAGCCCAAATGGCATGACCAAATACTCATAGTGGCCACTACGAGTGTTAAAAGCGGACTTCCACTCATCGCCCTCCTTGATTCTAAACAGATTATATGCCGCCCTTAAATCAAGTTTCGTAACACAGAGGAACCCTTCAGGCGATCGAACAGTTCTGTAATTAACGGGATGGGGTACATGTTTTTCACCATCAGTTTATTTAGACCTCTATAGTCGATGCAGGGTCTAAGCTCCCCATTCTTCTTTGTGACAAAAAAAAATCCATCCCCCACGGGCGAGGAAGATTTCCTAATTATACCTCTGGACAATGCATCAGTAATGTATTCCTCTATGGCCCAGTTTTCTTCTACTGACAGGGGGTAGGTACGGCCTTTAGGAGGTATCAAGCCTGGCATCAAATTAATAGCACAATCATACGGTCAATGTTCCAGCAGAGTGCTAGCCTCCCCTGACTGAACACCTCACTGAAAGATTGGTACTCTGAGGGTAAAGAGGGGGAGGTACACAATATCTTAATAGGTTGCTGTAGACATGATAATATGTCACAAGTCTCCCAGTCCACTCTGGGATTATGCTTCTGGAGCCAAGGGAAACCCAAAATGATGGCATGGTGTGGAGACTGAATAACCTGAAATTGTAGAGTCTCAACTTGGAGAGCTCCTACCCTTAGGGGTATTGGACAAGTCTCATGTGTGACATGGGATGGTTCTAGTGGACGACCATCAATAGCCTCTACAGCCAATGGAGACTCACGGAGCATCATGGGAATATTACGTGCCTTAGCGAACTCACCATCAATAAAATGGCCTGCAGCACCAGAATCAATCAGGGCTGGGGTAGCCTCTGAGGAGTTAGCCCAAGAGATAGCCATCTGTAAGATGGGCTTGCTTTGATCCTGATCTGGGGACCGACTGACTCCACCTAGGATCTGTCCCCTCAGAGATCCTATGTGCGTGTGTTTCCCGGACGTACAGGACAAGACCATAACATAGGTCCAGCCTTTCCACAATACAGGCATAGCCCCTCTCTACAGCGGAAGGACCGCTCCTCCCTGGACAAACGTGTAAAGCCAATCTGCATAGGCTCAACTTTACTGACCTCCGCTCTAGGTGGCAAGGGAGGCGAGGGAAGCATGGGTGAGAACTCCCAGTTTGGTGCCAATCGCGACTCATGCTTTCGCATGTGGTTCATATATGTGGACCTTTCTCTTACACGGGTGTCAATCAGTATGATGAAGGAAATCAACTGATCCAAATCAACTGGCAACTCACAGGCTGCTGTCTCATCTTTAATCGCATAATTCAGCCCTTTCGAGAAGGCTGCCTCCAGAGCTTCATTGTTCCAGCTTACCTCTGCCGCTAGTGTACGAAATTCTATAGCATATTCTGCTACTATACGGGTGCCCTGTTGAATCGTCATCAATTTTTTTGCGGCAAAGATTGACCGGCCTGGAACATCAAAAGCCCTGCGGAAGGCCTCAACGAATTGAGTGAAATTAGAAGTTATGGGTTTAGCCATCTCCCACAACGGATTGGCCCATGTCAATGCTTTGCCGGTCAACAAGTAAATCATGAAGTCTACTTTGCTTCTCTCGATTTGAAACACATGGGGTACCAGTTCCAAAAAAATTCCGACACAACATGGGATCCCAATCGTATCTTAGAGGAAGTGGAGCGGTACCAGACAACCCTCGATAACTCGCATTCTCCACCTGAGTTGTTGTTACTGATGCCGATACTGAGGAGGCCATCAGCGGTTGCCCAATTTTGTCAAGATGCACAGTTTGGTCTAGGATTGTCTGTAACACTACCGACAACTGATCAAGACGTTGTTCCTGCATATCTATCCTGGACATGATATTAAGCGGCTGCCAAATACTGGTATCTGTACCATCAGTGTTCATGGCCCTTTTGTACTGTCACAGAGTGACTAAAGAAATAAAGAACCTTGACGAGTACAAATAAAATGAAATAAAATGTATTTAAACACAATAGTAGCAGCAATGCTAATACACTTTCACAAGACCAGGGAAAAACAGTGCACACGCTTTCTTCACCCTTCACTAGGCAAGTGTGATATGACCCACGTCTGTACCCTAACGCTAGGGTAAACCCAGGCAACAGGAGCGAGGAACTCTGTATCGACTCAAACTCCACCACCTTCTGAAGGCCAGGTGTCAGGACAGTGCAAGACACTTCCTCAACCCTTCACTAGGCAGGTGTAGCTAGTATTCGGACAGCCCTTAGTAACCTTCACAAGACTAGATAGGAGGACAGTGCACAGCACATCTTCGATCTTTCAGCAGGCAGGTTAAGACTATCGCAACTATACCCCACCGCTTGTCATAGTAGCGGTGGCTGCCGAGCCGACCGCTACCTTACCCCGCAGTCGCGTCGGGCAGGCCAGCTGCAGCACATCTTGTTGGCAGGAAGCTGCTGAGCCGCTCAAACGCCCACACCTAAGGTCCTGTCGGGGACAGATCTTGGATGGCATATCTCAGTCCCCAGAAGTGGTAAAGGGTAAACCTATCCTCGAGGTTATCCTGTCTTGGGGTAATTGCTCCATAATTGCTGCTGCGTTACTCGATTCAGGGGCGGCAGGGCATTTTATAGACTCTGAGTTCGTTGGAAGACATGCTATTCCGTTGCAGACTCACGATTTTACTTTGGCTATTGAGGCCATTGATGGGATGCCCCTTCAACCCTCCCATATCACGCATGAGACACTTCCTTTAACCCTGTGTGTTGGAGCCCTGCACTCAGAAACCTTGCAATTCCAGGTTATTCAGTCGCCACACTACACTATTGTTCTGGGGTTTCCATGGCTACAGAAGCACAACCCCAAGATTGACTGGCAAACTTGTGATATCATCTCATGGGCTCCCAGCTGCGTGAGTTCCTGTCTTGCACGTCCTACTAGACTATTATGTACTTCCTCTCCAGACCTACCGGATGTGTACAGTACATTCCGTGATGTTTTTGATAAAGGCCAGGCCGGTACATTAGTTCCTCACAGGGCCTACAATTGTGAAATTAATTTAATCCCTGGTACTACTCCTCCTAGGGGCCGTGTCTATCCACTTTCAGTTGAGGAGACGAGGGTCACGGAGGAGTATGTAGCTGATGCACTTGCTATAGGAATAATCCGTAAATCCTCTTCACCAGGGGGTGCCGGTTTCTTTTTTGTCAAAAAAAAGGATGGGGAACTGCGTCCCTGTATTGATTATCGTCGTCTGAATAAGCTGGTAACCAAAAACGCTTATCCTATACCCCTGATAACCGAACTGTTTGACAGACTAAAGGGGTCCAAGGTGTTTACCAAACTTGATTTAAGGGCTGCATATAACCTAGTTCGTATCAAAAATGGAGACGAGTGGAAGACAGCTTTTAATACCCGAAGTGGCCACTATGAATACTTAGTGATGCCCTTCGGGTTGTGCAATGCATCTGCTGTCTTCTAGGAGTTGATCAATGATGTCTAGGGACTTGTTGCAAAGTCCGGTTGTCGTGTGTCTGGATAAAAAACTCATACATTCACCCTCTATGGAGGCACATGTCACAGATCTGTCTAGAGTCTTACAGTGTCTGATAGAGAATGACCTGTACTGTAAGCTCAAAAAGTGTGAATTTCACAAATCTCAGGTCACCTTCTTGGGCTATGTGATATGTGCCTCAGGGTTTGCTATGGACCCTCAAAAGCTGTCAACCATCATACAGTGGCCTCATCCGGTGGGGTTGAAGGCTTTGCTAACTACTATCGCAGGTTTATAAAAAACTTCTCCTCGATAGTAAAACCACTTACTGATCTCACTTGTAAGGGGTCGGACGCATCTAGATGGTCATCCAATGCTATTGCAGCATTTGAGACTCTGAAATCTGCCTTTGCTAAGGCTCCGATCTTAGTACATCCCAATCCCACCCTGCCCTTTACACTAGAGGTCGATGCGTCTGAGACGGGAGTAGGCGCCCTCCTGTCTCAGCGCTCGGCCCCTGGTGAGGAGTTGTTTCCTTGTGGCTACTTTTCCAAGAAATTATCTAAGGTGGAAAAGTTGTACGAGATTGGTGATAGAGAACTACTTGCCATTATATTGGCACTTAAGGAATGGCGTTACCTGCTGGAATGAACCAGCGCTCCGATCCTGATCCTCACAGATCACAAGGACTTAACGTACTTGTCTGAGGCTAAATGGTTGTCTGCTCGCCAAGCCAGATGGGCATTGTTTCTGTCCAGATTCAACTTTGTTGTTTCATACCTCCCTGGCTCTAAGAATATTCGGGCGGACGCCCTATCCCGCCAACATTGTCCGGACTCTAGGGAAAAGTCTCCTCCTGCCCAGATCATTCCAGCTGATCGTATTCTGGCTCACATTCGTACTAGTATTACATCTCCTTTGGGAGAGGAGATTTTGGTTTCCCAGGTTTCAGCTCCTGCGGAGAAACCCAGAGGCAGGTGTTTTGTACCAGTTCAGTTGCGCATTAGACTATTGGAAACCTACCATACTTCCAAAACTGCTGTCCACAATGGGCATGATCAATTGATCCGGTCGATCTCTCGATTATTTTGGTGGCTGAGCTTAAGAAAGGATTGCGCCGCCTTCGTGGCGGCTTGCCAGACTTGCACACAAAATAAATCTCCATGCAGCCTACCTATGGGACTTCTTCAACCTATTCCCAACGGGGAGCACCCATGGTCTCATTTGTCCATAGATCTTATGGTTGACCTTCCTGCATCCTTTGGTCACACTGTGATCCTGATGGTAGTGGACAGATTTTCTAAAATGGCGCATTCTGTACCTTTGAAAGGTCTGCCTTCTGCCCGACAGTTAGCCGAGATATTTGCTAAAGAGGTCTTCCGTTTACACGGCATTCCAAAAGTGATTATATCTGACCGTGGGAGCCAGTTTGTGACCCCATTTCTGGAGATGTTTCTGTACACAATTGGGGATTCAGCTTGCTTTTTCTTCAGCCTACCACTCTCAATCTAATGGGGAAGCTGAAAGGCCTAACCAGGCCCTTGAACAATTCCTTTGTTGCTATATAAATAACCATCATGACAATTGGGCTACTTTGTTACCCAGGGCAGAATTTGCCAAGAATCGTGCCGTCCACTCCTCGTCCCAGTGTTCTCCGTTTCTGATAAATTATGGGTTCCAACCCTCTGCCCTTCCTGAGACCTTCGAGGCACAACCTATTCCAGCTCTGGATGAGCATTTACGGGCACTCCATTCCTCTTGGGTACTAGTACAGCATACCCTTCGTGGTTCTATGCAACAACGCAAAAGGCAGGCTGACCGTCGTCTACTACCTGCACCCAGGTTGGAGATAGGGTATGACTGTCATCCCGGAATCTTAACCTCTAGGTCCCATGTAGAAAACTGGCTCCCTGTTTTATTGGCCCCTTTCGGATCATTCGGAAAGTCATCCCGGTGGCTTACGCCCTGCAGCTGCCAGCTACGATGCGCATTCATAAAGTTTTTCATGTGTCTTTACTGAAACCATTAACCTGTAACCGGTATACGTTCACCTCTGTTCCCCCAGCCCCCATTTAGGTGGGGGATCATGACGAATATGAGGTACAAAACATCTTGGATTCCAGGAGAGTAAGGGGGAGATTGCAATATTTGGTGCACTGGAAAGGTTATGGTCCGGAAGAACGCTCTTGGGTCTCATCCGAAGATGTGCACGCCTCCAGGCTGATCCGTAGATTTAATTCCCGTTTTCCAAACAGACCTCTCCCCGATCTGCGGAGGAGGGGTCTTTAAGGGGGATGTACTGTCATAGTAGCGGTGGCTGCCGACCACTACCTTACCCCGCAGTCACGTCGGGCAGGTCCAGCCGCAGCACGTCTTGTTGGCAGGCGGCTGCTGAGCCGCTCAGCTTCCCAGTAGCTCCTTCCGGCGGTCCCATACTGTAGGTGGGACGCGCGTTCACATTTAAAGACACAGCACATTTTAGGGACTTCTCCTCTTCCTGGGCTGCAGACCTTAATAACTCGCTGGACACCACTCTCAGACGCCCTTTCGTGGTGTCCAGTGCTGGTGTGCGATTGAGGTTGTGCTGACTGTCTTTCCTGGTTCTGACCAATTGGCTCTGTTCTGACTACCCGCTTTGTGTATGACCCTGGCTTGTCTGAGGACCATTCTGGTGCAGAACCTGTGGCTCTGGTAGACTATCCTCTCTGTGTATGACCCTTGGCCTGGCTGACTACCTGTTTTGGTACTGACTCGTGGCACTGTCTGGCTGCCTGCTATGTGGCTCTCTCTGACAAGTCCTATACCTATCTGTTTCTGACTGCTGGCTCTGGGTTGCTTTTGCTCTATCCATTTTCCAGCCTGATTATCCACCTTGGTGTACCTGGGGTTCTCTGCTACGCACCCAGCATACCAAAGCTCCAGTGGATAATTTGTTGGGCATTCCGGTGGCTCTGGCAGACTTCACTGGTTTCCATTCTATACTGCCTGTACAGGTGCGGACCTGTGCCGCAGTCCCTACCTTTGTTACGTTATCGGTACAGGTGCAGACCTGTGTGCTATACCTGCCTAGTTATATTGCCTGTACAGGTGCAGACCTGTGGCTGCCTTGTTATTTATCGATAGTCCCTACCTTTGTTACATTATCAGTACAGGTGCGGACCTGTGTGCTATACCTGCCTAGTTATATTGCCTGTACAGGTGCGGACCGGTGGCTGCCTTGTTATTTATCGATACAGGTGTGGACCTGTGGCACAGCATCCGACTTATACAGGTGCAAACCTGTAGTAGGGGCTCAGGTGCTGACCTGAGTCAGTACTCTCCAGTTTTCCTCTGGGCTCGGTTCATTACTACCACAGAAGAACATTCCTTTCGGACGTGCTTACATTGTATGGTGTTCTTACTGTACCGTTGCTCTGTACTTGTATAGCTTAATAAAGATTGTGTTATCGTCAGTACTGGTCCAAGTCTCGTTTTTGAGTCCGTGACACCGCTAGGGTATACCAGAGGCAAGGTAAAATGACACCTTGAATGCTAGGTGAGGCAATAACCCAACCGGACATAGACCACAGGAGGTCAGTGACACGGACTGACTGACAAGCACTGCTACGGGGTAGCGAGCGCAGTGATAACGGTAGGCCCAGGCAACAAGGATATCAATAGCCAGGTCTGGGTAGCCGAGGCTAGTAGTAACAAGCCAGAGGGCAACAGAGGGAGAGTAGTCAGATGAAGCCAGTAGTCAGAGCCGGATCGGGTAGTCAGACAAAGCCAGAAAATGTACAAAATGTATTTTTTTGTCCCTTTAGTACCACATTTTTGCACACGAAGCTAGTGGTAGAAAGTCGAGTGACCTTCTCATTGGATGCGGTGGGTTATATTCTTGGCAAAATGGTAAGCTTTATCTACCTTTTTTTAATGTTTTTAGCTGTTGTAACCATTTTTGTACAGGCATGCCATGCTTGAAAAAAATGTAAGAATTTCTGGCACCTCCTACAGTGTTGACAAGATAAGCAAAATTGAATTTGCAAAAAAAATATATCCATATTCTGAGAACTGTATTGCTGATGATGCAAGTATTAAAATATAACCTTTATCGAATATCAGTTAAAAAGAAAGTTAAAATCAGACACAAATAGAATCCCTCACAAGGATCTGTTACATTTTGGTCACCCTAAAAGATAGGAGTTCCACGCTGAGTAATGTGAGGTACTTGTCTTCCGGTATTGGTATTAATACTTTAGTTTATTTATCTTCACTTTTTATTAGACTATATGCAATTTACTGTATATTTATTTATTCACTAAATATATCTGCCACTTGGATCTTCTCTTATAATTATAGAATTTATCAGTTTGTCTGCATGCCACCGCCACCTTTTTTTTACACTTTTGCTAAACTTTTTAGTTTCTTTCTAAGATTTTAGAGCCTACTCTGTTTGCTTTTCAGTGTTGTTCTATGACAATTTAACAGTATGAATCTAGATCTAAAAGGGTCCGATGTTTGAATAGTTCCTTATGGGTTAATTTATTTCTATTCGATTTTAACTTTCTTTTTAACTGATATTCAATAAAGTTATATTTTAATGCTTTCACCTTCGGCAATACAATGTTTCCAGTAGGGATATACTTATATACTTTCTGTCATACAGTACATTAGTAATACACATCATAATATCACACAAAAAAGAGCAACTGGGGTAATCCTAATTTGCCACAGGGAACAAATGAACATTTTCAAAATGCCTGCTAATTTAAATTGATAATTTAAACCCTTGAATGCTAGTGGGAGTGCTATAGAAATATCTAGCAATCAAGGTGTACAAGCTCCAGTTTATCTGAACCAATACACTGCACGCTCAACTGGTCCTTGGTAATATGACTTTGGTTCATCTCTTGTGCAGTTCGTTTGCAGTAGATTTATTCCACTTATCCGTTCGCTATGTATATGGCCCGATTAACCTTTTGGGTGCCAGAGGGGTACGCAACGCATTGCTTTGCAGTGCGTTGCGTACCCCTCTGGCACTCAAAGGGTTAATAAAATACATAAACCTTCTCTTTGAGTATTTATGAACATACCTGGGAACTCTCAGGGTTTGACACTGAGTCTCAGGGTTTTACAGGAGGCAAATATAGTTGTTGATACCTTTATTGGCTAACTAAGCAGAATTAAATGCAAGCTTTCAAGACCTTAGATCTTTTCCTCAGGCATGTTATACAGATAAATATGAAAACATCTCTCTTAAATACAAGTACACATTGCATTGTTTAGAATGGAAATCAGATAAGAAAACTCAGCCCAGACCCAGATACTTTGATCAGTCAGTGGTAAATTGCACTCTTCCTCTGAGGCTTTAGAGGTACTTACGATGCCATTGGGTCTGTTGGAAAAGTCAATCCACTAAGTGATAATGTGACCAGAATTCTTTGTCTTTATTCAAACCATTATGAACAGCATTAAACTTTAACATCAAAGGGATAGTAATACTTCGTTTTATCTTTATTTTATTTTGTAGGCATTAAAAAAACATGCAGAACGATATAAGTCTTATCTCTCAAACCTTTATGGTTTGAGAGATAGTCACAAGCAAAGTTCCCCCTCCCGCCCCTTTTACCTAGTGTAAGCAATCTCTTCTCAGATGTGGATTGCTGTCCATAGACCAGACAGATAACAACAAGGGACAATATTCTTCCTATCAGAACAATGAAAGCCCTGCCCCCCCTTGACAAGCTTTTCAGTTTTTTCCCTTATCTTAATTGAAGATTGTCCCTCTCTGAAATCTACCTGGCACCTCCCTTCTGCTCTGGCTGAGCAGTGTTACATCAGTAAAAGGGGCGGGAGGGGGACGCTTTGTCATTGAATTGCTCTTGAACTATAACTCTGACAGTATTGAAATAACACTCTCCAAAATCCAAATACTATGATGATTAATTAGAGTTACTTTTATTATGAAACATTACTATTCCTTTAACTTAATCTCCCATACTTTTCTGTCCCCCTGAGTGCGGAACAGTCCCATCAATAGAGTTAACTTAATGTCCCTGACACTGTGTCCATTTTGGCAAAAATGTTCTCCCACTGGTGTCTCTGTCTTTATGTGATGCCTGGCTTCCGGTCTTGGAAGCTTAACCCCTTCAGTGCCAGAGGCTTGGGCCATTTCCTGTACCCTGCAGGCCAGACACTTTTTCAGCATTTTTGCTATCCTTCTGTTTATGCTTGATTTCCTCTGGGGATTTTTAGTTAAATATGGAAAACTATATATTGTTTTTTTCAGAACGAATTGAGCTTTCTCGTGGTACCTTACATGAAGAGAATTTTACATCGTGCAAAAAGCTATGATGTCATAATGACAAAAAAAGTGAAAATTTACTCATTTTCCTAAAATCACATATGTATCAAAAACATTTACCTTGATTGAAAAAGTTTCAATTATTTGAAAAAGCCCCAAGTCCCCCGAGTAAAAAAATACCAAATTTGTATAGTTTTACCTACGTCCATGGCTAGCGTAGAGCCCTAATCACCAGCAGCGCAAAATGACATTTTCAACTTTATAAACTAATATGCGCATTCTAGGGTTTTTGTGGTAAAACTACCCTAAAACAGTGGAATAACTATATAAAACTATATATTTCGGAAAAGTAGACAACCTGCCGCATCTAATGAGGGGTAACTTGCCTTCTTACCCAAAGCCTGGTGTGCACAAATGCCTCCAGAAGATGGCGCTAATGAAAAAAAAGGCATTTTCTTACATTTCTGCCCCTTCAAATGTACTGAAATTTGTGAAAACCATGGCATTTCCAACTGTATTCATTAGCTAGTGCTCTTAGGAGAAAAATGACACCCCATTGGTATGAGTTTAACTACCTCAGGGGGCGCTAGAAGTGCAAAACGACACTTACTACAACCTCAAATTTTTCTAACATTTTCTCAAACATTACTTGTCTGTACACAAATGGTTATAACAACTACAGAAGTGAAGGAAGGGTACACAAACCATACCATTTTGAAAAGAAGACACCCTGCCGCATCTAATGATGGTGACTTGCCTTGTTACCCAAAGCCTGGAGTGCACAAATGCCTCCAGAAGGTGGCGCTAATGGAAAAAAAAGGCATTTTCTTACATTTCTGCCCCTTCAAATGTACTGAAATTTGTGAAAACCATGGCATTTCCAACTGTATTCATTAGCTAGCGCTCTTAGGAGAAAAATGACACCCCATTGGTATGAGTTCAACTACCTCAGGGGGCGCTAGAAGTGCAAAATGACACCTACTACAACCTCAAATGTTTCTAACATTTTCTCAAACATTACTTGTCTGTTCCCAAATGGTTATAACAACTACAGAAGTGAAGAAAGGGTACACAAACCATACCATTTTGAAAAGAAGACACCCTGCCGCATCTAATGATGGGTGACTTGCCTTGTTACCCCAAGCCTGGAGTGCACAAATGCCTCCAGAAGGTGGCGCTAATGGAAAAAAAAGGCATTTTCTTACATTTCTGCCCCTTCAAATGTACTGAAATTTGTGAAAACCATGGCATTTCCAACTGTATTCATTAGCTAGCGCTCTTAGGAGAAAAATGACACCCCATTGGTATGAGTTCAACTACCTCAGGGGGCGCTAGAAGTGCAAAATGACACCTACTACAACCTCAATTTTTTCTAACATTTTCTCAAACGTTACTTGTCTGTACACAAATGGTTATAACAACTACAGAAGTGAAGAAAGGGTACACAAACCATACCATTTTGAAAAGAAGACACCCTACCGCATCTAATGATGGGTGACTTGCCTTGTTACCCCAAGCCTGGAGAGCACAAATGCCTCCAGAAGGTGGCGCTAATGAAAAAAAAAGGCATTTTCTTACATTTCTGCCCCTTCAAATGTACTGAAATTTGTGCAAACCATGGCATTCCCAACTGTATTCATTAGCTAGTGCTCTTAGGAGAAAAATGACACCCCATTGGTATGAGTTTAACTACCTCAGGGGGCGCTAGAAGTGCAAAACGACACCTACTACAACCTCAAATTTTTCTAACATTTTCTCAAATATTACTTGTCTGTACACAAATGGTTATAACAACTACAGAAGTAAAGAAAGGGTACACAAACCATACCATTTTGAAAAGAAGACACCCTGACGCATCTATTGATGGGTGACTTGCTTTGTTACCCCAAGCCTGGAGTGCACAAATGCCTCCAGAAGGTGGCGCTAATGAAAAAAAAAGGCATTTTCTTACATTTCTGCCCCTTCAAATGTACTGAAATTTGTGAAAACCATGGCATTTCCAACTGTATTCATTAGCTAGTGCTCTTAGGAGAAAAATGACACCCCACTGGAATGAGTCGACCTACCTTAGGGGTGCCAGAAGCACATCACTACACCTACCTGTTTGCTTCTTCGAAAATGGCGGCTTGTACTAAAATGTCCATAACTGTTAGAGACATGAAGGAAAGGTATACCATTTTGGAAAGTAGACATTCTCCCGCATCAATTGAGGGGTCACTTGCCTTTCTACCCCCTGGGCTGAAGTGCACAAATATTTCCAAAAGGTGGCGCTATGGGAATAAATACATGTTTTTTTACATTTCCACCACTTCAAAGATACTAAAATCTTTGAAAACCATAACATTTCCTGCTGTATTCAGTACCTGCTACCAACATGAGAAAAATGGTAGCCTATTTGTGTGGGTTAACATACAATATGTGGGTGCTAGGAACACGTACGTAAACCTGACACTTTTGTTTTTGAAATTATCTGCTTGCACTAAAATGGTTATAACCATAATAGATATGCAGAAAAGGTAGAGAAACAATGCCATTTTGGAAAGAAAACAACCTTCCGCATCTAATGAGGGGTCACTTGCCTTCTTACCCAAAGGCTGGTATGCACAAATGCTTCCAGGAGGTGGCGCTAGTGAACAAAAAGGCATTTTCTTACATTTCTGCCCCTTCAAATGTATGGAACTTTGTAAAAACCATGAAATTTTCAACTGCATTCATTAGCTAGTGCTCTTAGGAGTCAAACGACACCCCATTGATATGAGTTGACCTACCTTAGGGGGTGCTAGAAGTAGAAAACTACACCTACTACAACCTCTGATGTTTCTAACATTTTCTCAAATGTGACTTGCCTGTACAAAAATGGCTATAACACATTCAGAATTGAAGAAAAGGTAGATAAACCATACCATTTTGGAAAGAAGACAACCTGCCGCATCTAATGAGGGGTCACTTGCCTTCTTACCCCAATACTGGTGTGCATAAATGTTTCCAGAAGGAGGCGATATAGGAAAAAAATTGCATTTTTTTACATTTCTGCCCCTTCAAATGTATGGAGCGCTGTGAAAACCATGGAATTTTCAACTGCATTTGTTTGCTAGTGCTCTTAGGAGTGAA
Source organism: Rhinophrynus dorsalis (assembly GCA_037306005.1). Lineage (NCBI taxonomy): Eukaryota > Metazoa > Chordata > Amphibia > Anura > Rhinophrynidae > Rhinophrynus > Rhinophrynus dorsalis. The sequence goes on along the minus strand of CM074719.1, from coordinate 356,421,679 downwards.
ATGACACCCCATTGGTATGAGTTGAACTACCTTAGGGGGTGCTAGAAGTAGAAAACTACACCTACTACAACCTCTGATGTTTCTAACATTTTCTCAAACCTGACTTGCCTGTACGAAAATGACTATAACACCTTCAGAATTGAAGAAAAGGTAGATAAACCATACCATTTTGGAAAGAAGACAACCTGCCGCATCTAATGAGGGGTCACTTGCCTTTTTACCCCTAAGTTAGTTGGCACAACTGTTTCCAGAATGTGGTGCTACAGGAAAAAAAAAATTTGTTTTACACATCAGTCACTTCAAAGATACTAAAATGGTTCAATGGCGTGGGATTTCCTAGGAGGACTTCTTGCCAGCCTAAGAAAAATGGTACCCCACTGCTGTGGGTTGACATACCAATTTACTCTACAGGAGCGTAGCTACCAGTGAAACAGAAATGGTAAAGCAAACAGTGTATGTGTGATTTTATGGCTAACAGATGAAAGAAGCTAGGGCGTCAGCCGGTGTACGTGCGGACCTGTGACTACAAGTGTAACAAAGTATGTGGGAGGGTGAGGGATTAGGCAGTGTGTGTGGGTATGAGCAGAGGAGCAAGGATGGTGGTGATTGTGGGGCAGTGTTTGATAGTGTGTATGGGAGATCTGTGACTACCAGTGTGCAATGTATGTCCCCTCATACAAAGCACTGCGTTGGACCCCCTCCCTCCTGTGGCACGTGCATTTTTGGGGGCTTTTTCCCACAATATTTTTGTGTAGACCTCGTTGGGGGCATCAGAACCCATACAATGAGGTCTAAATAAAAAATAAAGGGGGTGGTCCAGTGGATTGCAAAGCAATGCATTTGGGCCCCTGTGGCACACAAAGGGTTAATTTTTTTTATCGTTACTTTGTATTCAGATGGCCACCAAACAAGCTCTGATCACAAAGTAATGATAAAAAGTCCTGTGTGTGCCACAGGAAGGGGGTCGGCATTGAACTCCCCTCCTAGTGGCACACACAGGGTTAATTTGTGTTTTAATTTTTTTTTTTTTATTATATACCTCATTGAGGGGCATAAGGACCCCCTGATCCCTCCCCAATGAGGTCTTAGTAAAAAATATATATGTCCACAAACAGAGGGACCCTGAGAGTGCCACAGGGGTCTCCAGCGCATTGCAAAGCAATGCATTGGATCCTTGTGGCACTCAGAGGGTTAAAGGGATAGTAATACTTCATTTTAACTTTATTTTATTTTGTAGGCATTAAAAAAACATGAAGAATGATATAAGGCTTATCTCTGAAACCTTTATGGTTTAAGAGATATTCACAAACAAAGTATCCCACCCCTGTTCAACCAGATCAGAAGGGAGATGCCCAGGTAGACTGCAGAGAGGGACAATCTTCAATTAAGATAACGGAAAAAGCTGAAAAACTTGTCAAGGGGGGAAGGGCTTTCATTGTTTTCATACAAAGAAAATTGTCCCCTTCTGTTATCTGTACTGTCATACAACCAGACTCACATCTGAGAAGAGATGGCTTACACTAGGTAAAAGGGGCGGGGAGGGGAACTTTGCTTGTGAATATCTCATAAACCATAAAGGTTTGAGAGATAAGACTTATATCATTCTTCATGTTTTTTTAATGCCTACAAAATAAAATAAAGTTAAAACGAAGTATTACTATCCCTTTAATTTTTTTTTTTATCATTACTTGGTAATCAGAGCTTGTTGGGGGGTCATCAGGACCAATCATGATGGCCCCCCAACAATCTCTGATAACGAAGTAATGATAAATGCCCTGTGTGTGCGCCGCAGAAGGGGGGCTGCACTGGCCCCCCTTGTGGCACACACAAGGTTAATTTTTTTTTCTTTACTTTTTTTTATTATGGACCTCATTGGAGGGTATCAGGACCCCTCTGATTCCCCCCAATGAGGTCTTAAAAAAAAAAAAAAAAAAAAAAAAAAAAGGAATCAAAATAAATGTCCCTGTGAGTGCCAAAGGGGTCTCCAGCGCATTGCAAAGCAATGCATTGGACCCTTCTGGCACTCAGAGGGTTAATATTTTTTTGTTTATCATTACTTGGTAATCAGAGCTTGTTGGGGGGCCATCAGGACCAATCATGATGGCCCCCCAACAATCTCTGATAACGAAGTAATGATAAATGCCCTGTGTGTGCGCCGCAGAAGGGGGGCTGCATTGGCCCCCCTTGTGGCACACACAAGGTTAATTTTTTTTTCTTTACTTTTTTTTATTATGGACCTCATTGGTGGGTATCAGGACCCCTCTGATTCCCCCCAATGAGGTCTTAAAAAAAAAAAAAAAAAAAAGGAATCAAAATAAATGTCCCTGTGAGTGCCAAAGGGGTCTCCAGCGCATTGCAAAGCAATGCATTGGACCCTTCTGGCACTCAGAGGGTTAATTTTTTTTTTTTAATTATTACTTTGTAATCAGAGCTTGTTGGGGGGCCATCAGGACCAATCCTGATGGCCCCCCAACAATCTCTAGTAACAAAGTAATGATAGAAGCCCTGTGTGTGCCACAGGAGGGGGGGGTGCATTGGACCCCCCTGTGGCACACACAGGGTTAAAAAAAAAATATATATATTTTTTTTAATAATAGACCTCATTGAGGGGCATCAGGATCCCCCCTGATCCCCCCAATGAGGTCTTTCAAAAAAAAAAAAAAAAAAAAAAAAAAACCCCAAAGAAATGACCCTGTGAGTGCTACAAGGGTCTCCAGCACATTGCAAAGCAATGTGCTGGGGACCACTGCGGCACTCACAGGGTTACTATTGTGTTTTTTTTTATCGTGGGGGACATCAGGACCCCTCCTGGTGTCCCCCCAGTTATTGATCTCCCAGCCGATAGGCTGGGAGATCAATTTGGCGACTGCAGGAGAGCAGAAGCTCTCCTGCCTTTCACTCCTACCACCGGTAGGAGTGAATCGCATAAGGGAAACTTCCCTAACGTCATCAGTGATCATGTCACCGATGACGTTAGGAGGTTTTCCCCGGTCCCGCCCACTCCTACCCGGAAGTTCGGGGTAGGAGGGCGGAAGAGGGAGAAGCTCTGTTTCTCAGAGCTTCTCCCTTGGCGATATTGATCTCCCAGCACGATCGGCTGGGAGATCAATACCTGGGAGGACATGAGGAGTAATCCTCATGTCCTCCCAAGAGTGCCAGGCTGCATTTCAGCTGAAATGCGGCCACTGCCAGCCGGTTATACCGGCTTAAGCAGTGACCGCATTTTAGCTGTCAAATGTACGAGCGTGGCACAGCAGGTACAGCTGTGCTCACTCGTACATTGTACCCACCTGGCACTCTAGGGGTTAAGGATAACTTTATTAGTGAGCACTATTGAGAGGTAAAATAATGATTAGTAAGGTAGTCGCCACCTGCCTAAGTATTGCAGGGCGACTTTAGTGGAGGTGGTAGTTCCGCTTTAAAACTGGATCCGTGGGAATTAAACCTTTTATGTAGTGGCTGTCCAGTTTCACCCACATAAAAAGAAGTTGGGCATTTTGCACACATGATAAGGTATATTACATTGGATGATTTTAAGGTGAAGGTACCATTGATCTTATAGTGTAACTGGGTGTTTGGAATTGGTATCTTGTCCGTGGTATAAATGTGTGCACAGGTTTCACACCTCTTTTTGTAGGCAGGGAGATGTGTCATTTTTTGTATTTTTATTCAGGGCACTCCTTACCATCAGTTGTTTCAAACTGGGTATCACGGTGCCCGTGATTGCTGGTTTGCTATGTCTGTCACCTGTAGGGGGCTCCCATTGGCTGTGCGCCTTTGGCCTGCCTCATATTGCCTATTTAAACCTAGCCTGGGCACCCTTTAGTTGCCCTTTCGTGGTGTCTCGGAGTATTTTGTTTCCACCATGCTACAGAAAGCTTCATTGGCCATTCTGCTGCTCCTGAGTACCTGTGTTCCTGAGTTCATGCTGTTCCAGTGTTGTGGCCTGCTGTGCTGGTTCCAGTCCTGTTTCGGTTGAGTCTCCCGTAGTGCTGCTTCCTGCCTCTGATCTCCGTTACTGTTCCTGATCCGGATGGACGACGACGCTGTTCCTGTTGTTCCTGAGTCTGTTTCCTCAGCGGTGGAGACATTGTTCATCGGTCGCGTGGCGACATTCCAGTCAGTTGGTTCCCAGCGTGTGGGCGCTGGTTCACTCCTAATCCTTGCGGCTGTGTTATACAATACTCTGTTGGTTCCCAGCGTGCGGACGCTGGGTCGCTCCAAAGCCTTGCGGCTGTATTATACAAAACTCTGTCGGTTCCCAGCGTGCGGACGCTGGTTAGCTCCAAAGCCTTGCGGCTGTACAATACAAAACTCTGTTGGTTCCCAGCGTGCGGACGCTGGTTGGCTCCTGACCTTGTGGCTCGCTACTTTCATATTGTTGGTACCTAGAGTGCCTTCCAGTCTAGACTGCTGTTATTCCATCCATACCCTATCTTGGGGTAATATTGATTTGCAGTATTGGACTCACTATTATTCACAGCTTTCACTGTCATTACCTTCTGACAGTATTAGGGCCACTTGGGTTGACACCTCTTCCTTTAGGTTGCCCTGCCCGGTATGTTGGTAAGGCCGGTAGAGCCTATCGCATTTCCATTTATTGGCTGCCTTACCCGGTATTGGCAGGGCCGGTAGAACCTAGTCCATTGTGTTCCTTCATACTGCCTTGCTCGGTATATTGGCAGGGCCGGTAGAGTCTATTTAGTTGGGTATCCGTTAGTCTGCCTTGCCTGGTATATTGGCAGGGCCGGTAGAGCCTGTATCACCCTCGTTATTGTCTGGCTGCCTTGCCCGGTATATAGGCAAGGCCGGTAGAGCCATCTTTGCATTGCGTTCTCAGGTTGCCCTGCCCGGTATATTGGCAAGGGCCGGTAGAGTCTGATTCCATATTACCATTCTACATTGCTATTTATGTGTTGTATGTACCTTTTGTCTGAGAGTCGTAACAAACCGTGACAGTACGAAAGGGCCATGACCTCAGACAATAAGAGTGATGGTAATACACAGAATATCCACTGGAGGATGGATATGCATGAGCAAAGTTTGGATCAGTTGGCGGTTGCAATCCAAACTATTCTTGAGTGCACAATGCTTGCTGATAAGTCTGGGTGTAGCCCGGTGACCATGCCTTGTCAGACACCTGAGAATGATACTGTCACGCCGCTTACCTCTTTCCCCTTCCCGTGTTACCGATTGCGGGTGTTTCCCCTCCTGTTCTCTTCAAATACACAGTGTCTTCCGGGTTCGTAGGGTCGGTATGGGAATGACGTCACCGCCCGGCGTGTATATAGGGCGACATCCTGCTTCGCTCGGAGCACTATCACAGTGTTCCAGTTGAAAATAGTCCTCTTGTCTGTGCTCTTAGTTTCTAGACTTTCAAAAACTCTTGTTAACTTCCTTGGCTAGACTTCTGACACCTCCTTCTGCCTTCCGAATTTAACCTGTTGATCTCCAGTGTATGACCCTTGGCAAGACTTCTGACACCTCCTTCTGCCTTATACATTTAACCTGTTGATCTCCAGTGTATGACCCTTGGCAAGACTTCTGACACCTCCTTCTGCCTTATGAATTTAACCTGTTGATCTCCTGTGTATGACCCTTGGCAAGACATTTGACACCTCCTTCTGCCTTATGAATTTAACCTGTTGATCTCCCGTGCATGACCGTTGGCAAGACATCTGACCAATCCTTCTGCCTTACGATTTGGACATCTAGTGATATTCTGTGTATGACCATTGGCAAGAATTCTGGATATCCTTTCTTGATCTCTGGTTAAACCTAGCTTTTGTTCTACTATTCTATTTCTTGGGGAGTTTATCGCTACACTGTAGCCACCGTACTCTAGCTACGCTCCCTATCCACCGCTCTCCAGCCCTCACTCCCCCCTGCAGGAGAGTTCGTACTGTCCACGGAGGAGCTATCCAGGTCTTGGTCCTAGCTCAACTAGGATCAGACATCTGGCCTTGCGGCCAGCAACTATAATCCGGCCCTAGCCGCAGCACAGCCTTACCGTGACAGTCACCGCTCTACGAGCTTTGATCTCAAAGCAGCGCACTCTAGCACTCCCTCTCCTGCAGGCTTCAACCTGCTTCATGTATCCTGCTAGGTCCTGACAGAGTGATAGTGCCATACCTTCCTCATAGCTTTAGATCCTAAGGATGTTTCTAAGGCAGTAATCCAGCAAGCAGCCGTACTAGAGAAACACGCTACTCACATACAGCGTTTAGACCAGAAGCTTGATTCTATTGCTTCCCTCTTGCAAAACCTGCAGGAAAGTTTAGAACGGCCTTTGCCTGTACCTACTCCCCCATCTGTGCCATCTGTTCCTGCTTCGACATCTGCTATTGTGGCTACCTGTTTGCCTCTTCCTGACCATTATGACGGCGATCCAGCTTAATTGCGGGGCTTTGTGCACCAATGTTTCCTCCACTTTCGCAATCAGCCAGAGGTGCATGCTTCCCATCAGGCTCGTATTACCTTTCTTGTATCCCTTCTCAGGGGTAGGGCTTTGTCATGGGTTACCCCCCTAATGGATCGTCAATCCCACTTAATGGATGATTTCGATGCTTTCTTGAACGCTTTTCGTTCGGTCTTCGATATTTCTGGTAGTCAGGCCAAAGCAGAAGCCTCGCTTTTGGAATTGCAGCAAGGTACTCAGTCCTTCACACAATATGCTATTGAATTCAGGACTTTGGCTTACGATACTGACTGGGGTAATGGAGCCCTAAAGTAAGCCTTTCGGCGTGGTCTCTCTGATAAATTAAAGGATGAGCTGACAACGCGAGACATACCTCCCACTTTAGAGGGATTGATTTCTTTGTGTACATCTCTTGACACTCGTTTACAAGAGAGGCGGTTAGAGAGAGAAAGAGATCGTTCCCGACGCCCTGTGCTCCGTCCTCCTATTCGCCTTACACCTTGTTTTCAGAATCCGCCGATTCCAGCAGAAAGCTCTCCAGAACCTATGGAGATTGGGAGGCTTACTCGCCTCACTGAGGAGGAGAAGACTAGGCGCTGACAACGAGGATTATGCCTTTATTGTGGACAGCCAGGTCATATCGCCCGTGTTGGTCCCAATAAACCGGGAAACGGTCAAGCTTAGTGAGACCGGAGGGACTCTCTCTAAGCCACTCAGTTCTTCCCTCTGCCTCCTCTCAATGCCTCACTGTTTCACTCCGCTTGTCGTGGGCTTCGTTTTCTATTCAAGCTGATGTGCTAATAGATTCTGGAGCCGCAGGTGTCTTTATGGACTTAGCTTTTGCTCAACGGCATGCTATACCACTGCTTTCTAAGGATCCTCCAGTGGATATTAGGGTCATTGACGGTTCTCCTCTTGGCTCTGGTCTGATTACCCTTGCCACCATACCCATTCGGGTCTTCATGTCCCCGGGTCATTATGAGGAGTTGTCTTTTGACATTATCACTGCACCACTGTCTCCCCTCATATTAGGATATCCATGGTTACGTGTTAATAATCCCAACATCGATTGGAGACAGGGGACTCTGTCACTTCAACCTCTCTCTCTTTAGTGGTACTGTCTACTGTTCTTCCTCCTCTAAGTAATTCTGATGACCCTTGTTTTGTAGTACCAGAGACCTATCTACGGTTTTCGGATGTCTTTTCTAAAGTACAAGCGGAAACATTACCTCCACATCGGGAATGCGACTGCCCCATAGATCTTCTGCCTGGGGCTGTCCCTCCAAAGGGTAGGACTTACCCTTTATCTTTACCCGAGACTGCAGCACTAGATAAGTACATACAGGAGAATCTTGCACGTGGTTTCATCAGGCCATCCACTTCTCCGGCCGGTGTGGGTTTCTTTTTTGTGAAGAACAAGGATGGGTCCTTACGTCCCTGTATAGATTACAGGGGCCTGAATGCCGTGACTCAGAAAAACTGTTACCCTCTACCACTGATACCTGAGCTTTTGGAACGCTTACGTGGTTCTACTGTGTTTACGAAACTTGATCTGCGTGGGGCATATAATTTGATCCATATACGTGACGGTGATGAATGGAAGACCGCTTTTAATACCCGTTTTGGGCACTACGAATATTGTGTAATGCCCTTTGGATTACGGAATGCCCCAGCGGTCTTTCAGGCATTTGTGAATGACCTTTTTAGGGATCTGCTGTTATCCTGTGTCATTGTATACTTAGATGACATATTAATATATTCCAAGGATATTACTGAGCATCGAGCCCAAGTCTCTTTGGTCCTTCAACGTTTAAGAGATAACCGATTGTACGCTAAACCCAAGAAATGTGCCTTTGAGAAGACTTCTTTACCATTTTTGGGTTATATCATATCCACTTCTAGTATTGCTATGGATCCTGGTAAGGTCCGTGCAGTCCTGGACTGGCAAGTACCCCGCACAGTTAGAGCCATTCAGCGTTTTGTTGGGTTTTCCATCTATTACCGGAGGTTTATCAGGCATTTCTCAAAGATTATCCGGCCTGTTATCCTACTGACCTGTAAGGGTGCTGACCCCTCCTCCTGGTCTTGTGAGGCACTGAACGCATTCCGTATTCTGAAAGAAGCTTTTACCAGTGCTCCTATTCTGACCTACCCTGATCCTGCTTTGCCATTTACTCTTGAAGATGATGCCTCAGAATATGCAGCTGGAGCTGTTCTTTCTCAGCGCACTGGTTCAGATGGAGCATTACACCCCTGTTGTTACTTCTCCTAACGCTTCTCTGTCTCGGAGAGGAATTATGATACCAGCAACAGAGAGTTATTGGCCATAAAGATGGCTTTGGAGGAGTGGCGTTATCTACTGGAAGGATCTGTACATCCAATCAGCATACTCACTGACCATAGAAATTTAGCCTATTTAGCCTCTGCTAAAAGCTTGACTGCTCGCCAAGCCCGATAGTCTTTGTTTTTTGCCCATTTCAATTTTACTATCTCTTATATACCTGGTAGTAAAAATCTGAAAGCAGATGCTCTTTCCAGGATGTTTGATCCCGGTATTACCCCTCCTAAATCGGTGGAACCCATTATCCCACCTTCTAAGTTTGTGGGTGCTTTGACGACTGCTGTACTCCAGCGCATTCAGGAAGCTCAGCTAATTCACCGTCCCTTATCTCTCACTCCTCCTGGTTCCCTTTATGTCACAGAAGTTTATCGTAAGGAGATTTTGGCTTAGGCTCACCAATCTCTTGTAGCTGGCCATCCCGGATAGAAGCGCACTCATGATTTACTCAGGCGCTATTTCTGGTGGCCGTCCTCCTTACAGGATGTTTTTCAATGGGTGAAGACTTGTTCTCTCTGTGCTTGTATGAAAACACCTAGGATTAAACCAATGGGTCTCCTCCAACCCTTACCTATTCCAGCCCTACCTTGGACCCACCTAGCTTTAGATTTTGTAGTAGACCTACCTGCTTCTTCTGGTAATACCACGATTCTTGTGGTTGTTGACCGATTCACAAAACAAGCTCATTTTATACCTCTCCCTAAATTGCCTACTGCTCCTGAACTTGTTGATATCTTTATTGAAGGCATTGTGCGTCTTCATGGACTTCCTCTTCACCTTACTTCAGACAGGGGAACCCAGTTTGTGGCTCACTTTTGGAAGGGATTTTGTTCCCGTTTGGGTATCTCTTTGCATTTCTCTTCGGCTTATCACCCTCAGACAAATGGCCAGACTGAGAGATTGAACCAATCTCTTGAACACTATTTACGGACATATCGCAACCAACACCACAACAAATGGTCTTCTCTTTTGCCCTTGGCTGAACTTTCCTATAACTCCCTCCGACATTCCTCCCTTGGTTGTTCTTCCTCTTTCGCGGCTTTGGGGTATAATCCCCACCTTCTTTTGTTATCTCCTGGTGTTTCTTTAGTACCAGCAGCTGAAAGGAGGGTACAGTCTATGGTCGCACATTGGCAGTCTGTACGATCCTCACTGTTAAAGGCTCAGTATTCTCAGAAATCTTTTGCTGATCGCCTCTGGACTCCATCACATGTATATCAGGTCGGGGATCGGGTTTGGCTTTCAACAAAGAATATACATTTAGCCCAGCCCTCCACTAAGTTAGGTCCTCGTTTCATTGGTCCCTATCGTATTACTAGACGTCTGTCCACTGTCTCTTATCGCTTGGCTCTGCCTCGTAGCCTCCGCATTCATCCTGTCTTTCACGTTTCATTATTGAAGGCATTTCTTCCATCCAGTACTTCGCTTCGCCCCTCTTCTCCACCTGCACCTGTCACCGTGGATGGGCAGGAGGAGTACCTTGTCGATGGTATCTTGGACTCACGTCGCTCTCGGGGTGGTTTACAGTACCTCGTTAACTGGAAAGGGTACGGACCTGAGGAGCGCTCCTAGGTACGCTCCTCCGATGTTCACGCGCCAGCTTTGGTTAGTGCATTCCATCGAGCTTACACCACTAAGCCCGGCTCTTAGGGCTCCTGAGGCACCCTCTTGAGTGGGGGGCAGTGTCACGCCGCTTACTTCTTTCCCCTTCCCGTGTTACCGATCGCGGGTGTTTCCCCTCCTGTTCTCTTCAAATACACAGTGTCTTCCGGGTTCGTCGCGTCGGTATGGGAATGACGTCACCGCCCGGCGTGTATATAAGGCGACATCCTGCTTCGCTCGGAGCACTATCACAGTGTTCCAGTTGAGAATAGTCCTCTTGTCTGTGCTCTTAGTTTCTAGACTTTCAAAAACTCTTGTTAACTTCCTGTGTATGACCCTTGGCTAGACTTCTGACACCTCCTTCTGCCTTCCGAATTTAACCTGTTGATCTCCAGTGTATGACCGTTGGCAAGACTTCTGACACCTCCTTCTGCCTTACAATTTGGACATCTAGTGATATTCTGTGTATGACCATTGGCAAGACTTCTGGATATCCTTACTTGATCTCTGGTTAAACCTAGCTTTTGTTCTACTTTTCTATTTCTTGGGGAGTTTATCGCTGTAGCCACCGTACTCTAGCTACGCTCCCTATCCACCGCTCTCCAGCCCTCACTCCCCCCTGCAGGAGAGTTCGTACTGTCCACGGAGGAGCTATCCAGGTCTTGGTCCTAGCTCAACTAGGATCAGACATCTGGCCTTGCGGCCAGCAACTATAATCTGGCCCTAGTCGCAGCACAGCCTTACCGTGACAGTCACCGCTCTACGAGCTTCGATCTCAAAGCAGCGCACTCTAACACTCCCTCTCCTGCAGGCTTCAACCTGCTTCGTGTATCCTGCTAGGTCCTGACAGATACGATGCCCTCAGGGGCCGCAGCTAAAGGGTTAACTGCTTCGGCACCCTTGCCACTCCGTTATGATGGTGACCCTAATCTTTGCAGAGGGTTCATTAATCAACTTGAAATATTTATGGAATTGACGGCACATGTGTTTCCTAATGATTGTAGCAAGATTGGGTTCATGATATCCTTACTAACTGGCAGAGCATTGGCTTGGGCGAACCCATTATGGGAGAATGCTAAACCTTGCACTAAGTTTCAGAGATTTTGTGCAATCATTTCGAAGAGTATTTGAGTCGCCTGGTAGAACTACCTCTGCTGCAAAACGCCTTATGGAGATAAAACAGGGCAGGCGTATGGTGGGCGACTATGCCATTGAATTTCGCACCTTGGCAGCAGAGGTAGGGTGGAATAATAAAGCATTGTTGGCAGCCTTTGCTCAGGGCCTGAGTGATCAGATTAAAGAGGAGATTGCAGCAAAACAATTGCCTACTGATTTAGATGACTGTATTGAGTATGTCATACTAATTGACTCCAGGATACGTGAAAGACTATCTGCTAGAGATCGTAGGATACAGTCAAAAAATGTTGCGGCTAACAGTACAATTTGCCCACCCATCCCTCCCATGGCAGCTAAGCCTAGTGAAACTTTGCGAGAACCAGGTGAACCAATGCAAGTAAGTTTCACTAGGCTAACCAAGGAGGAAAGATTATACGGCAGGAAACAAGGGTTGTGTCTATATTGCGGTAAGAATGGGCATTTGCTAAGATCCTGTCCAGTACGTCCGGGAAACGAACACACCTAGGGTACCTTGGGGGACAGGCCCTAGGCGGTGTTCAATCGTCCCCAATGTTGGGCACACTAAAACCCACCTTACAGGTGGTATTGTCTTGGGCAGAACGATCTGTGGAGGTTCTGGCCCTGGTTGATTCTGGTGCAGCCGGGTATTTTATGGATAATACCTTTGCTGAATTGCATGGGATTCCACGCATTGAAAGAGAAACCCCACTTGCCATTGAAGCAATTGATGGTAGACCTTTGGAAACTGCTCAGGTAACTTTTGAGACTATGCCTTTGTCTATAACTATTGGGGCTCTCCATAAAGAAGAGCAGCAGTTCCAACTTATTAACTCTCCTCACCATGCCGTAATATTGGGATTTCCTTGGTTACAGTTGCATAATCCGCAGTTTGATTGGCAAAAGTGCGAAATTTCCGCTTGGTCTCAATATTGTATGGAAAAGTGCGTTACCCACCCAGTTAAGGTATTGTGCACCCTCCCTTCACTACCAAGCGAATACCAGCAGTTTGGTGACGTTTTCAATAAGGGTGAGGCTGGCACTTTACCTTAGCACAGACCATGATTGTAGTATTGAACAACCTGCTGGAGTGTTGCCTCCTAGAGGTCGCACTTATCCATTATCTTGTGAGGAAAACAAGGCTATGGAAGAATATATTTCCGATGCCCTTGCTAGAGGAATCATAAGGAAATCTACATCTCCGGCCGGGGCCGGGTTCTTTTTTGTAAAAAAGAAAAATGGCGAACTAAGGCCATGCATTGACTATCGTGGGCTGAATAAACTTATGGCTAAGAATGCGTATCCGATACCACTCATCGCTGAGCTTTTTGACAGACTCAAGGGCTCCTCGATTTTCACCAAATTGGACCTACGGGCTGCATACAATTTGATCCGTATCAGAGCCGGTGATGAGTGGAAAACTGCCTTTAACACAAGATCTGGGCACTATGAATATCTAGTCATGCCATTTGGTCTGTGTAATGCACCAGCAGTATTTCAGGAACTGATCAATGATATTCTCAGAGATATGCTACAATCATGTGTCGTGGTTTACCTTGACGATATACTTATTCATTCCAAAAACTTGTCACAACACATTAAAGAGGTGTCTGAAGTATTGCTAAGGTTGCGTAAAAACAAATTGTACTGTAAATTGGAAAAATGTGAGTTCCACAGAACCAGTGTGCCATTCTTGGGTTTCATTATTGGCAAAGACGGCATTGCCATGGACAAAGAAAAGTTATGCGCAGTCTTACAATGGCCTCGACCCAAGAGCCTGAAAGCTATTCAGTGATTTTTGGGCTTCGCTAACTATTATAGGAAGTTTATTAAGAATTTCTCTTCTATTGTTAAACCATTGTCTGACCTTACACACAAGGGCGCTAATCCATCTCTTTGGCCAGTGGTTGCAGAGGAGGCCTTTGAGAAATTGAAATGGGCTTTTGCCAATGCTCCTGTGTTATCCCACCCCAACCCATTACTTCCGTTCACTTTGGAGGTTGATGCCTCAGATATTGGGGTTGGGGCAGTGCTTTCTCAACGTCCCATTAAGGGTGGAACTCTTAGACCCTGTGGGCTTTTCTCCAAAAAACTGACTAGTGCTCAAAGCCGTTATGAAATAGGGGACAGAGAATTACTAGCCATTATCCTCGCTCTTAAGGAATGGCGTCACTTACTTGAAGGCACCAAGAATCCTGTTTTGATACTGACCGACCATAAAAATCTGACTTATCTCTCTGAGGCCAAAAGATTGTCACCTCGTCAGGCTAGATGGGCATTGTTTCTGTCCCGATTCCATTTCATTGTATCCTACATGCCGGGATCTAAGAATGTTAGGGCCGATGCCTTGTCAAGACAATTTGAGACCGAAACTGACAGAGTGGAGGCACCAGTACCTATCATTCAACCCGATCGAATATTGGCTACTATACGTACTAGTATTACTTCTCCACTAGGGGAAGAGATTTTGGCCTCCCAGGCCGCAGCTCCCCATGAAACTCCGGTTGGCAAGTGTTATGTTGCTGAGCCATTTCGCACCCAACTACTTGAAACTTACCATTCCTCTAAGGACGCGGGACACATTGGCAGAGACCAGTTGTTATGGCCCTTTCTCAGATATTTTGGTGGCCTTCTATGAGAACAGATTGTGCCAATTTTACTAATGCCTGTGCCACCTGTGCCCATGCTAAAACTCCTAGACACCTCCCTGTGGACTTGCTTCAGTCGGTACCTAATGGTGAACGTCCTTGGTCTCATGTGTCTATTGACTTTATGGGAGAGTTGCCTATGTCTAGAGGGTATTCCTTTATAATGATGGTGCTGGACAGGTTTTCCAAAATGGCTCATTTCGTGCCCCTCCGTGGCCTTCCCTCGGGTAAAGAATTGGCAGTGGTATTTGCCAACGAGGTATTTCGGTTGCATGGAGTTCCTAGAGTGCTGGTGTCCGACAGGGGGAGCCAGTTCGTGTCCAGGTTCTGGAGGACATTTTGCAGACAAATGGGCATACAGTTGTCCTTCTCCTCTGCCTACCATCCCCAGACTAACGGAGCCGCTGAACGTGCTAATCAAGGTTTGGAACAGTTCCTGCACTGTTTCATTACTGACCATCATGACAACTGGGCCGACTTGTTGCCTTGGGCAAAGTTTGCCAGGAACTGTGCGGTCAATTCTTCTTCCGGGAACTCTCCGTTTTTGATTAATTATGGGTTTCAGCCCTGTCTGCTCCCAGATTCCTTTCAGACTCAACAGATTCCAGCTCTGGATGAGCATATCGAGCAACACCATTCCACATGGGCACAAGTTCAGAGGGCACTTGGTCAGTCATTTCAGCGCCATCAGCGCCATGCTAATCGCAGAAGGCTTCCAGCGCTCTCCTTTCAGGTTGGGGATAGAGTGTGGCTTTCCTCTAGGAACCTAAAGCTTCAGGTTCCTTCCAATAAGTTGGCTCCCAGGTTCATTGGTCCTTATAGAATTATTTGCAAGATTAATCAAGTTTCCTATGCTTCGGACATACCTGCATCTATGCGCATTCATAATGTGTTTCATGTATCTCTCTTGAAACCTCTTGTATGCAACCGTTATACTACTAGCCCTGTGGTGCCAGGGCCCATCGAGGTGGAAGGTCAGGAGGAGTACGAAGTACAGAGTATCATTGATTCCCGAAGGCTTAGAGGAAGGGTACAATATTTGGTGCACTGGAAAGGTTATGGTCCTGAAGATCGATCTTGGGTGGATAGTAAGGACCTTCATGCACCTAAACTACAGCAGATTTTCCATTCTAAATACCCTCAGAAACCTAGACCCTATTCTAGGAGAGGGGGTCTTTGACAGGGAGGTACTATCACGTTGCCCGTGATTGCTGCTTTGCTATGTCTGTCACTTGTAGGGGGCTCCCATTGGCTGTGCGCCTTTGGCCCACCTCACATTGCCTGTTTAAACCTAGTTGCCCTTTCGTGGTGTCTCTGAGTATTTCGTTTCCACCATGCTACAGAAAGCTTCATTGGCCATTCTGCTGCTCCTGAGTACCTGTGTTCCTGAGTTTGTGCTGTTCCAGTGTTGTGGCCTGCTGTGCTGGTTCCAGTCCTGTTCCGGTTGATTCTCCCGTAGTGCTGCTTCCTGCCTCTGATCTCCGTTACTGTTCCTGATCCGGTTGGACGACGACGCTGTTCCTGTTGTTCCTGAGTCTGTTTCCTCAGCGGTGGCAACATTGTTCATCGGTCGCGTGGCGACATTCCAGTCAGTTGGTTCCCAGCGTATGGACGCTGGTTCGCTCCTAAGCCTTGCGGCTGTGTTATACAATACTCTGTTGGTTCCCAGCGTGCGGACGCTGGGTCGCTCCAAAGCCTTGCGGCTGTACAATACAAAACTCTTTTGGTTCCCAGCGTGCGGACGCTGGTTAGCTCCAAAGCCTTGCGGCTGTACAATACAAAACTCTGTTGGTTCCCAGCGTGCGGACGCTGGTTCGCTCCAAAGCCTTGCGGCTGTATTATACAAAACTCTGTTGGTTCCCAGCGTGCGGACGCTGGTTTGCTTGAAAGCCTTGCAGCTGTATTATACAATACTATGTTGGTTTCCAGCGTGCGGACGCTGGGTCGCTCCAAAGCCTTGCGGCTGTGTTATACAATACTCTGTCGGTTCCCAGCGTGCGGATGCTGGTTTGCTCCAAAGCCTTGCGGCTGTATTATACAAAACTCTGTCGGTTCCCAGCATGCGGAAGCTGGTTTGCTCCAAAGCCTTGCGGCTGTATTTTACAAAACTCTGTTGGTTCCCAGCGTGCGGGCACTGGTTAGCTCCAAAGCCTTGCGGCTGTACAATACAAAAGTCTGTTGGTTCCCAACGTGCGGACGCTGGTTGGCTCCTGACCTTGTGGCTCGCTACTTTCATATTGTTGGTACCTAGAGTGCCTTCCAGACTGCTGTTATTCCATCCATACCCTATCTTGGGGTAATATTGATTTGCAGTATTGGACTATTATTCACAGCTTTCACTGTCATTACCTTCTGACAGTATTAGGGCCACTTGGGTTGACACCTCTTCCTTTAGGTTGCCCTGCCCGGTATGTTGGTAAGGCCGGTACAGCCTATCGCATTTCCATTTACTGGCTGCCTTACCCGGTATTGGCAGGGCGGGTAGAACCTAGTCCATTGTGTTCCTTCAGACTGCCTTGCCCGGTATATTGGCAGGGCCGGTAGAGTCTATTTAGTTGGGTATCCGTTAGACTGCCTTGCCCGGTATATTGGCAGGGCCGGTAGAGCCTGTATCACCTTCTTTATTGTCTGGCTGCCTTGCCCGGTATATTGGCAAGGCCAGTAGAGCCATCTTTCCATTGCGTTCTCAGGCTGCCCTGCCCGGTATATTGGCAAGGGCCGGTAGAGTCTGATTCCATATTACCATTCTACATTGCTATTTATGTGTTGTATGTATGTGTATGAAATCCTATGGGATTATTTTAAATTTTCTCAATAAAGTTGTGTTTTTACCTAACCTTTTGTCTGAGAGTCGTAACAAACCGTGACACTGGGAGGCTGTCTGAAGGAGAGTAAGGGAGGCGGTGGGAATATGTTCTTAAGTCTTTCATCCGTATGTAATTTCCTGTGAAGTTCTCTTGATATATTGCATAGAACTTCAACCTGGGGGTCTCCTCTGAGTTTCTGGAGGTGCTTGTCACGGTCCGTCATGTCAGAACAGATGCAGTGGTATCTGATGACCTGGCTGTATATGATGGAGTTCTTTGTGTGTTTTGGGTGGAAGCTATTTTTTTCAGGAAGGTTGGTCTGTCCGTTATGGTCTGCCACTGGTGGTCACTTACCACCCCTAGGTTGAAGTTCTACTCAAAATATCAAGAGAACTTCAAAGGAAATTACATACGGATTAAAGACTTAAGAACATATTCCCACAGCCTCCCTTACTCTTCTTCAGTCAGCCTCCCAGTCTGAAACAACTGATGGTAAGGAGTGCCCTGAATAAAAATACAAAAAATGGCACATCTCCCTGCCTACAAAAGAGGTGTAAAAACTTTACACCACGGGCAAGATACCAATTCCAAACACCCAGTTACACTATAAGATCAATGGTACCTTCTCCTGCAAATTATCCAATGTAAAATACCTTATCATGTGTGAAAAATGCCCAACAGCTCTTTATGTGGGTGAAACTGGACAGCCACTACATAAAAGGTTTAATTCCCACAGATCCAGTGTTAACAACAAAAAGACAGAGACACCAGTGGGAGAACATTTTTGCCAAAATGGACAGTGTCAGGGACGTTAAGTTAACTGTATTGATGGGACTGTTCCGCACTCAGAGGAACAGAAAAGTATGGGAGGTTAAGTTAATGTTTAATGCTATTCATAATGGTTTGAATAAATACAGAGAATTCTTGTCACATTATCATTTAGTGGATTAACCTTTCCAACAGACCCACTAGCATCGTAAATACCTCTAAAGCCTCAGATGAAGAGTGCACTTTACCACTGACTGATCAAAGGATCTGGATCTAGGCTTAGTTCTCTTATCTGATTTCCATTCTAAACAATGCAATGTGTACTTGTATTTAAGACAGATGTTTTCATATTTATCTGTATAACATGCCTGAGGAAGAGACCTAAGGTCTTGAATGCTAGCATTCTAAATTTGCTTAGTTAGCCAATAAAGGTATCTACAATTATACTCGCCTTCTGTATTTCTTCGGCTAACATGGTACCAACTCTCATCTGTTCTCAGGGTTTTGACATAAATCTCAGGGTCTCAGGCTTAAGGACCCAAATCTCAGGGTGTGAGAGTCCAGTGGTTCATACTGTATGACCTGCATCAGTTAAATGTTTCTTTAGTCTCTAAATTGCATTATTTTGTATCAGAAAGGAAAGGGTGATGTCCTCTTGTTTGTGGTTAGTCAGTGAGCTCTTTAAGTTGTATCAAGTAAAAGTCTCCTTGCTGACCCACAGGAATACCTCTGGGTTAGCGCAAACAGGTATACATTGCATAAAATGTACACTATGCAAACCTACAAGGGTTAATATTTAATGACCTCAAGGTCGGCTAATATTGAAAATTCCCAGTTATGCTTATAAAACATACACAAAACTAGTTTATTCCTGTTATAGCTCTTGTACGTCCATATTTAAAGCGCCGCCAGTTAAAGATGACGTTTGGTCACTTTACCACATAATCCACAAATATACATCCCTATCCCAACAGAAAGGTGAACACTACATCCCAGCTTCCCAAGCAAAGTCGAGAAAGATGGTCATAGGAATAAACGTCACACATTGAAATGCAACGCACACCGTTTACAACATAACCTACCGTCTACGACACGCTTGTGTGTGTGTGTTTTTTTTTTTTTTTCTTTTTCATCCCTATTGTGACGCCTAGGTGAAACTCGCAGTTGATTGGTCAAGGCGTGGAAAGAAGGAGCCAGTCTCCTCCTCGTCCTCTTTCCCCCTCCCCACAGATGGTGCTCAGAGCTGTGAGCCAGACGCGCTCGGTCTAGGTGAGTTCGAGGCCGTAGTCTTACAAGTCTAACGTGAAATAGATGGGGAGGTGATTACTCACATACCCACATGAGGGGGGGGTCCTCTGCTGTGCAGCACCGGGATTCTGCTTGCAGTTCAGGAACCTGCATGGCGATAGAGACATTTAAGTCGGAGCTCCCGGTACTCTACTGCTGGGAGCTCGTGTTGGGACATAATGTAGGAATATTGCTGGAAGAGATGTGTCGTATACATCCTATGTCTGGATAAGTCGCTTTACGACGGACAAACCTGTCTTTTCCTGACATGCCTACCACATGCTTGCAGCATGCACTGGGGTGCACTGATTTGATGGGTGTTATTGGATCAGTGGGGCCCGGGACTGCGCTCGCACGTGTAATTGTTGAGCAGTTATTGTGCTCCCCCTCCCTTTGGGAAGCCATGGTCGGCCTGCTGTCTAAAAATAGAAGCTGCCATCATTCCACCAGTCTATTTATATAAATGCCTGTATATTTCTACATATATACGCATGGAGGTTTGGGGTCCTGTGTCCATACATGGGGGAGAGAAGTAATGCTAGCGCTTTCTCAGTCGTGCAGCTTGTAGGAGTCTGAAATTCAGCTTTGTAATTGTTTCACTAGTGAGTCATGAAAGTGACTGTCAGGTCCCCCAGTGCCATGAACTCCTAAGCTGGCGTTTCCTACTAGCGTCGAGGAAGTGGAAATGTCAATCCATGATTAACACTTTGGATGCCTGTGAGGTCCCTAATGCCCTGCATGACAGTGCGTTGGAGACTTCTAGCAACCAATGGTTAAACTTGTGTTTAATATGGCAGCGTTTGCGCATATGTACAAATATTAAGCTGGGGAGCTATTGCCTCTCGCTCCTGTCCTTGAATATGAATTGTAGTTCTGTAACCTTGTCCTCCCGTAGGGTATGACTTTCTGTTGTCTTTCTGATGCCTTCATATGAATGCCGTGAGGAAAATGCACAGAGATTTCGATCAGAGGTGATTTCACCAAGGTCACAAACTCACACTAGATATCGGTCTCAAAGGTCATTACCGCCCTACCTCTTGCTAACAGTTACAAAGTGTGATTGGTTTATTGTATAGCTCCACATGGTATAGTAAAGCTAGTAAATATTTGACTTGTGTAGTAAAATTCTCAATGAATTTTAGCGATAGTCTCGGAAATGTCACCAGATTAAAAAATAATCACAACTGCCAATAATACTTTACAGAAATGACACATTCATTTTAATAAACACTTATACATGCGTGATTCGGCCAATTAGCATTTTGGTAAAAAAAACGCGACCACATTAGTTTTCACTTGAGAGCGTTTTAAGCAATATACTATAGTTTTCTAGAAAATGTACTGTCAGATTCATGTTTGTGTAAGTCTTTAGCTAGGTATCCGCATAGAATTTCAAGTTGTGTAATTGTAAACACTTTTGCTATAAAATGTTTGACACAGTAGCAGCCGGCCAAAAAACAAAACGTTGATTTGCCTCTGAGCTTATGCGAATATTTCTGCTTATGTTCTGCTCGCAGTATGAGAGAAAATATTGTTTAATAAGTGTACACTACTAGATAATATAGGAAAGTCTGATTAAAACGTCCATATTTTGTTGCATTCTCTACGCCCTTTCTACAGAGACAGTGGTGTCGATTTACAGATCAGTTGTTGCCGTTTTAGGTTACGTTCTAGCTGGTGTGTTTCTATATGGCATCCTCTCCCAGACACACAGCTTTCCTAGTTTGACTGCGTGATCTCTCCTCTAAGGCGCTCTTAGCAGCTTCCACTGTGAAACACACAGCGTATTCATGTGCTGTAAACAAAGCACCATGTGGCCTATCTGGAAGTTACTTGTGCCATATGCTGACAGGAGTCGGTCTACCTTTTTCACCAGCTCTCAATTTTTGTTGCTAGTAACTTCTGCTGTAACGTCAAAATATTTTTCTGTTAACACTTTGTCTTCAAAACGGGTGTCAACTCATTGTGTTCAATAAGCTGAAAACGCGGCATTGAAAAGGGTTGACCCTTTGAGTACCAGTGGGATATCCAACGCATTGCCTCTGGCAGTTAAAGGGTTGAGACATTTTTATTCCTTAAATATTATATTTGAAATGTACTCTCTGAAACTTTTTTGGAGTGAATTTTAACTTGAAATATCTAGTTTGTGTCTAGAAAACAACTTTAATCAAGGTATAGGAACCAACAAGTTTTCAGACCGGAGTCCTCTCTGCGTAAGGTGCTAAGAGAGGACTCTGGTCTGAATTTGTAGCGCCCCGCTCCCTATCAGCCGCTACGCGGGCAGTCTGTACTGGCATAACTGCAGCTGCGCAGCAGTCTCTATTTCGCATGACAGCTTCTGACAAACATCCTATCGAGTTATAATCATACCTGGGAACTTCCACTCGAGGGCTACCCGGAGGGTAGTCCTCTGTTCACCAGGGGGGTGACAAAAATGACGCTAATCGCGTCAAAAAGGGGCGGGGCTTGCCGCGAGGGGGGGCCTTAACCCTTTGAGTGCCAGAGTGGTACGGAATGCATTCCTTACTACTCTGGCACTCAGAGGGCTAGAGACTGAGTATCAGCAGGAGAAAAAGCGGATGTGGCAGAGTTTCAATAGAAACTCTCCACATCCGGAGGAATCTGCCTCTGCCCCGGAGACCCGGTAAAGTTCTGTCAGAACCGGAGTCTCCGGGGCAAATCCGGAGAGTTCCCAGGTATGGTTATAATATAGGATGGTGACTGAGCCTTGCAGTTGGACATGTTTTGTCACCAGCTCTGCCGAAATCTGGCAGAACACAGGATATGGCTGCTGAAAGCAGCATCACTTTGGTATAACATTAGTGCAAGCCTATGTGACTGGTTTTACTGAGCGAACTCTAATCCAGTAATGGACAAACATATTCATCCCATGGGCTGTAATTCTGGCCCAAAAATCCACAAAAGGTCCCCACAGTATGGCTAAGAATTTTAAATTGTAATTAAAGTAGGTTAACTCCTTGGATGCTAGAGGCTTCCAACTAATTGCTTCACTGTGTTGGAGACTTGAGGCATCCAGTGGGTTAAGATGTAACAATGTAAAGGGATGTCTGCTCTGAGACAAAAGGTGTAACTTTGTATTAAAGTGTGTGTGTGTGTGTGTCTGATATATGGTAGAGGGAAGAAATGCACCTTTTCTCCCTGAATGAGTAAATGGTCATGGGTGTGCACCAGAAGCCTTAGGATCTCCTGTTCACAATTTACCTACATTTTGTAGTGGTGGGCTTTAACCCTTTGAGTGCCAGAGGGCTATGCATTGCAGTGTTTGCAAATCCCTCTGGCACTCAAAGGGTTAACCATGCAAACACATGGAAATTCTGATTAGGTCAGGGATGGGGATGTGAGGAAAATGCTTTAATTTTGAGAACTTTTTATTCATATAGTCTCATTTTGTAGTATTAGATTACACGTGTTAGATATATTCTTATTTACATCTTAGAAACTGATTAACAACTTCTATGCTGAGCTCCTTGATCCTAGTTGAATGTATACTAGAGGGCTAAGTTCCTAAAACTGCCAATGTATTAGGTTAGCAAAAGGACAAATATATGCATAGTTTAGGAGATACTGATACTTCTGTTTCTTTAAAAGGATCTTTTGAATGTAACACCATATGCTAATTAGCACTCTGAGTGCCAGTTATCAAACGCATTGCACTGTAATGCAGCGTTACTTCTGGCACTCATAGGGTTAAAGGACTAGTAAACTTTGTTGATAAAAATACTGCGAAGTAAAACAAGGGTTCTCCTACTGGTGGGGGTGTAATTCCAAAGCAATTAAAGCTCAAACTTAACAGAAATTTTCTATATGGTTACTAGGTGTTCTGTTCCTATCCGTATGGATAAATACATGGGGAGATGCACTAAGGTGTGACAGGAAGATGATAAAGTGGAGAACTTCGGTTAACCCTTTGAGTGCCAGAGGCGTGTGTTAACCACTGTCGGTCAAAAGGTTAACCCTTTGAATGCTAGAGAGGACTCGCACACTGAATCAATGCATTGGCAACCTGTAGCATTCAAGGCATTAATAACCCAATATTAACCCAATGCAATGCATTCCGTTCCCCTTGGGCACTCAAGGGGTTATATCACTTTTCCAAGTTCTTTGCTATCCTATGACGCCTATATACTAAGATTTATTACACCCATAAACTCCATGGTGTGACTCATTCTCTCCCATGGCATGCATAATTTTAACTGTGTGTATAGAATATATTTCAAATGTATTGCTCATTTAACCCCTTAAGAATCAGGTGTTCCTTTAAGAGATCAGACTAGATCAACATGCTATCCCATACTGATACTACAGGTGCAATTCTGAGACATAGGTTTAACAAGTGGTGTCTTTGGCAACAGAGTGTGTTGCTGTCTGTTGGGTGCAATGTTGATATGACACATTATGCAAATTACTAAATAGGGTGAGTTGGTGGTCAAGGTTGGTGGCCATTTAAAGGGATAGTAATACTTTGTTTTAACTTCATGTTTTTTTAATGTCTACAAAATAAAATAAAGAATGATATAAGTCTTATCTCTCAAACCTTTATGGTTTAAGAGATATTCACAAGCAAAGTGCCCCCCTCCCGTCCCTTTTACTGATGTAACACTTCTCAGCCAGGGCAGAAGGGAGCTGCCCAGGTAGACTGCAGAGAGGGACAATCTTCAGTTAAGATAAGGGAAAAACCTGAAAAGCTTGTCAAGGGGGCAGGGATTTCATTGTTTTCATAGGAATAAGAGTGTCCCCTTCTGTTATCTGTCCAGTCTATGGACTGCATTCCACATCTGAGAAGAGATTGTTTACAGTAGGTAAAAGGGGTGGGAGGGGGAAACTTTGCTTGTGAATATCTCATAAACCATAAAGGTTTGAGAGATAAGACTTATATCATTCTTCATGTTTTTTTAATGCCTACAAAATAAAATAAAGTTAAAACGAAGTATTACTATCCCTTTAAAGGCATAGTAATGTTTCACAAAAACAGCAGCTTCAATTAATCTTCATAGTATTTTTGGCCATGGAGAGTGTTATTTCAGTACTGTCAGAGTTGTAGTTCAAGAGTAATTGAATGATAAAATATCCCCTCCCTCATGCCCCTTTTACTGATGTAACACTGCTCACCTCAGAGCAGCAAGACTGACCAGATGGGTCACAGAGAGGGACAGTCTTCAATCAGCAAAAGGGAAAAGCCTGTCAAGGGTTTTCCTTATGTTCACAGTAAGAAGACTGTCCCTTGCTGTGAGCTGTCTGGTCTCAATCGTGTAAAACAGCAACTGCTCAGTTTTCACGTAGTGGTGTTAAAGCGACAAGACGTGTCTATAGTAAAAATTCACCTTTATTGAAAGTATAAAATCAAATCACAAATCTTTGGACATCAGAAGCCAGTCTCAGATCTCATATAGTACAAGATGCACTCAGTCCACTCGTTTTGCATTATACACACTTAAAGGGATAGTAATGTTTCATAATAAAAGCAGCTCTAATTAATCATCATAGTATTTGGACTTTGGAGAGTGTTATTTCAATTCTGTCAGAGTTGTAGTTCCAGAGTAATTCAATGACAAAGTATCCCCCTCCCTCCCCTTTTTACTGATGTCACACTGTTTAGCCAGATAAGAAGGGAGGTGCCCAGGTAGACTGCAGAGAGGGACAATCTTCAATTAAGATAAGGGAAAAACCTGAAAAGCTTGTCAAGGGGGCAGGGATTTCATTGTTTTCATAGGAATAGGAGTGTCCCCTTCTGTTATCTGTCCAGTCTATGGACTGCATTCCACATCTGAGAAGAGATTGTTTACAGTAGGTATAAGGGGCGGGAGGGGGAAACTTTGCTTGTGAATATCTCATAAACCACAAAGGTTTGAGAGATAAGACTTATATCATTCTTCTTGTTTTATTAATGCCTACAAATTAGAATAAAGTTAAAATGAAGTATTACTATCCCTTTAATCCTTACTATCAAGTCATGTTCACAACAGTTACGATTTAAAGAGTCAATCTCCAATCAGAACAGGTACCCAATTAGTGGAAGCGGAAACATTCATGTCAATGAGGTCAGACTTCAAGGCTGACCCATCAGTAGAGTCACGTAAACAAAAATAGCAACCGGTTTAAAACAGTGGTTAATTGCAAGAACATGGCAACCAACCCGACCAAGCTACCAAACTTCAGTGCATCAATTCCTGCACGAGCACATCTCATGTGTTCTCCAAACAAATATCCAAGCATTATAGTCACAATTTTAATACAAACAATGCAAGAGATCTAATGGTAATCACAGACCTCATAAACAGTTAATATTAAAAATATACACATACATTTGACAACACCCGGCTACAGAATTGAATGGTGTCACACACAAACTCATGCGATATGCTTAACAAGAGTAGACCCCAAAGTACACAAATGCCTCCGCAACCATCCCGTTATATATGTAATCAAACCACTGGAGATTCACCTTTAACCACATGTTGGAACAGGAATGATCGAAATCAGTTATCATAATACACATTGTAAATTGTACATCACTTCATATTGATTTACACCTGACTTCAGTCATCCAATCCCAACCCTCACATAAAATGAGTGAAGACATATATCTACTTAACTCCAAACATCCAAAAACTTAACACATTAATAAAAAGGAGTGCCAAAAGAGAGGCACCAGGTATGACCAGACTAGCATGAAACAGACTCCTATTAAGAACTCACAAAGCCTATAGACAAATATAGTAATCAATGATCCATGTCATCTGGGCAACCTCAGTAAACCCATCAATAATAATAGAAATCAACTACTACAAAGTCATGTAAGAAACTACTTTGATCATCAGATCATATCTAAACCTAAATAGAAGTAAAGATAAACATACAAGTAAACAGCCCGCTATCACAAAATTGTCCCATGTTTATAAAGAACACGCAGGAGACCCTCCCGTGAGGGAACAAGGACATAACAGAAACATGCTCCATTTCTAGTCTCAGACTCAGAGGAGAACATCAAAACAGCATGTCTCAACATACCACCCATAGGACATAGAGATGCGTATATAACATGAGACATCATAGCCTCTATCGAGGCCATTTGGACTCCAAGCGAAAGATCCAAAAGACCTCCCTTCTCGAGAGACATCTATTCAGGTCACCTCCCCTTATGCTCAGTGTCACTCTCTCAATGCCCTGTATGGATAATGAGTCATACTGTCTTGCATGGCACTCATCAAAATGATTTGCAACACTGGATCTCAGACTGTATCTTCTAATATCACTGAAATGTTCGTTCATCCTTTCTTAAAGTGAAACTTTCAGTACATACTTAGTTGCCATGCATTCATTAAACGCATGGCGACTAGCTTTGAAATAAATGTTTTACCTTGAAAAAATAGCCCGGTGTAAAGGAATTGTTCCCATTTGAACTACAAATATCAAGTCACTATATATAATATACATGCAACATATTAAAGCTATTCTTAAATAAATTTAAAAATGTATAGAATAATCGGAGCTAAAGTGTGTGTTTTTTTTTTTTTTTTTTTTTTTAAAAGGTATTGGTATCCCTTTAAGTGGAAAAAACAAATGGATTATGTCTTGGAAAAATAAAATATCAGTGCTTCAGTTGAATGTGTGCACACCTTTTAAGGCAGGACATTCACATTACTTACATTGCCCCAGAATATATTACTAAGCTTAAGCACAATAAGTCTGTGGTAGTTCAGTGAAACCACATCTTCTGTAGGCATCAGGCTGCACAGAGCTTACAAGAGAAGCTCTACGCTCCTGCACGGTCAGTCCCTTTCTGTGCCTTGAGGCACGAAGGAATGTTGCCACCAATGCTGGTTATGATTTGAGAGAGAGCTGCTTTCAAAGTTCCCTCTCTCCTGATGTCAGCGTTCTAGCTGACAACAGGGGAATCCGGTCCCTGAGCAAGCAGAGGCTCTTCAGCAAAGCTGAGATAGTGTTTATGGAAGAAGAAATCCTTCTCTCAAATGGTCTTCAACGTGTGCTTGCAAACTAAACACATGTAGGAGACCATTTCAGTGAAGAATTTCTTCTTCCATAATGCGATCTGTGCTCTGTTGAAGAGCCTCCACTTGTTCAGGGACCGGATTCCCCTGCTGCCAGCTAGAACGCTGACGTTAGGGGAGAGGGAACTTTGAAAGTGGATCTCTCTCAAATCATAAAGGTTTGAGAGATGCTGCTGAGCTCATTTATCTCCATTTTATACTGGCTACAAGATGCAGAATAGTAAGTATTGCTATCCCTTTAAAAAAAAAAAAAAAATAATAATAAATAAACTATATGCAACAAATTTTATCTCTCAGACCACTATGGATTGAGAGATATTCAGCACTAAAGTTCACCCCTCCCTCCCCTTTCCCTGACTGCGCTGTGCTGACTGCAGGGGGGATCCTGTCCGGGGACCAACCTTAGGCTCTGCAGCAGATCAGAAATCATGTTATTGGAAAGGTCTACAAAAGTGTGCCTGGTTTGCAAGCACACTTTGTAGACCATTCCAGTGAAGTAATTCATTTTAAATAATGCGATTCCAAAGAGCCTTCTCATGTTGGCCAACACGGATCTCCTGCTTTCAACTGTAGGAGAAGGGGAGAACTTTGAAAGTGAATATCTCTCAAACAATAGCGGTTTGAAAGAAGATTTATTGCATATATTTATTTATTTATTTTTTAGCACTACTACTTTTAAATGTCGAATGATTTGCTATACTGCACCATGTTGTCATTCACCTGCCCACATTACAAGCTGGACATTAACTCTTACTTTGGTATTAGCCAAAACAGAGACTTTGGAGCTATTTAGTCTAGATTACTGACATATTGACTTTTTTTTTTTTTTTCACACATTTTAACCCTGTGTATACCAGAGGGGTACGCAATGCTTTCCTTACCCCTCTGTCACTTAAAGGTTTGGTAGTGATATCACTTCTACATATTTTATGGTAACATTGTGTCATATTTACTGAGATTCTCAGATTAATTATTGCATTGTGCTTTAGGGTCTGTTTTATTTGTAGTTTATGTATGTTTTGTTTTTTTTTTACTTTGAAATTCGGAGCTCTTTCGTTTTCTGTGTTTATACTACCGCTTATGTCTGGAGAAAAAAAAATCTTACAGATACTGCATGGGTGGATGAGTGAGTATGTAACGCTTTCATACATATAATAAATGTGCTTATTCCCTATTGAAGGGCCCATTCAGCAGCATCAAGTCATCCCCCATCCAATCTGTGCTTGCTATTTTCTATGTGTCAGTTGAGTTGGATCATCACATCACTCCGTTACTCCTGCACATTTGTGAACGTACTTGCCTGCAATAGCAAATAGGAAGTAACACCCTTCTAGTACTCAAAGGTTAGAGGGGCACTAATGTCACATAAAAATGTGTTTTTGTAGAGTGTTAGAGAGAAATCTGTGCAACAAATCCCATCTCTCAAACCTTTACGGTTTGAGAGATAGTCGGTCCTAAAGTCTCTTCTCCCCCCCCCCCCCCCTTCTCCTGACGTCATCTGACAGGAGGAGTTTGCAGTCTGAGGACCGACAGGTGGCTTTTCAGCAGAGCCGCTGTAGGGCAATTTTAAAAGAAATACTTCATTGGAACAGTCTACAAAATGGTCTTGATTTGCAAGCACACTTTTTAGACCGCTTCAAAGAAATATTTCTTTTTAAATTGCACTATTGCAGCTCTGCTGAAGAGCCTCCTTGTACCGGCTGACACTGATCTCCTGCTGTCAGCTTTACAGCTGACATCAGGAGAGAGAGAACTTTAGCGGAGAATATCTCTCAAACCATAAAGGTTTGAGAGAAGATTTTCTGCATAGAATCTATTTTTCTTTAAAGGGGAACTACCACCCGACACAATCTTTAACTTGACTAAGTCCCCATCTGGCGACTAGCTGTTTAGTAGTGCTAGTTGCCAGAATAATGACCTTATTCAGTAGGTTTCTACTCTCTTCCCCGGCTGACAGGCAGGATGGAGCGCGGACATCTTTCTATTGTGACGTCCGCACCTGCACTATCGGTCCCAGCCGGAGCCAAATGGCTCCTAGCAATGCCTCCTAGAGCCGGTTGGGACTGACAGAGCAGGCGCGCGGACGTCACTATGGCAAGATGTCCATGCTCTGTCCTGCCTGTCAGCCGGGGAAGAGAGCAAAAACCTATTAAATAAGGTAATTATTCTGGTGACTAGTGCTACCAAGCAGCTAGTCGCCAGATGGGGACTTAGTGAAGCTAAAGATTGTGTCGGGTGGTAGTTCTGCTTTAATCTACAAAACAAAAAAATATTTTTGTGGGATGTTATTGTCCCTTTAACCCCTTAAGGACCGGGAAAATCTGAGTTAGATTTGACTTAAGGACCGGAGCAATTTTGACTTTTTTGACTCTTTGTTCAACCATATTTTCTCTTTAATTCCTTTTGTGCACCCACATAAATTATATACTGTTTTTTTTTTTTTTTTAAGCACAAGTAGGGCTTTCTTTTGATACCACAATTATATGAATACCTCATCATTTAATTTGATTAAAATAGAAAAAAAGAGCAAAAAAATAAAAAAAAAAAACCAAACATTTTGCATATATTTTCGTGTCAGGATTTGCATACAATTAGTTTGACAAAAAAATACCCCTAAATATATTCATTTGCTTCTCCTGAATATAAGAATACCCCATATGCCTAGTATTTCAATCACTTCCTCACATTTACAAGGTAAATATTACAAGATGGATGCCATTATTTCCAACTTGTAATTTCTCAACAATTGGCATGTGAGCATCATAGCTTAGTTGATGGTGCCAGAACCAAAAATGTCCCACAAAGGTATATCTTTCTGAAAACTAGACAACATAAGGTAAATAATCAGGAGAATTTTGAAGTTTTTTATGCAGCTATTTTTCCAGAAAAAAATTTCAAAATTGTGGAAAAATTTAGTTTTTTTTGCAGCTTTCACACTTACATTTCAATATTACTGTTGATTTCAAGCACGAGGTAGTTGAAAATTTAAAAATATCCATTGTTTAGTGTTCAACTCCTTCTGAGTACGGCAATACCCCATATTCATAGTTTTCTCAAGATTTGGGGGAGCTACGGGGCCCAAATTGGAACATGCGCGTTTCCAGTTTCACACTTTGAATTTTCACAGCTTGCGTCACTGGTGCCATGTCTCATTTGGGGCTGTGTAACAGTGCTCCACTCTAAGATTTCCCCCCAAAAGTGTATATTTTTGGAAAGTAGACACCCCAGGCTTTCATTTTATGTATGTTTTCAAATTTTTTTACGCAGCTATTTTACCACCAATCACTCGTAAATCTTGACGTAAGTTAAAAAAAACAGCGTTTTTCACACTTTCACTTCAATGTTGATGTGAATTTCAAGCACATGATAGGTGAAGATTTTTAAAAATGCATTGTTTAGTGTTCAGCTCCTTCTTCTGAGTACGGCAATACCCCATATGCATAGGTTTCTCAAGGTTTGGGGGAGCTACAGGGCCCAATTTTGAACAAATATTGAATTTTCAAGTCCTGCTTAACTGGTGCCATTACTCATTTTGGGCTAGGTTCCAGTGCTCCACTTTAGGATTTCCCCCCAAAAGTGTATATTTTTGGAAAGTAGACACCTCCAGCTTTCATTTTAGATGTGTTTTCAAATTTTTTACACAGCCATTTTACCACCACTTTCTCGTAAACTTGACGTAAGTAAAAAACCAGAGTTTTTTACACTTTGCCTTCAATGTTGATGTGAATTTCAAGCACAGAACAGGTGAAGATTTTATAAACTGCATTGATTAGTGTTCGGCTCCTTCTTCTGAGTACGGAAATACCCCATATGGATAGCTTTTTCATGGTTTGTGGGAGCTACGGGTCCCAAATTGGAACATACGCGTTTCCAGGTTCACACTTTGAATCTTCACAGCTTGCGTTACTGGTGCCATTTCTCATTTGGGCTGTGTAACACTGCTCTTTTTTAAGATTTCCCCCCAAAAGTGTATATTTTTTTTAAAGTAGACACCCCAGGCTTTCATTTTAGGTGTGTTTTCAAATCTTGCAAACAGCCATTTTACCACCAAGCCTGTGAAAACTTGACGTAAGTAAAAAAAAAAATTCAGCATTTTTCACGCTTTGCCTTCAATGTTGATGTGAATTTCAAGCACAGAACAGGTGAAGATTTTATAAACTGCATTGATTAGTGTTTGGCTCCTTCATCTAATTACGGCAGTACCCCATATACATAGGTTTGTCGGGGTTTTGGGGGAGCCCAGTTGGAACATGTTGGTTTCCTTTTACAGACATGCCATTTTTACAGCTGGTGCCTTGTCTCATTTCGGTCTGTTTGGCAATGCTGCAATTAATTTTACCCCCAAAAGTATATTTTGTAGAAAAGTAGACAACCCTGGCTTTCATTCTATTTGCATCTTGTCAATTTTTTCGCTGCCACTGTATCACCAATCCCTCCCAAAATCTGCAGTAAGGCAGAGAAACACCATTTTTCACATTTCTATTTTAGTGTTGCTCTGGATTTCAATCAATGATATTTGCAGATTTTTTTAAATGCTTTACATTAGTGTTGAGTTACATTGTCTGAGTACGGCAATGCCCCATATGCATAGGTTTGTCAGGGTTTGGGGGAGCTACTAGGCCCAGTAGGGAACATGTGTGTTTCCATTATCAGAGATACATTTTGATAGTGTTAGATCTAAGGAGGGATGTGTTTTGAAAAATAAAAAACAGGATATTTCAGGGGGAAAAAGTGGCCAAATAATAAAAGAACCTTTATAGCACTACTGCATTGTGCCAGAATGGTATTCCTTGAAACAGTCACCAATGCAGAGACCAGGTTTGGAAGGGCAATCAGGACAGTAAGTGGTGGTGTCTGTCTGTATTCCCTTTCTGCAGCGCTTCTGTGGTTTGTTCTTTTGGGGAGTTGGGGGGATTTTATAAATAAAGTGTACTAACCCGGGTCTTGGTGGAATTATTTCAGACGCACCTTGAAATAAAAATATGGAAATAAGTTGTAGCTGGTACTGTAAAAAGCTAAATCTTTGATTGGGGTTTGCCAGCTTGAAAAGTAAAAATGAATTATGTACAGCAGTCTGCATCATATAGATGGCAACTTTTTTTATACCATGCCCTACACTTCCTCATTGCGAGGTATGGCTGCATTAGTTGATCACTCAGATCAACTCCCCCCATGTTTTTATTATAGTCCCTGATGCAGACTGGCTTTCTCATTACCACTGTCCTGCCACGAACAGTGACTGCCACAGATCTGTCCTCATGCATTGTGGTCAGCATGTAGACATCTTTTTTTGTCCCTAAACTTCACTGCCAGCAGCTCCTGTTGGGACAAAGATAAGGACATCCCAGGTTTTAGTTTGCTATCTACTAGTGTTTTGGGCAACTCCCTGCAATTGCGCCTGACAGTGCCACAGGCCACGGTGTCAAAATAAAACAGAGACTTAAGGGTGCTGGTGTAATAATTATCAACAAATAATTGATAGCCTTTATTTAATAAGGGGTAAATTAAATCCCAAACTATTTTCCCACTTGTTCCTATAAATTCGGGGCACCCAGGAGGATCAAGTTTGCTGTCCTTGCCCTCATAAATTCTAAAAGCATGGGTGTAGCCTGTGGCACTTTCGCACAATTTATAAAATTTTACACCAAATTTGGAATGCTTTGAGGAGATGTACTGCTTGAACCCTAACCTGCCTTTGTATTTCATTAGGGATTCATCTACACTAATTTCTTTTTGGGACATATACACTTGGGCAAATTTTTTCTGTAAATGGCTTATTAGGGGACGAATTTTGTACAGTCTATCAAACTTGGGGTGTTCTTTTGGGGGGCACAGGGTATTATCACTAAAATGCAGAAAGTGCAAAATGACTTCAAATCTGGACCTGGTCATAGTCTTGGGGAATATAGGGGTATCACATACGGGGTTTTTGCTCCAGTAGGATCAGATACTTGGCTTTTTTATTATACCCATTGCCATTATTAAGGCCCAGAATTGTTTAAATTCTATGATGTCTATGGGTTTCCATATTTCTTCCTTAACTACAAAAGCTGTAGGGTTGGCGGCAGTATACTGGGCTGCATACAAGGTGGTTTGGGACACAATTTCACCTAAAATGTCTTCCCCCAAAAATAAATCCAAAAAATTATCATAGTTAAATCCCTCAACATCAATTTGAATCCCTGGGGTGCCTGTAAATTCTGGTATTTGTGGGCAAAAATTTATTGGGGATACCCATTCATTATGATCAGGAGTAGCTGGTGTTGGCATTTCTTTGGCCAGATCTTTTTGCAGGTGCCTGGGCAATTGCCAGGGCAGCTCTTGGAGCAGCACTTGGGGCATTCCTTTTGGCAGGTATTTTGCAAAGTCTTTTGGCAGATCTTGTGACAGGATTTTTGGCAGATCTTGTGGCAGGATTTTTGGCAGGTGCTGAGGCAGTTGCCAGGGCAGTTCTTGGGGCAGTGCGTCTTTTCTTGACAGAAGGCCCAGCTTCGTCACTAGAGCTGCTCTCACTTTCTGAAAACTGCTCTATATCAAAATCTGATGCAGTATCTGTTGCCTCTGAGTCAGATGCCAAAAAGGCATATGCCTCTTCAACGCTATAACTGCGCTGCATTTTTCCCACTAAAATTTTTTTTTTCTTACTCTAATGCTAACCCTAAAACTTACCCTAACCTACGTATATCCAGAACCTACCTAACCCAAGTAAACTACCTATCTAAACTATATATATATATATATATATATATATATATATATATATATATATATATATATATATATAATTTTTTTTTTTTTTTTTCCCCTAAACCTAAATCTGTCCCTAAACCTTTCCTTAACACAAGTCTACACTAAACCTACGTACCTAAACTACCTAAATTATATTTTAAATCAATTTTTAATAAAAAAAAAAAATAAAAAATTTCAGAGAATACAAGGGGGATGGGGGGGTATCCCACAGATCAGCAAACGCTGATCTGTAGTTTATTGATCACTCTAAAAGTGATCAGATGGGGGGGAGCTTGGTGATCACTGCAAAACAGTGATCAAAGGGTTAATTTTGTATTTTAATACAGTTTGCAGGAACGCTGGATCACAATCTGGCACAATCTCTCTGTCTCTCTCCACCTCAGCAGTGCGCAAGATGGAGGGAGGCAGAGATATATGACAGGGACAGTAATTACAAATACTGTCCCTGTCATTCAGCATTTGCAACATGTGATTCGCTCATTAAGCGAATCGCATGTTGCAACAAACTTTCTACTGGTTGTTACTAAGTGTCCTGGTATCGGGACACTTAGTAACAAGCAGCCCGCGCTCTCCCATCGCTCCGTGCGGCTGCGATGGGAGAGTTTAACCCTTGATGTACCGGGACCGTCAAGGGTCCTTGGAGCAAATTTACCCTTGACAGTCCTGGTACGTCAAGGGTCGCTAAGGGGTTAACCTGTTCTCTACCAGGCACCCAGAAAGCACTGTTGACCGGGCCCTAGGCAGTTGGATGCCTTGCCCATGATCCGGCTCTGCTCTGACATGTTCCCTTTTGCTTTTAATTTTAAATATTGTTTAACCCCTTGAATGAAAGTTTCCTCCAGTGGTGTCTGTGTATATGGTGGTTTGCTTTTTGTTTTTCTGTTAATCATTTTTATTCCACAGTTCTGTGTGGCAGTATCCATTAACACCTGATCTTCTTGGTTTTATTTGGGGAGACTAGATTTGTTGTTGGATGTGTTTCTCCCTCTCTAGAACTCTGGTTGGGATACTTATGGTATGTCCCCTTGGTTCCTGTATTCCACAATGGGCAAATGTGAAAAGGGAGAATGGGACATTCCTCCCAGAGAAAAAAGCCAGTCATGGGTGTCCATGGTATTCTCTGGAGTGGTGACTGCCTTCCTGCACTGCTTTCTATTCCTGTCTTGGCTATCTGGAAAAATAGTGGTGCAGTTACTGGTTGGCGGTTAAGTAGGGCTCTCCCAGTCTGCTTCTCTAGTGAGCTTAGTCTGCAAGTGTCCTGCTTCCTAGTGGTATCTCCTTTAAACCCCCTGTGTTCCACAAGGACTATGAAAAGGATTTTTCACTCATGTCCAGTGTGTGGAACACAGGAACCATTGGGTGAAGTTCCCCTCCTCCAGATGGTGCTAGGTGTTTTGGTAAGGCTTCATCCCTTTCAGTAGCTGTGCGTTGCAATCTTTGGCTCAAAATTGAGTTGCCTAACCAATCTCTATGCATAATGGCTAGACCGCAGAGCAGCATTTTTGCAAGAAGTCCAAAGAGAAGAAAAGTTTGATTTGCACATATGATGAGTATTCTATCTAAGGTGTTTGGACCATTTGCTGTGCACTTTTCAATAAAAAGGAGTGGGGGTTAATACCAGATCAGTTTTCACATATGTTAATTTGTTATTTAAAAAGGAAAAAAAAGTAAAATGATTATGTAACTAATTATATATTTATTCAAGTTGTGGTTTATTAAGGTGAAGAGCTTTGGCAAGACTTGTTATCCCTGGGGCACCTTCCAGAAAATAGTATGTGTGTACATTTTTACTTGGAATCATTTAGCTTGGTGTCGTTGCTGGATAAAGACCTGTTCGTTGTTAGAGCTGTTGTGCTGTGAACAGCGTCCTTGAAACGTATTGTTTTTATCGTGCTATAGAGGAGACTCAAGCATGTAAGCACCCATGAGGCCAAAAACCTTTTGGTCTCTTCTATTTCTTGTACATTTTCACTTCTATCTTGTGCTACTCTACCATACATTTTGAATTTTACAGCTTTTGTTTGCCAATGGCATCTATCTATTGTGGTTTTCTTTTCTTGAGAGAGATTTGTCTCGTATGAAGTGTCATTTCTTAAACTTTGGGGCATGCATATAAAATAAGAATTGAGCGATTCTGAAGCAAGCAAACTGCAACCTAGTAAAGAAATAAATTATTGTAAAGCAAATCACTGAAGACCTTCAGCATTAAATGTCAATATGGATTTTTAAGAGTTTAAATCAATGGGAATTGTGTTCCCTGTAGTGAGGTTAACATGTTCTAGAATTGTCCCGTTTAACTCTTGTACATCTGCCTCTTGTGTGTGTTGTAGTTTTATTTTTATCTGGTTTTACCTGTTGAAGTTTCATATTGATAACAGTCATACTCTATTTTTATTTATTTATTTTCATGGAAAGCAACTTTTTTTGAAAGCTTGTGACAAAAAAAAACAACCTCATAATCTGGACAGTTTGAAGGCGTGATGCTGCCCTGTTTCCCCAGCTTTAGTGTCTCAGGTGGGTTGACTGATCCAAATCTGCATCGGCTTGTATGATTGGCTGACATCCAGTTGGATTGACCATTTGGCGCTGTGAACTGTGTGGCCTCCTCATATATTTCTGTGCAGACTTGAATGATCTAACTGTCTATTTTGAACAACCTGATTGAGGTCCCTGGGCATGTAAAAGCCCTCATACAAATATATGTAAGTGTTCATTATGTTCATTTATGCTGCCCCTGCTTTTATAACTTGCACTAATTTTTGCTTTCCTCTTCGTTATTGTCCATACACAAGTACAATACATGTTTACTACTCTGCACATTGACACTGCAAGTAAAGGTACAGTGGCTAGACCTACACAAAACACAGCTCAAGTAACTTTGTGAGTTTGATAAGTAGTCAGTCAGCCTACAAGAGGTGCAGTTGTGGAACAAACTAGCTGCATAATGGAGGAGAAATAAACATTTCCAAGATTGCCATTGATTTTTTTTTTTTTAAATGCGGCATTTTAACCCCTTAACAACAAATGATCAGAGGAGTGGATTCCCCTTAAGGAATTTGAACGGCGGGGTCTGATAATAAAAGGGCGCTGTGAGTACAAAATACGTGATTTGATAGGATTGTCATCAGTCCCTTAGGCAAGGACACCTGGTCCTGACATGTCACCAGTATTTAAGGTGTTAACCTGTCGAATGCTTTGTAATGTCTTGAATATATCTTTAGAATTCAACTGGCTAAAAGGCCCT
This sequence comes from Rhinophrynus dorsalis, assembly GCA_037306005.1. Lineage (NCBI taxonomy): Eukaryota > Metazoa > Chordata > Amphibia > Anura > Rhinophrynidae > Rhinophrynus > Rhinophrynus dorsalis. Next base: position 356,384,653 of record CM074719.1, on the reverse strand, counting down.
GTTTAAGGCTGTGGGGAATTTTCATTTGTCCTCAATAGTGCAGTTCCAGAATTGCACCTAAATGTGAGTGCTTGGCTGTGTGTCCCACATGTGGCTGGCCTCTCCCCATCAACCCCTTTCCTTATTTATTTTTTTTATTTATATAGACCTCCTTCAGGTGGGGGCATCAGGAGTACTCCTGATGGGCTTTCCCTTGACCCCCAGCTGTTGATATCCCAGCCAGTAGCACCGGGAGATCAAAACGAGCAACGTGCTCTCTTCCTTCCACTACTACTTGAACATCTAGGTAGGCATTGGTGCAGTTGGGCAAAGCCTCCTCACATCACCAGTGACATGGGGAGGCTTTCCCTGATCCTGGACTCCCCTACCTGGAAGTTATGGTAGAGCCACACTGCTCTCCATCATTGACTGTATTGATCTCCCATATCGTTTGGCTGGGGGGGACATCCAGTGTGGTGTGTCCTGATGCTGTAGACATGAGGTCTGATTAAAAATGAAGTTAAAGGGATAGTAATACTTAAGTATTACTAATCCCTATAGCAAAGTACTACTAAAAAAAACGTATTGCCCCCAGTGCAATACCCTTTATGGTTTAAGAGATGATCGCTTCTAAAGTTGCCCTCGCCCTCCCCCTCCCCCTTCCCCATAGTCTGCGTTGTAGCTGTCTGCAGGGAAGAAAGCCATACGACTTTCAGGCGGCTCTCCAGCACAGCCGGATCGCGTTCCTAAAAAAGAGAACTTTCACTGAAATGGTCTTCTACGTGTGCTTGGTTTGCAAGCACACGTAGAAGACCGTTTTAGTGAAAGTTTTTTTTTTTTTTTTTAATTGATGCTATCGCGCCTGATGATCTATGACTGGATTTCCCTTCAGTCAGCTAGAATGCTGACTATGGGGGAGGAAGAGGGCAACTTTAGAAGCGATGAAGAGATGACACTGGGGGCAATACTTTGTTTTGTTAGTAGTACTTTACTATAGGGATTAGTAATACTTAAGTATTTTTATCCCTTTAAAGGGATAGTAATACTTTGTTTCAACAAGCTTTAATATTATACTTGGTAAATGAATCAAAGTATCTACGTCTTGTTGATAAAACTTTTATAGTTTTCATGTAATATCCTTGTAAACTTTCCCCCTCCCATCTTCAGAATTTATTTTGACGTCTGTTGTAGATTTGGGTCGCTTGGGGTCATGATTTTTTTTTTTTTTTTTTTTTTCTGCATGTCGTTGAGCTGCAGGGTTTTCCGAGGGACATAGGAGATTTCTTTTGGTGTGCCCTGTGCCTCCGCAGGGAAGGGGGTCACTTATTTCATGACTCATAATGACCCTTATCGTAATGCAAATGACGTTGGATATGGTAAGTTAAGATTATTCCTTTATTAAATGTAGATATCCTCTCAGCACTCTGTTCTTTGACTTTCTATAGTGTTGCTCATTAGCAATGAGAGGTTAGTTTTTTACTCTGTGAACAAAAGTATTATTAATATAGGTAAGTAACTGTTGTTGTCACATACATATCATGCTGTGTATGATTCACATCTGCTCTGTTCAGGGGGTATTGGATTATGGGATGGTTGCTGTTGAACTACATTTTATGTAGATCTGCCCCAATTTGAACAGCGCAAGAGTAGATGTGAGCATTTTACCTCTAGTTGATCTGAGAGAATGCAAGACTAGACACATTAGGAAAGATGTTCTGAGTAACAGATGTATTCAGTTGTCTTTAGAACTGGGATGCTGATTGGAGGTAGAAAATTTAAATGGCAACGAGTCAGTTAGTTTGTAGCATGATGTGTTTTATCATGAATAAATGCTGTAAAAGCGCGAAACACGTTGATTAACACCATAGTCAACAAATTGCTGCTACCCCCTCTGTAAGTCATGCTGTATTTGTTTTGGAGACATCTGGAAAGCCGGTATAAGTTTTAAATTGTCAAATAAAGATGACTTATTTTAAGGAGATACAAGTATAGAATTGTCTGCTTTGCTATTTTTACATCATAAGTGGTGCATTTAAGAAATAATGTTGGAAACACCCTGTCACAGGAACCACCGGGCTCCTGGATGGGCCTGAGGGCCAGCCTTCTGCCCACAGACTATGGACCTAGCCCTGGAACAGTGTATGGCCTCCCCCTGAGACTAATCTCTGCCCTGTTTGCCCCCTTGCCATGGAGATGTCCCCAGCTCCCCACAAGCAGAGCCCCAGGCCATTGAGAGCCCAGAGACTGTGGATGTTTCTGGGCCCAAAGAGACTGACAACCATGGACTGCTGGCTTGCTTCCAAGGAAATGGGCAGTAAGAGTTAATTATTTGAGTTTGGGCAAAGTTACTTCCAATGTGTGTTCTAGCCACTCAAGCCAGTGTATTGTGAACTGTACTGAGACCCCCATGCCGTGTGTTAATTCATTCATGCCCCTCAAGTCTTTGTGTCCGTTGCCTGAGTTCCTCAACCCTTTTGTATTAGTAATGCAAATATTTCTGTGCCATTGTAATTGCTTGGACCCTTTTCTGTTGGTCCTTTGTCTTGTATGTTGTGACTATTATCCTTGTGACTCACCTATTGTTACTGGTTGGCCCATGTATTTCAATGTCAGGTTTGTGTATAAATGTGTGGTTTGTTCCAATAAAGTCAGTTGTTGTTCTAACCCCCAAGACACTGGTGTTGTCTGATGCTTTGGGTAAAGCTTGCTGTATCTAGAGTTCTGGTTACCCTGACACTAGTTTTGCCTGGTGATTGGCGTATATTGCTGTATGCTGTTGGATGTCCTTTTGGCTTGTAGTGGAAGAAGTGACCATTGATGGGGACACCAAGGCTGGGTATCCGCTGGTACCGTCACATTCACCCCAAAACCTAAGCAGGCCTGGTCCGAAAAAGAGGTGCACTGGCACAAAGCTGACAAGCCCACCTTCTGGTCTACCTCAGAGAATAGGTTATCTGTGTCTTTTTCCATGGCACGTAGGCAGTTTGTTGCCAAACAGTGTGTGTTTGGGTAATTGCAAAAGGTTGCCACATAGATATAAAGTATTCTCCTCCATGTTTAATGTCCAGAGTTCCTTGTTCTGAGCAAAATAGTCTCTTTTTGGACTCGTCGTTGAAGATGGAGTTCTTGCATCCAGTCATTACTGCCATGTGTCTTGCAGAGTCTGACTTAACTAGACATGAAAAAAAAATGCTTATTGGCACATTCCTATCCTCACAATCGGCGCTTCCTAAGGCATGCTTTCCAAGATTGTATATTTCAGTTTACCCCCATCTCTTTTGGGCTGGTGTCCACTCCACTGGTTGTTCATAAAGGTTTGGACGGCCTTGGCAACTCTCATTCTCTCTCAAGGAAACTGTCTGGATGACTTTTTGCTGAAAACGCAGTCAGGGGAAGCCTTATTAATTCCGGGTCTGTCTTTTATAAATCTTTATTGATTTTTATAAATCTTTAAATACATTACATACTTTTGTTTAATATGCCATTCTTCAAATAACTAATCTAAATTCTCCATCCACACATTCACTCAACTATACAATCACTTCCATCTTTAACCTGTTCTCTCTCATTAAGCACAGGGGTTTAATTCTACCACATTATCCTAAAAACTCAAGGGGAAATATCCTTTTCTATTTAGGATTAAATTCAGAGTACCCCCTGATAATTAACTCCAAATTCCGTACTAACTCATAATAGTTCTTATTTGTATCCAAGGGCCCCAAATGTTCTTATTTTTGCAACACAAATCAAGTTATGTTCAGGAAATATCTTTCTGAATCACATTGAAAATCAGTCTGAATCTTTATTTCTTTCCAACTCGGAGCTTGGACCCTCCAGTCTATTCCAATATCTAGCAATATATTAACACACAAATCTCTATTACTTTTATTTTTAACAGGATGCTCCATGTGAAATAGAAACAACTGAGGACTCAACACAATTTGAATCTGAAACAAATCTCTAAACAGTTCAGTTACCTTAGTTTTGAGACCAGCTAACCCAGGGCAGTCCCACCATATGTGTAACTGGGCACCTACCTCCTCTATACACATCCAACACTGGTTCAAAACTCCAGTCTGATATCTGCACAGGAGGTGCCATCTTTGGACCAATTTGTAATATTGTTCATGCAGATCTATACAATGAACAGCACGTCTAGTAACCCCTCCATGCCTTGCAACAATCCTGTAAAGGCAAAAATATTTCTATATCCGCCTCCCATCTGCAGAATGTACGTGGTTTCTTAGGTAGTTTATTTTCGCCAAAACACTCAATTCTTGTAATAATGAGTACCCATTTGAGCTTTAGCGATCATTACTCCTATATCGGAATGTGAAATATTTTTCGTTAATGCTTTTATTCTAAAATATTTAAATATGTCGTTGGAAACTAATCCATACTTCTGTTGTAGTTCTGGAAAAGAAAACAAACTTTCTTCATCAAAAAAGGTCTGAAATCAATGTAATACCTAAAGCCTCCATCGCACAAGACTCAAATCGTCCAGGTATAAAGATATTATTTCAATAGGGGAAGAATGGTTCATATAGCCATCTGCTCTAAAGAGCCAATATTGTTTTCTAAATGTATAAATCCATTTAATTCTACCACTATCTTATTATCAATCTTCAATTCACCAAAGCGGGAAGCCTCCAGCCAAAAAAAAATGAAGGTATCATGGCCCATACTTTTAACAAATTCTATATTCTGCCAGCCCAGATCATCCCTCGCTTAATGTCCCACATAATGAAATGTGATATTATACGTTCTTCATGAATTCTAGCAGAGTCTGGATAACCGAAGCCATCCAGGTTTAAACTTCTCTTCAAAGAATTCCTAGGAATTCTTCGTGTCCCAAATAGAACTAGCTATAAGCAGATCTAACTCCCTCAAAATACCCACCGGGACAGGAATCGGAATGGCCCTAAACAGGTAAACAATCTTTGGCAGCAAATAAGATTTAACTACACTTATACGCCCCATCCACGAGACTTCTATAATTAGAATAGCCACCATACACATCCAGTAGCTCTAACACTCTTGAAAAAGATCCTTCAGGAGAGGACAGGGTCAGAAGGATGTCATCTGCATACAGTGAAACCAGATTATCCTGAAGACCTATCCTTATTCCTTGAATTCTCAGAGAAACTCTTAGCAAAGCTGCTAAGGACTCTCTTGTCAGGGCATACAAAAGGGATGACAATGGGCAACCCTGTCTAGTGCCATTTCAGATGAACAGGTGTTGCAGGAACTCCTACAGAACAAGGTTATAGAGGAGGTACCATTGACTCAGAGGTTCCAGGGCTTTTACTCAACGCTTTTCTCTGTTTTAAAGACTTATGGAGAACTTTGTGCGATTCTAGACCTAAAGGATCTGAATCATTACCTACAAATTCAGCATTTCAAGATGGAGACGGTAATGTTGTCAATCAAACTGATTCAGCCAAGAGTCTTCCTATCCCGCATAGACCTAAAGGATGCAAACCACCACATCCTGATCAGATCATCTCACAGGAAGTTCTTGAGGTTTCACATCTTAATGAACCATTATCAGTTCCGAGCACTTCCATTCTGCCTGGCTTCGGCCCCTCTCGAGAGTTCATAAAGGTCCTGACAGTAGCCATGGCGGAGTTAAGGAGCACACATCTAATAAAGGTTCTGCCCTACCTGGATGATGTTCTAATCATAGGAACACCATTTCAGCTTGCACAATCAAACACGATCACTTGCAGGCAGCTGTTGTAGGACATCGGTTTGTTAATAAACACCAAAAAGAACATACTTCATCCATCTCGGAACCTTCAGTTCCTCAGGATAGACTTCAACACCAGACACAGCGTTGCGACCCTGTCCTTGGAACATCAGGATCCCACCTTCGCCCAAGTAAGAGTTCTTAAAGGGATAGTAATACCTAAAATGTAAAAAAAAATATGTTGTAGGGTTTATCCCCCTGAGTAAAACATGAGTACTCCCACTGCTGAAAGATGTTTAATTCAAAAGTTATTAATTTTCAAAGTTGAATTTTTTAGGTGCAATATCACAGTGGCCTGAAATTGTACAGTGGTGCTGTTGCTACACGATCCTATGGAGATTTATGGTCCTGAGACCAGAGCTGTCCATAGGATCGTGTAGCAACAGCACCACTGTACAATTTCAGGCCACTGTGATATTGCACCTAAAAAATTCAACTTTGAAAATTAATAACTTTTGAATGAAACATCTTTCAGCAGTGGGAGTACTCATGTTTTACTCAGGGGGATAGACCCTACAACATATTTTTTTTTACATTTTAGGTATTACTATCCCTTTAAGACATCCAATCCACACTGCAGAATCCTTCTCCAGGCTACTAGGACATCTGTCAGCACAGCAGATACTTCCATGGTCCAAGAACCACTCCAGGTCCACTCAGCAAAACTTCCTACAATACTATCGGAAGGATCCCTCCAACATGAGTCTAAAGATACTGATTTTTCTCACCACAAGAAGGGAATTGGCTTGGTGGATCTCGACACGAAATTTGGCAAAAGGTTGTCCCATGTTAGACCCGACATGGCAGATTCTCACCTCGGATGCAAGTCTGCAATGGTAGGGTGCAAAATGTAACCAGCAGACAGCTCAAGGCACATGGTCCAATCAGGAGTCCAAACTCCATATCAACGTTTTGGAACTCTTGGCAGTCTAGAAAGCAGTTAGACACTTCCAACCATGTCTTATGAGGCAAGCAGTGCTGGTTCGGTCCGACAATGTCTCAACAGTACGTTATCTCCTGAATCTGGGAGGAACCAGGAGTGTTGGCTCAACAGGCTGGCGGTCAACATCTTGTCTTGGGCGGAGAAGCATCTGTTGGCATTAACAGCCTCTTATTTGTCCTTCCACCTGAATGTACAGACAGACTACCTCAGTCAGACTAAGATGAACCAGGGTGAGTGGAGTCTCAACAAAGTCTTTCAATCCCTGACAGAAGTGTTAGGGTCTCCATCCATAGACCTCATGGCCAAAGTACAAAACGAAGTGTCAAACTTACATCCCAAGGTGGTCAGAAACCCAGACAGCAGGACAGGACACTCTTCACTTCCCATGGGAATTTGATCTGGCTAACATTTTTCCACCCATCCCGATTCTAGCAGAGGTAGTTCGGGAAAATAAGAAACAAGGCTAATGTTATCCTCATTGCCCCAAACTGGCCTCGGAAGATATGGCATGTGGATCTATTGCAGTTATCAGTCATACCTCCAATACCTCTTCCAGACATCCCAGACCTACTAACTCAGGGACCCATAACTCACTGCAACCCTGCCTTCTTCCAACTGGAGGCTAAACGGGAGTCTGATCCTTCAAGGTATTTCTGAATCAGTTGCGGATAAGATTATAAAAGGCAGACAACCATCCTACATGAAAATTTATCATAGAATATGGTCCATCCTCCATCGCTGGTGTATTGCGGAGGGCTTGAATAGACAATCCATCTCTCTGCCCAGAATTTTGGATTTTTTGCAGTTTGGCTTCAATAAAGGATTAAAGCCTGTTTCTTTAAAAGTCCAGCTCTTCGCAATCTCTGCAGTCCTAGCCATCCCATTTGCATAGAATTTTCTTATCAAGAAATTCATGATGGTCATGTCAAATAAAGCAACCATACATGACAGTTCCTCCCTGGGACCACAATCTGGTCCTAACTCAACATTCATCTCATCCATTTTTTGAACGACTAGACTCCATCTCTATGAAACACCTCACCGTAAAGACTGTTTTTCTCACAGCAGTCACTTCTGCTAGGAGAATAGGGGAGCTTCAAGCTCTGATGTCTGTCCCCCTCCCTTACCTAGTCTTTCACCAGGACAAGGAGGTGTTACGTCCTCATTACTAATTTCGCTCCAATGTTGTTTCTCAATTCCATCTGAACCAGGAGATTGTTCTGCCATCATTTTGTCCAAATCCTACAAAAGACTTAGAAACCCCTTCATAACTTAGATGTTTAGGCATCTAACAAGATTTATCTCAAGCGAACTCAGCATATTCGCAAGACTGAGTCTGTTTGTCCACCATTTTGGAAAATTTAAGGACTGTGCAGCCTTCAAGCCATCCATTTCTCACTGGAAAAGAAACTGTATTAAGCTCGCTTATGACTCAGCTGAGATTGAATCTCCTCAGGGTATCAAGTCTCATTCAACCAGGGCTGCCTCCAGATCATGGGCTCAGAAGGCAGCAGCTTCCCTGGAGGAGATCTGCAAGCTGCCACACGTTCATCCATTTCAACCTTTGCCAAATATTACAGACTAGATCTTCTAGCATTAGTGGATGCCAAATTTAGCAGGAAGGTGCTGGAGGCAGCTATTCCCCATTGACACTCATGTTTACCCTCCCTATATGGCCAGGGTACTGCTCTGGTAAGTCCCACATATGCCGTGTAACGGACACAGAGGAAAAGGTGAAATTCAGTCACCGATATTTGTTTTTCCTCTGTCCTTCCATGACAGCCCATCCCTAAATTTGGTTAGTATTTTGTATCGTTACCAATTCTATAAGCTGTACATTTTGTAATAACTATTGTAAATTACCACGAAAAAGCATCTAACCTCTAGCTCTCATTGCAGCTTGGTGAAAAGTATAACTGTAGAGGGGAGAACTGATGAATATTTTGTACTTTTTTTTTTTTTTTTTTCTTTTTCAATTGGTCCTACCAGCCTGGAGGCGGAGCCAGTTGCCCACATATGCTGTGGAAGGACACAGGAAAAACAAATCTGACTGAACAATCTCATCATCCATAGGTTTACGAATCTGTGTGATTTCAAACCTAAGATCGCCAATATTCTTTTCAAGATCTGTTTTAATTCTCATGTATAGAGTCTCTAAGGCTTGATTCAGTCCCACAGTTATTGCACCTGCTTTCTCCACACTCTCACCCATTACTTGTTCTGGTGACAACTTAGCAGAGGAAAGTTATTTGCCTATGACCTGGGTGAGCAAAAGGAACTAATTAGTTGTCTCTTAGGTTTATCCTTTTTACTAGATCAGTCCACCTTCTTCCCCTTCTCTTTTGGAGCCATCTCACTCAAAGGTATACCATATCTTAACCTGATCTTGATTAATTTCAATCACTGAAAATTACACAGGACTTATAGACCACAAGATAAAAAATATCTGGCCTCTGGTCACATAATATTCTTCAAAAAATAGGGAAAAAAAATATCCCTTAATTCCCCAATCTATTGAGACTGAAGTACTAATATATAGGGCAATCCGTTCCAATTCACTTTTCCCAGACTAAAACGTCTTCCATCCAGCATACATTGTCACTATATGGATATCCAGCATTTCATACTCATTTCATACTCACTGGGGTGCCTCCCAGTGCAGTTATTACGGGCATTCACAGCGCTCACCAAATTATCATCGCTGGATATTTTCTACACGCCTAGGTCTTCTCCTAAACAAAGTATCTCAGCTATGTGTGTACATTTTCTGATGCTTCTTGCCTCTGGATTCCTGGTGCTTTAACAGGCAGCTAGCTGTAAATCAGGCCTCCGTGATATGTGAACACAGCTACCGCCAAACTCCTTCTGCACAATTCAGCTAGCCCCAGTGGGTAGATTATTCTTCGGATTTGGTCCACATCCAGCGACCTCGCTGATCTTACAAATAGAATCCTCTACAAACCTGGGACCAGCAGTGGAAACTGGGACAAGGGCGGGTTTGTGCTAGGCCATCGTCACGAACCCTCCATCGGAGCTCCACACCTCCCCCACACGCGTTCTATGTCATCATGTCCCGCTCCTTGTATTCAGGGTCTGTCTTACATGTTCATTCTGGAGCAACACTGATTGTTTCTCAATCTCAAAAATTTGGTTCTGTTGCCGGTCCTCCATTTCCTCTGTATCAGATTCAACATTCTTCTGGGGAATGTATTTTTACCAGACAAAACTTTGTTGTCCCTTCAGGTTAACAAATGGTATCTAGTCTGTCTGATGGCGTTGGGAGTACATGAGGGTACCAGGCAACCTAGTTTCTGCTCTGGATGCAGTCCTGTCTGCTCCATTTCATACATGGGAGCTGCAGCTTAAAATTCTCTGGAATTGGTCCAGACAACCTCTCCCATGTTGTATCTTTCTGACAGAATGAAGGCAAACTTTTGTTGGTGGCTTCAGAGGCCCAATCTATCCCTGAGGGTGGTCACTGGTTATCACATAAGGGTCATAGTCATGATGGATGCCAGCCTGACTGTGTTCCTCCACTCTGGGTCCTCAGACTGTTCAGGGTCTTTGGAGCAGGGTGGAGAGCATTCTATTCACCAATATTCTAGACCTTCAAGTGCTTCACCTAGTCCTGTGCCTTTGGGCTCAGTCCTTCCCAGGGATCCCTTGTGCAGGTCCAGTCTGACAGTGTGGTGGCTTACATCAGCTGTTAGGGAAGGACCAGATGTGCAGCCACATGGGTAGATGTCCAGCTTATTCTCATTTGGGAGGAGGATCGCGTGCCAGCTCACATTGTTTTCATATTTCAGGGGTAGAAAACATTGTTGGGCAGACTTTGTCCCCAGCCCCTGAAGCTCAATGTGTATTCAACTCGATAACTCGACTGATGTCTCCTGGATGTTGGACCTAATGGCTTCTCAGCTGAACTGCAAGGTTCTTCAGTCCTGGGATCCTCCTAGCTGTTGCGGTCGACTTGGTAGTTTCATGGCATTTTCCTCTGGTGTAGGTTTCCTCCGTTTTCAGATTCGCAAGGTATGGAGGAAAAAAAAAAGGATGGAACGGGTACTTATCATACTGATTGCTCTATTTTGGCTCCATCAGGCCTGGTTTTCAGATCTTGTCAGTCTATCTGTGGCAGAGCTGCTATTTTGGCTCACTCTGAGTTTGGAACTTTTAACACTGAGTGCACTGTGATCCACAGGTGAAGTTTGATTTAACGGCTTCGCTTTTGAAGCGAGCATCTTGAGCGAGAGAGAGAGGTTATTGCTACATGCTTGAAATCCAATTTCTTCCAACGCGCTTGAAGGGATGTGGTCTCTTTTCTGTAAGAAGTGTGAAGACTGGTGTTTTGTGACTGCTAATGTTAGACTTCTGGCTTTGCTTCAGGATGGCCTTTAGATAGGGCTTTGGCTTAAATTTCAGATTTCAGCACTTCTTTTCCAGAGGTATAAACGTAAAAAATCTGCGCACTAATCCAATCTCAAAGGTTATACATTCAAAGTGGATAGGACATACAACATAATTGCACAAAAAATATAAATAGCCAATAATGCAAAAAAACGGAAAACAAAATAAATAGTGAGAAACAATGATGACAATAACAGCACCAAGTGTACAGTAAAAATGTATAAATGTGCTGCCGAATCTAAACCCACATACAGTTTGAATAAATATAAAACATAAAATAGGAACAGATACTTAAGTCCCATAAACAACTCGTCCGGAATCGGATCCTCTTCTAAAGAAAAGACAGAAGTGGAATCCTTAGAACAGCTTGAGTCCCGGAGTGTGTCAAGCAAAGGAAAGAGAAGGGACAAATCATAAAGTAGCAGTCTCCTCCACCAAAGTCTCCCGCACTCGTGTATCTTACTTACAAAATAGTAATAGTATTAGCGGGCATATCGGACTTCTCTACCGATTCTTCAACTCTTTATTATAGAGTCCGTACGCTTAATAGTGTTCTTATCTCCAAAACACACCATGGACCATCCAATAATCGGAAAACAGCTTTATTCTAAAACATATAGTTTAAAATCTTCTTAAACACTTATATCATGGATCACAACCCACACATCCCGTAGTACCTCACCGATGAGACGAATGGAGACCCGCTCCTTCCAAATCACTCTGCGAGGTACAGCGTCTGTCGTCACTGCCTGTATCAATGATTCCGGTTCTGGACAGTTTGAATGGGTAGTCGGTCCACTCTCTGATTAGCTCCGCCCAACGCGTTTCGTAATAGTTACTTCATCAGGGGTGAATCCGAGATTGGATGGTCCCTCATATATATACATTTCCAAAATCATACCTTTAATCAATCACCAATGAAACAATTTAAATCTATCACTACATTCAAACCTTTAGGTTGGAGACATTGCAACTTAAAGATCCATTCTGTCTCTTTTCTAGAGACCTTTTGAACAATATTACCCCCCCTCCAATTCTTTGTTACCACCTCAATTGCAGTAAAAGTTAACAAATTGGGATTACTTTCATGGAACTGTTTAAAATGTTCGGATACACTGTGAGGTTTGGACTGAGTTCGTATATTCCACATATGTTCATTGATTCTCACATGTAGAGGTCTAGTAGTGCGACCCACATATTGGAGTCCACACGGACATTCCAGTAGGTACACTACATTTATACTCTTACATGTAATAAATCCCTGAACATCATATTGTTCCTTAGTCACATTAGATGAGATGTTCAACTTTTCTGCCTTTATAGCTGCTAGTCTTGCATACCTTACATTTACCACATCTAAAAAAACCTTTTATATTCTGCTTAAAATATCCTACTGCAGGTTTTTTATTGATAAAACTATGTACTAATCTGTCTCTAATTGTGGGAGCTCTTCTAAATACAACCCGTGGCTTCTCCGGAAGGAGTTTTTTCATATCATCATCTTTAAGCAAAATGGGCCAATATTTTCTAATAATTTTCTTAACCAAATAATGGTCTTCACTGTAGCCCGTAATAAGAGTGATTTTATTTCTATCCATTTTCAGACATTTTGTACTTCCCTTTTCTGAGTTAATCAAGGAGTTACGTTCCATGGCCATAACTGTATCAATATCCTTTTCTAAACGAACTTTCGGATATTTCTTTATTAAAAAATCTTTCTTAATGTCCTCGACTTGGGCCAGGAAAATGTCCTGACTGGAACAATTCCTACGGGCTCTGATAAATTGACTCTTTGGTACATTTAATAGCCACGGGCGATGGTGACAACTGTCTAAAGGGATATAGGTGTTAGTCTGTCCCTTTTTTATACATCTTTGTTTGTAACTTACCATTCTCTACATAGATACAGAGATCCAGAAAGTTCACTTGTTCACAACTGACCTCACTAATAAATTTCAAATTGTAAGGATTAATATTTAACTCATTGACAAATTCTTCTAAAGACGTATTGTCTCCTTCCCATATAAATATACAATCGTCAATGTATCTTCTCCACAATTTAAGATTCTTATTGGTATCTAATCGAGGTTGGATGAATTCCTCCTCCCACAACCCCATCAATAAATTTGCATAACTGGGTGCAAAGCGCGTACCCATCGCCGTCCCAAGTATCTGCAAATAAAATTGATTTTCCACCCAAAAATAGTTGTTATTTAGAATAAAATCAATACCTTCTATTAAAAAATTAATCATGTTTTTCGGAAGTCTATCCTCCTTTTCTAAGAAATGTCTCACTGCTCTAATACCATCCTTATGAGCAATCACACTATATAGTGAACTGACATCGCAGGTAACAAGAAATCCATGATCTTTCCATTCATATTCTGAAATACAATGTATAACATCTCCTGAATCTTTCAGATAAGAGGGAAGAGATTGAACACTGGGTTGTAAAAATAAATCTATATACTCCGACAGTCTACATGTGATGGAGTTTATTCCCGAAACAATAGGTCTGCCAGGGGGATTCTGGATTGGGGGATTGGAGAAACCAATCATTTATAACATTAGTCAAAATAAATTATCGATAGAACAAGAAAAAGTTTTACAAAAAAGTTTGAAATATGCACCGTCCAAAAGACTTAATAAGTTTGAAACCTTTATAGACGTTCATAAATTCATGAGAAATCTGTCTCTTAAAAAATATTTTATGAATAGAGTTGAACCAGAGTTGAAATCCACAGTTGATTTTCCACATTCGGGTCTTAAATGTAAGTCCACTTTTAACCCAATATCAACTAATAGTGTATTTATGGATACCTTTAAAAAGGCCGTGTTAGATGATGTAGTACAAGTAAAGACTGATAATAATAAACGCAATAATTTAACTAGAGTTGAAAAAGAAAGCCTTAGAGAACTACAAGATAATGAGAACCTAGTTATTAAACAAGCGGATAAGGGAGGAGGAGTAGTAGTGATGGATAAGGATAAATATAACAAAGAAGTGATGAGACGACTCAATGATGAAAATACATATAAAAAATTAAGGAAAGACCCTACAGTTAAGATTAAGGACCAATTAGGTATATTACTTAATGGTGCAAAAATAAAGGGGATTCTAGATGAGAACGAGTACAATTATTTGAATATATCCCATCCGATTATACCAGTTTTTTATATACTCCCTAAGATACATAAGTCCTTGGAGAATCCCCCTGGCAGACCTATTGTTTCGGGAATAAACTCCATCACATGTAGATTGTCGGAGTATATAGATTTATTTTTACAACCCAGTGTTCAATCTCTTCCCTCTTATCTGAAAGATTCAGGAGATGTTATACGTTGTATTTCAGAATATGAATGGAAAGATCATGGATTTCTTGTTACCTGCGATGTCAGTTCACTATATAGTGTGATTGCTCATAAGGATGGTATTAGAGCAGTGAGACATTTCTTCGAAAAGGAGGATAGACTTCCGAAAAACATGATTAATTTTTTAATAGAAGGTATTGATTTTATTCTAAACTATTTTTGGGTGGAAAATCAATTTTATTTGCAGATACTTGGGACGGTGATGGGTACGCGCTTTGCACCCAGTTATGCAAATTTATTGATGGGGTTGTGGGAGGAGGAATTCATCCAACCTCGATTAGATACCAATAAGAATCTTAAATTGTGGAGAAGATAAATTGACGATTGTATATTTATATGGGAAGGAGACAATACGTCTTTAGAAGAATTTGTCAATGAGTTAAATATTAATCCTTACAATTTGAAATTTATTAGTGAGGTCAGTTGTGAACAAGTGAACTTTCTGGATCTCTATCTATGTAGAGAATGGTAAGTTACAAACAAAGATGTATAAAAAAGGGACAGACTGTAACACCTATATCCCTTTAGACAGTTGTCACCATCGCCCGTGGCTATTAAATGTACCAAAGAGTCAATTTATCAGAGCCCGTAGGAATTGTTCCAGTCAGGACATTTTCCTGGCCCAAGTCGAGGACATTAAGAAAGATTTTTTAATAAAGAAATATCCGAAAGTTCGTTTAGAAAAGGATATTGATACAGTTATGGCCATGGAACGTAACTCCTTGATTAACTCAGAAAAGGGAAGTACAAAATGTCTGAAAATGGACAGAAATAAAATCACTCTTATTACGGGCTACAGTGAAGACCATTATTTGGTTAAGAAAATTATTAGAAAATATTGGCCCATTTTGCTTAAAGATGATGATATGAAAAAACTCCTTCCGGAGAAGCCACGGGTTGTATTTAGAAGAGCTCCCACAATTAGAGACAGATTAGTACATAGTTTTATCAATAAAAAACCTGCAGTAGGATATTTTAAGCAGAATATAAAAGGTTTTTTTAGATGTGGTAAATGTAAGGCATGCAAGACTAGCAGCTATAAAGGCAGAAAAGTTGAACATCTCATCTAATGTGACTAAGGAACAATATGATGTTCAGGGATTTATTACATGTAAGAGTATAAATGTAGTGTACCTACTGGAATGTCCGTGTGGACTCCAATATGTGGGTCGCACTACTAGACCTCTACATGTGAGAATCAATGAACATATGTGGAATATACGAACTCAGTCCAAACCTCACAGTGTATCCGAACATTTTAAACAGTTCCATGAATGTAATCCCAATTTGTTAACTTTTACTGCAATTGAGGTGGTAACAAAGAATTGGAGGGGGGTTAATATTGTTCAAAAGGTCTCTAGAAAAGAGACAGAATGGATCTTTAAGTTGCAATGTCTCCAACCTAAAGGTTTGAATGTAGCGATAGATTTAAATTGTTTCATTGGTGATTGATTAAAGGTATGATTTTGGAAATGTATATATATGAGGGACCATCCAATCTCTGATTCACCCCTGATGAAGTAACTATTACGAAACGCGTTGGGCGGAGCTAATCAGAGAGTGGACCGACTACCCATTCAAACTGTCCAGAACCGGAATCATTGATACCGGCAGTGACGACAGACGCTGTACCTCGCAGAGTGATTTGGAAGGAGCGGGTCTCCATTCGTCTCATCGGTGAGGTACTACGGGATGTGTGGGTTGTGATCCATGATATAAGTGTTTAAGAAGATTTTAAACTATATGTTTTAGAATAAAGCTGTTTTCCGATTATTGGATGGTCCATGGTGTGTTTTGGAGATAAGAACACTATTAAGCGTACGGACTCTATAATAAAGAGTTGAAGAATCGGTAGAGAAGTCCGATATGCCCGCTAATACTATTACTATTTTGTAAGTAAGATACACGAGTGCGGGAGACTTTGGTGGAGGAGACTGCTACTTTATGATTTGTCCCTTCTCTTTCCTTTGCTTGACACACTCCGGGACTCAAGCTGTTCTAAGGATTCCACTTCTGTCTTTTCTTTAGAAGAGGATCCGATTCCGGACGAGTTGTTTATGGGACTTAAGTATCTGTTCCTATTTTATGTTTTATATTTATTAAAACTGTATGTGGGTTTAGATTTGGCAGCACATTTATACATTTTTACTGTACACTTGGTGCTGTTATTGTCATCATTGTTTCTCACTATTTATTTTGTTTTCCGTTTTTTTGCATTATTGGTTATTTATATTTTTTGTGCAATTATGTTGTATGTCCTATCCACTTTGAATGTATAACCTTTGAGATTGGATTAGTGCGCAGATTTTTTACGTTTATTTCTTATTATAGGTTGTGTTCTATAGATTCTTGCTGCCATATCCATTCTTTTTTTGGTTATTCATACATAGTACTATCTGTCCCCTGTAGGAGAGCGCTCAACTGTTTGCAATATATAATTTTTCCAGAGGTATGTTGCCTTACTGCCTGATGTACAAATGTTTGTCCAGGGGGTGGCTTATGCGTGCCCTGTCTTTCGGGTATTCCCACCCCTGTATGGTATTTCAACCTGGTTCTTGGAGTGCTTTAGAAGGCTTCTTTTCAGCCCTTGACTTCAGTTTCCCTGCATTTCTGTCTTCCTGAAATCTTGGTGACTGTTTAGTATATTCCCATGGTTCCTATGTTCCATATAGGACATAAAAGAAAAGGGACCATGTTTGTGTACTTGCCGATTTCTTATCTTGGTCCATGTGGAACACAGGATTCCTCTCCTGGAGAAAAAACTGCGCGAGTCCCTGTTGGGGGCCTCTTGGGTTCTCTGGCTTATGGTATTCCCGATCATGTTCTGATTTCATCTTTGCTGTATGTTGAAACTAAGCATGTCCAAGTAGGGGTAAAGTGGATGGGGAGGGAGTCTGTCTTAGATTATCCAGGGTCTAAGAAGTGTCCCAAGCCCCTGGCACGCAAAGGATTAAAGAAACTCCAGTACCAAAAAAATGAAGCAACTTGATAGCTTTAAATATCACATACTTACAGCTAACATAACGGAAAACCTATTCATGTTACTTGTAAAATTAAATCCCATAGTAATACTTCGTTTTAACTTTATTTTATTTTGTAGGAATTAAAAAAAACATGAACGATATAAGTCTTATGTCTCAAACCTTTATGGTTTAAGAGATATTCACAAGCAAAGTTTCCCCTCCCGCCCCTTTTTCCTAGTGTAAGCCATCTCTTCTCAGATGTGAATCTAGTTGTAAGACTAGACAGATAACAGCAGGGGACATTCTTCTTTGTATGAAAACAATGAAATCCCTTCCCCCCCCCCTTGACAAGTTTTTCAGCTTTTTCCCTTATCTTAATTGAAGATTGTCCCTCTCTGCAGTCTACCTGGGCACCTTCCTTCTGATCTGGCTGTACAGGGGGGGGGGAATACTTTGCTTGTGAATATCTCTTAAACCATAAAGGTTTGAGAGATAAGACTTATATCATTCTTCATGTTTTTTTAATGCCTACAAAATAAAATAAAGATAAAATGAAGTATTACTATCCCTTTAAGACATGTAAATTAATTTAAGGAAATTGGGGGGGAAAAGCGGCAGGATTAACCCATTGACTGCTACAAACACTTGGTAATTATTTGATAACATGCAAAGAGTTACATTCTGTGTACTTCTTTACAGATATTCATATTCTCATCTTTTGCTTGTCCTTTGGACATTTTGCAGTGTTGCCATTACTTTTCTCACTGATGCTTCCTATCCTCAAGTAATGTGTACCATCTGTCACTGCAGCAGTGTAGAGTGGGAAAGTGGTAGCTCTGGCAATATTCTCCCTGTTATCACACTTGCTAGTTAATGTTTACCTGCTAGTCACAGGTTCTTACTGGAAAATAAACATTTGAATCTTCTAGTTGAGTGAGTAGAGCTATAATGCTTTCCTGGCTGCACAGTGTTCAGCTTCGCAGTACCTAAGGGCAGCATATACTGGTGGACCATTTATAACTTTAGGACCAATGATGCAACAGTTATAATCTAATCTCTGCATAATTTTCTATATGGACTTTATTTCCTTAGGGTGCAACGATTGTATTCAAATCAAAAATGTTCATGGCTTGTGGATTCTTGGTGGTGTAACCTGAACTTTCAGCAAAGTTCTGCTGCCTTGCAGATTACACTGTGTCCTCATGTTGGAACAAAGTGTGGTGTGCATGTACAGAGTTGGAGGGTCAATCACTAGCATGCAAACATGCTCTTGAGCTTTTCATAGCAGCTCTTGCGCATTCTCTCGTAAATGCTTTTACTCATTTGCATGCATTTGCATTAACCCGTTAATGACCAATGATGTGCCAGTACTGTCATGACTGTGCATTAAGGACTGGTGATGGTCCTGACATGTCATGAATTATTATTAATTTAATCAAAACGTTGTTCCCGGTGCTCTGTGATCACGGGGGAGTGTAAAATGAATTGCTCCAAGACCGGAGCAGTCCGTTTCAGCCCCCTCCATGGTGAGTCTGTACATGTGATCGCTCACAAACTGCCAAAAAGGCCTTGGTCCTCTAGTGCAGACATCTGGTCCTTAATGGGTTAATGTGTACACACAAACTTGTGTGTGTGCTTTCTATGGCTTAGTTTGGGTTGTGTAATGGAAGTTTAACAGTGTTCACAACAGGACATTAAAGTAGAGAGTATGATAACCTAAGGAGGCGATACAAGCGGCTAGATGGCGAGGCATACTGTCAAAAAGATAGTAAATTGTATCTTAATGAATCAACTTGGTCCACAACTCAGGCAAGGGAGACCAAGTATTCTGGCACAGGTGTTGATCCAAAAGGTCCTGTATGCTTGATGCAGGACCACAGCATTTTGATAAAGCTATAGTGGCTGTCCATAGTAAATGTGAAATGTCTTTACTGCAGTAGGAGTATGCCTGTTAAGTACCAGTAACTTCCTGGAGAAATGGCCTGATTGGCTATATAAACAGGTCTTCAAACTGGTATGTATGCTAGAAGTCCGCAGCAGTGCATGAAGTAATGCCACAACGTTATACCGGCAGGTGGTACTTTGTCTTGTTGGGACAATGCGCACTTTTCAATGTAGCTGTTTAGCAGACCTCTAAATGATTGTTCAGGTATTATGATCTCCTCATTTAAAATGGGACCATTGGTGAGGAGCATAGATCTTCATTTGTGCCATTACTGGCATCTTAATCGGCACCTGTTTTAGGACAGCAGTGGTAGGCATTGCCTTGAACATCTCAATTGGTGACAAATTGTTGTGCAAGCAAACGTTGTAGCTTGAGTAGGCGGTTGTACAGTGACTCTCTGGAGGTCAACTTCAAGATAGTGCTTAGCTGCCAAGTGTTTGTGATGTATCCTATAGCCACCAACCATGTTAAAGGTCTTCATAAATGCTGGTCGACCCAGCAGACAACCTTTTATACCCATGTGACCTATCGCTACTGGTCTGCAGTCATGTAAATACCAGTCAGGCTGTTGCTTGGTTGATTTGAATAACTGGCGCTGTGATTTCTATTTTGAGCATTAGTGTGAGAGAGGGGGGTGTGTGTGTGAGAGAGGGGGGTGTGTGTGTGTGTGTGAGAGAGGGGGGTGTGTGTGTGTGTGTGAGAGAGGGGGGTGTGTGTGTGTGTGTGAGAGAGGGGGGTGTGTGTGTGTGAGAGAGGGGGGTGTGTGTGTGTGTGAGAGAGGGGGGGGTGTGTGTGAGAGAGGGGGGGGTGTGTGTGTGTGAGAGAGGGGGGTGTGTGTGTGTGTGAGAGAGGGGGGTGTGTGTGTGTGTGAGAGAGGGGGGTGTGTGTGTGTGTGTGAGAGGGGGGTGTGTGTGTGTGAGAGAGAGGGGGGTGTGTGTGTGTGAGAGAGAGGGGTGTGTGTGTGTGTGAGAGAGGGGGGTGTGTGTGTGTGTGAGAGAGGGGGGTGTGTGTGAGAGAGGGGGGTGTGTGTGAGAGAGGGGGGTGTGTGTGAGAGAGGGGGGTGTGTGTGTGTGTGAGAGAGGGGGGTGTGTGTGTGAGAGAGGGGGGGGTGTGTGTGTGTGAGAGAGGGGGGGGTGTGTGTGTGTGAGAGAGGGGGGTGTGTGTGTGTGTGAGAGAGGGGGGGGTGTGTGTGAGAGAGGGGGGGTGTGTGTGTGAGAGAGGGGGGGTGTGTGTGTGTGAGAGAGGGGGGGTGTGTGTGTGTGAGAGAGGGGGGGGTGTGTGTGTGTGAGAGAGGGGGGTGTGTGTGTGTGTGTGAGAGAGGGGGGTGTGTGTGTGTGTGTGAGAGGGGGGTGTGTGTGTGTGTGTGAGAGAGGGGGGTGTGTGTGTGAGTGTGAGAGAGGGGGGTGTGTGTGTGTGAGAGAGGGGGGTGTGTGTGTGAGAGAGGGGGGTGTGTGTGTGAGAGAGGGGGGTGTGTGTGTGAGAGAGGGGGGTGTGTGTGTGAGAGAGGGGGGTGTGTGTGTGTGAGAGGGGGGTGTGTGTGTGAGAGGGGGGTGTGTGTGTGAGAGGGGGGTGTGTGTGTGAGAGGGGGGTGTGTGTGTGAGAGAGGGGTGTGTGTGTGAGAGGGGGGTGTGTGTGTGTGTGAGAGGGGGGTGTGTGTGTGTGTGTGAGAGGGGGGTGTGTGTGTGTGTGTGAGAGGGGGGTGTGTGTGTGTGTGTGAGAGAGGGGGGTGTGTGTGTGTGTGAGAGAGGGGGGTGTGTGTGTGTGTGAGAGAGGGGGGGTGTGTGTGTGTGTGAGAGAGGGGGGGGTGTGTGTGTGTGAGAGAGGGGGGGGTGTGTGTGTGGGGGGTGTGTGTGTGTGGTGTGTGTGAGAGGGGGGGTGTGTGTGTGTGTGTGTGAGAGAGGGGGGTGTGTGTGTGTGAGAGAGGGGGTGTGTGTGTGTGTGTGTGTGTGTGTGTGTGTGTGTGTGTGTGTGTGTGTGTGTGTGAGTGTGTGAGAGGGGGGGTGTGTGTGTGTGTGTGTGAGAGGGGGGGGTGTGTGTGTGTGAGAGAGGGGGGTGTGTGTGTGTGTGTGTGTGTGTGAGAGAGGGGTGTGTGTGTGTGTGTGTGTGTGTGTGTGTGTGTGTGTGAGAGAGGGGTGTGTGTGTGTGTGTGTGTGTGTGTGTGTGTGTGAGTGTGTGTGAGAGGGGTGTGTGTGTGTGTGTGTGAGAGGGGGGTGTGTGTGTGAGAGAGAGGTGGTGTGTGTGAGAGAGGTGTGTGTGTGAGAGGGTGTGTGTGTGAGAGAGAGGTGTGTGTGAGAGAGGGTGTGTGTGAGAGAGAGGTGTGTGTGAGAGAGAGGTGTGTGTGAGAGAGTGGTGTGTGTGTGAGAGAGGTGTGTGTGAGAGAGAGGTGTGTGTGAGAGAGAGGTGTGTGTGAGAGAGAGGTGTGTGTGAGAGAGAGGGGTGTGTGAGAGAGGGGGTGTGTGAGAGAGAGGGGTGTGTGAGAGAGAGGGGTGTGTGAGAGAGAGGGGTGTGTGTGAGAGAGGTGTGTGTGTGTGTGTGTGTGAGAGAGGTGTGTGTGTGTGTGTGTGTGAGAGAGGTGTGTGTGTGTGTGTGTGTGAGAGAGGTGTGTGTGTGTGTGTGTGTGAGAGGGGGGGTGTGTGTGAGAGGGGGGTGTGTGTGAGAGGGGGGTGTGTGTGAGAGGGGGGGTGTGTGTGAGAGGGGGGGTGTGTGTGAGAGGGGGGGTGTGTGTGAGAGAGGGGGGGTGTGTGTGAGAGGTGTGTGTGTGAGAGAGGTGTGTGTGTGTGTGTGTGAGAGAGAGGGTGTGTGTGTGTGTGTGAGAGAGAGGTGTGTGTGTGTGTGTGTGAGAGAGTGGTGTGTGTGAGAGAGGGGTGTGTGTGTGTGTGTGTGTGTGTGTGTGTGTGTGTGTGTGTGAGAGAGGGGTGTGTGTGTGTGAGAGAGGGGTGTGTGTGTGTGAGAGAGGGGTGTGTGTGTGTGAGAGAGGGGT
Source organism: Rhinophrynus dorsalis (assembly GCA_037306005.1). Classification (NCBI taxonomy): domain Eukaryota; kingdom Metazoa; phylum Chordata; class Amphibia; order Anura; family Rhinophrynidae; genus Rhinophrynus; species Rhinophrynus dorsalis. The sequence continues at coordinate 356,362,318 of CM074719.1, read as the reverse complement.
GTGTGTGTGTGAGAGGAGGTGTGTGTGTGTGAGAGGTGTGTGTGTGTGTGTGTGAGAGAGAGGTGTGTGTGTGAGAGAGGTGTGTGTGTGTGAGAGAGGTGTGTGTGTGAGAGAGAGGTGTGTGTGTGTGTGTGTGTGTGTGTGTGTGTGTGTGTGTGAGAGAGAGGTGTGTGTGTGAGAGAGAGGTGTGTGTGTGTGTGAGAGAGAGGTGTGTGTGTGTGTGTGTGTGTGAGAGGTGTGTGTGTGTGAGAGAGGTGTGTGTGTGTGAGAGAGAGGTGTGTGTGTGGGGTGTGTGTGTGTGAGAGAGAGGTGTGTGTGTGTGTGTGTGTGTGTGTGTGAGAGAGAGAGGTGTGTGTGTGTGAGAGAGGTGTGTGTGTGAGAGGTGTGTGTGTGAGAGGTGTGTGTGTGAGGGAGTGTGTGGTGTGTGAGGGAGGTGTGTGTGTGAGGGAGGTGTGTGTGTGTGAGGGAGGTGTGTGTGTGAGAGAGGTGTGTGTGAGGGAGGTGTGTGTGAGGGAGTGTGTGTGTGTGAGGGAGGTGTGTGTGTGAGGGAGGTGTGTGTGTGAGGGAGGTGTGTGTGTGTGAGAGGTGGTGTGTGTGTGTGAGAGGTGTGTGTGTGTGAGAGAGGAGGTGTGTGTGTGAGAGAGGTGTGTGTGTGAGAGAGGGGTGTGTGTGAGAGAGGGGTGTGTGTGAGAGAGGGGTGTGTGTGAGAGAGGGGTGTGTGTGAGAGAGGGGTGTGTGTGTGAGAGAGGGGTGTGTGTGTGTGTGTGAGAGGGGTGTGTGAGAGAGGGGTGTGTGTGAGAGAGGGGTGTGTGTGAGAGAGGTGTGTGTGTGTGAGAGAGGTGTGTGTGTGTGAGAGAGGTGTGTGAGAGAGGTGGGAGGTGTGTGTGAGAGAGGTGTGTGTGTGAGAGAGGTGTGTGTGTGAGAGAGGTGTGTGTGTGAGAGAGGTGTGTGTGTGTGTGTGTGAGAGAGAGGTGTGTGTGAGAGAGAGGTGTGTGTGAGAGAGAGGTGTGTGTGAGAGAGAGGTGTGTGTGTGTGTGTGTGAGTGTGTGTGTGTGTGTGTGTGAGAGAGAGGTGTGTGTGTGTGTGTGAGGTGTGTGTGAGAGAGAGGTGTGTGTGTGTGTGTGTGTGTGAGAGAGAGGTGTGTGTGTGTGAGAGAGAGTGTGTGTGTGAGAGGTGTGTGTGTGTGTGAGAGAGAGGTGTGTGTGTGTGTGTGTGAGTGTGTGAGAGAGTGTGTGTGTGAGAGAGAGGTGTGTGTGTGTGTGGTGTGTGAGAGAGAGGTGTGTGTGTGTGTGAGAGGTGTGTGTGTGTGGTGTGAGAGAGGTGGTGTGTGTGTGTGTGAGAGGTGTGTGTGAGAGAGAGGTGTGTGTGTGTGAGAGAGAGGTGTGTGTGTGAGAGAGAGGTGTGTGTGTGTGAGAGAGGAGGTGTGTGTGTGAGAGAGGTGGTGTGTGTGTGTGAGAGAGAGGTGGTGTGTGTGTGTGAGAGAGGTGTGTGTGTGTGTGAGAGAGGTGTGTGTGTGTGTGAGAGAGGTGTGTGTGTGTGTGAGAGAGAGGTGTGTGTGTGAGAGGTGTGTGTGTGTGTGTGTGTGAGAGAGAGGTGTGTGTGTGTGAGGGTGTGTGTGTGTGTGAGAGAGGTGTGTGTGTGTGTGTGAGAGAGGTGTGTGGTGTGTGTGTGAGAGAGGTGTGTGTGTGTGTGTGTGTGTGTGTGTGTGTGTGTGTGTGTGTGAGAGAGGTGTGTGTGTGTGTGTGTGTGTGAGAGAGAGGTGTGTGTGGTGTGTGTGAGAGAGAGGTGTGTGTGTGTGTGTGAGAGAGAGTGTGTGTGTGTGAGAGAGAGGTGTGTGTGTGAGAGGTGTGTGTGTGAGAGAGAGGTGTGTGTGTGTGAGAGAGAGGTGTGTGTGTGAGAGAGAGGTGTGTGTGTGAGAGAGAGGTGTGTGTGTGTGAGAGGAGAGGTGTGTGTGTGTGTGTGTGTGAGAGGTGTGTGTGTGTGTGAGAGAGGTGTGTGTGTGTGTGTGAGAGAGGTGTGTGTGTGAGAGAGGTGTGTGTGTGAGAGAGGTGTGTGTGTGAGAGAGAGGTGTGTGTGTGTGTGAGAGAGAGGTGTGTGTGTGTGTGTGAGAGAGGTGTGTGTGTGTGTGTGTGTGAGAGAGGTGTGTGTGTGTGAGGTGTGTGTGAGAGAGAGGTGTGTGTGAGAGAGAGAGGTGTGTGTGAGAGAGAGAGGTGTGTGTGTGAGAGAGAGGTGTGTGTGAGAGAGAGAGGTGTGTGTGTGAGAGAGAGAGGTGTGTGTGTGAGAGAGAGAGGTGTGTGTGTGAGAGAGAGAGGTGTGTGTGTGAGAGAGAGAGGTGTGTGTGTGAGAGAGAGAGGTGTGTGTGTGAGAGAGAGAGGTGTGTGTGAGAGAGAGAGAGGTGTGTGTGAGAGAGAGAGGTGTGTGTGAGAGAGAGGTGTGTGTGAGTGAGAGAGAGGTGTGTGTGAGAGAGAGAGAGAGGTGTGTGTGTGTGTGAGAGAGGTGTGTGTGTGTGAGAGAGGGTGTGTGTGTGTGAGAGAGGTGTGTGTGTGTGAGAGAGGGTGTGTGTGTGAGTGTGTGAGAGAGGTGTGTGTGTGAGAGAGGTGTGTGTGTGTGTGTGAGAGAGAGGTGTGTGTGAGAGAGAGGTGTGTGTGTGTGAGAGAGGTGTGTGTGTGTGTGTGTGAGAGAGGGTGTGTGTGTGTGTGTGTGTGAGAGAGGTGTGTGTGTGTGTGTGTGAGAGAGGTGTGTGTGTGTGTGTGTGTGAGAGAGGGTGTGTGTGAGTGTGTGTGTGAGAGAGGTGTGTGTGTGTGAGAGAGAGGTGTGTGTGTGAGAGAGAGGTGTGTGTGTGAGAGGTGTGTGTGTGAGAGAGGTGTGTGTGTGTGTGTGTGAGAGAGGTGTGTGTGTGTGTGAGAGAGGTGTGTGTGTGTGAGAGAGGTGTGTGTGTGAGAGGTGTGTGTGTGAGAGAGGTGTGTGTGTGAGAGGTGTGTGTGTGAGAGAGGTGTGTGTGTGAGAGGTGTGTGTGTGAGAGAGGTGTGTGTGTGAGAGAGGTGTGTGTGTGAGAGGTGTGTGTGTGAGAGAGGGGTGTGTGTGTGTGTGTGTGTGTGTGTGTGTGTGTGAGAGAGGTGTGTGAGAGAGGGTGGGTGTGTGTGTGTGAGAGAGGTGTGTGTGTGTGAGAGAGGGGTGTGTGTGTGAGAGAGGGGTGTGTGTGTGAGAGAGGTGTGTGTGAGGTGTGTGTGTGAGAGAGGTGTGTGTGTGTGTGAGAGGAGGTGTGTGTGTGAGAGAGAGGTGTGTGTGTGAGAGAGAGGTGTGTGTGTGTGAGAGAGGTGTGTGTGTGTGAGAGAGGTGTGTGTGTGTGAGAGAGGTGTGTGTGTGTGAGAGAGGTGTGTGTGTGTGAGAGAGTGTGTGTGAGGTGTGTGTGAGAGAGGTGTGTGTGTGTGAGAGGTGTGTGTGTGTGAGGTGTGTGTGTGTGAGGTGTGTGTGTGTGAGGTGTGTGTGTGAGAGGTGTGTGTGTGAGAGGTGTGTGTGTGAGAGGTGTGTGTGTGTGAGGAGTGTGTGTGTGTGTGAGGTGTGTGTGTGTGTGTGAGGTGTGTGTGTGTGAGAGGTGTGTGTGTGTGTGAGAGAGGTGTGTGTGTGTGTGAGAGAGGTGTGTGTGTGTGTGAGAGAGGTGTGTGTGTGTGAGAGAGAGGTGTGTGTGTGAGAGAGGGTGTGTGTGTGAGAGGTGTGTGTGTGTGTGTGTGTGTGTGTGAGAGGTGTGTGTGTGTGTGTGAGGGAGGTGTGTGTGTGAGAGGTGTGTGTGTGAGAGAGGTGTGTGTGTGAGAGAGGTGTGTGTGTGTGAGAGAGGTGTGTGTGTGTGAGAGAGGTGTGTGTGTGTGTGAGAGAGGTGTGTGTGTGTGTGAGAGAGGTGTGTGTGTGTGAGGGTGTGTGTGTGAGGAGGTGTGTGTGTGAGAGGTGTGTGTGTGAGGAGGTGTGTGTGTGAGGTGTGTGTGTGAGGAGGTGTGTGTGAGGGAGGTGTGTGTGTGAGAGAGGTGTGTGTGTGAGAGAGGTGTGTGTGTGAGGGAGGTGTGTGTGTGAGGTGGAGGTGTGTGTGTGAGGGAGGTGTGTGTGTGAGGAGAGGTGTGTGTGTGAGGGAGGTGTGTGTGTGAGGGAGGTGTGTGTGTGAGGGAGGTGTGTGTGTGAGGGTGTGTGAGTGTGTGTGGAGGTGTGTGTGAGAGGTGTGTGTGTGTGAGAGGTGTGTGGTGAGGTGTGTGTGAGAGGTGTGTGTGAGAGAGGTGTGTGTGAGAGAGGTGTGTGTGTGTGAGGAGGTGTGTGTGTGTGAGAGAGGTGTGTGTGTGAGAGAGTGTGTGTGTGAGAGGTGGTGTGTGAGAGAGGTGTGTGTGTGTGTGTGAGAGGTGTGTGTGAGAGAGGTGTGTGTGAGAGAGAGGTGTGTGTGAGAGGTGTGTGTGTGTGTGAGAGGTGTGTGTGTGTGTGAGAGGTGTGTGGTGTGTGAGAGGTGTGTGTGTGTGAGGAGGTGTGTGTGTGAGAGGTGTGTGTGTGTGAGAGTAGGTGTGTGTGTGTGAGAGAGGTGTGTGTGTGTGAGAGGTGTGTGTGTGTGAGAGAGGTGTGTGTGTGTGAGGTGTGTGTGTGAGAGAGGTGTGTGTGTGTGAGAGAGGTGTGTGTGTGTGAGAGAGTGTGTGTGTGTGAGAGAGGTGTGTGTGTGTGAGAGAGGTGTGTGTGTGTGAGAGAGAGGTGTGTGTGTGTGTGAGAGAGGTGTGTGAGAGGTGTGTGAGAGAGGTGTGTGTGAGAGAGGTGTGTGTGAGAGGTGTGTGTGTGTGTGAGAGGTGTGTGTGTGTGTGTGAGAGGTGTGTGTGTGTGAGAGGTGTGTGTGTGTGAGAGAGTAGGTGTGTGTGTGTGAGTGAGGTGTGTGTGTGTGAGAGTAGGTGTGTGTGTGTGAGAGAGGTGTGTGTGTGTGAGAGGTGTGTGTGTGTGAGAGGTGTGTGTGGTGTGAGGGTGTGTGTGTGAGAGAGGTGTGTGGTGTGTGAGAGGTGTGTGTGTGTGGTGTGTGTGAGAGGAGGTGTGTGTGTGTGAGAGGTGTGTGTGAGAGAGGTGTGTGTGAGAGAGGTGTGTGTGTGAGAGGTGTGTGTGTGTGAGAGGTGTGTGTGTGTGTGAGAGGTGTGTGTGTGTGTGAGGTGTGTGTGTGTGAGAGAGGTAGGTGTGTGTGTGTGAGAGAGGTGTGTGTGTGTGAGAGAGTAGGTGTGTGTGTGTGAGAGGTGTGTGTGTGTGAGAGGTGTGTGTGTGTGAGAGGTGTGTGTGTGTGAGGTGTGTGTGTGAGAGAGGTGTGTGTGTGTGAGAGGGTGTGTGTGTGAGAGAGGTGTGTGTGTGTGAGAGAGGTGTGTGTGTGTGAGAGAGGTGTGTGTGTGTGAGAGAGGTGTGTGTGTGTGAGAGAGGTGTGTGTGTGTGAGAGAGAGGTGTGTGTGTGTGTGTGAGAGAGGTGTGTGAGAGAGGTGTGTGTGAGAGAGGTGGTGTGTGAGAGGGTGTGTGTGAGAGGTGTGTGTGTGTGTGAGAGGTGTGTGTGTGTGTGAGAGGTGTGTGTGTGTGTGAGAGGTGTGTGTGTGTGTGAGAGGTGTGTGTGTGTGAGAGTAGGTGTGTGTGTGTGAGAGAGGTGTGTGTGTGTGAGAGAGTAGGTGTGTGTGTGTGAGAGAGGTGTGTGTGTGTGAGAGGTGTGTGTGTGTGAGAGGTGTGTGTGTGTGAGGGTGTGTGTGTGTGAGAGAGGTGTGTGTGGTGAGGTGTGTGTGTGAGAGAGGTGTGTGTGTGTGAGAGAGGTGTGTGTGTGTGAGAGAGGTGTGTGTGTGTGAGAGAGAGGTGTGTGTGTGAGAGAGAGGGGTGTGTGTGAGAGAGAGGGGTGTGTGTGTGTGAGTTGTAGCCATTTTGTTTTTTCAGTCACTTGGATAATGGGGGCAGGCCAACTCCGTGCATTATTTAAATCACTCCACCATTGAATCACCCAATGGGAGCAGTAACTCCTCCTTACTTAAGCTGAGGTAACATAGCACTATAAAACACGGTGGCTCTTCGGTTGAGGCAACGTAGCAATATGCTGAGGGAACAAATAGAAAATGGTGTTTGAGGCTTGCCCTCTGTAATATACAGCAAAGCATCTCTTTCCCTTTAAGGAGAAAGTGTGGAAAGCAGGACGTGGAGGAGTGACAGCTGAAAACAGACAGTGAGGTTGACTGAAGAGATGAAAAGTTAAATAAGAGTTGCTATTAAGTTTATCCCTGAGTGTGTATTTTATGGAAACATTACACCCTCGTACTGAAACAGTGTATGGAGGGTTACAGTTATCTGTCGGAGGTGAAACAGTGTGTGTGTGGGGTCATGATCCTTGGAGTGAGAGTGTGTGTGGACCAGGAGAAGTTATTGATATCCCCTACTTCAAGAGTGAGTGGCAGCTATATATTATTTTTTTTTTTTTTGTCAGTTGGATAGTGGTGGGCGGGCCAGCTCTTTATATGATAATCATGCCCTCATTGAATCACCCAATGGGAGCAGTAACATCCCCATTGAATCACCCAATGGGAGCTGTCTCCTGATGAGACATTAAATTATGTAATGAGGCATTCTGTGCAGTGTGTGTGTGTGTGTGTGTTTGTTTCTGAGGAGACATAAATTATGTTCTGTGTGTGAGGGACTATAAATTATGCAATGAGGCTTATTATTTTATGTATATAATAGGATTTTAGTCTTACCTGTTAAATCCTTTTCACTTAGTCCATACAGGTTACTGGTAACTCTGGGGAGGCGATCCGCCCCTTTAAGTAGGCAGGAACATTTCTCCAAATGTATGCAGGGGCGGAGCCTCCCCTCCCTCCTCAGCTGCTTCCCAGTCAGCTAACACCAGAATGATTTGAGACCCTACTAACTGACCAGAAATAGGAGAGAAGAAGACTCCTGTGTGCATGCCCTGAAGGACTCCCACAAATCGCCAGAGGAGAGCCAAGCATGGTCTCTTGACAGGGTGGGAGACCAGTAACCTGTATGGACTAAGTGAAAAGGATTTAACAGGTAAGACTAAAATCCTATTTTCACTGTCGTCCAATACAGGTTACTGGTAACTCTGGGATGTCCAACCATTGAGTTTCCCTGAGGTGGAAGGAGGCAAGGACCAGGCGCAAGGCCCCCAAAGTCACCAGGACCTCTATGAACCTACCGGACAGAGATACCAACAAAACAGAAGTGTCAACGGACACCAACTAGGGGTAAAAACAGACCCCAGGAACTGTTACACAGCACACTGAACTAGAGCCAACAGGGCTCAACAGTAAGGAAGCGCTAAGAACCTCAGAAGAAGATCCTAGACAGGCAAAACTACCTCCAGGACCTTCCTCCCAAAGCTGGCATCAGCAGAGGCCAGCAAATCCACACGGTAGTGCTTCGAGAAGGTGTGCACAGAGGACCAAGTGGCCGCCCGGCACAGCTGTTCAGCAGACGCTTGATTTTTGTAACCCAAGAGGCCCAAATGGACCTGGTAGAATGGGCCATGACCCGAAAGGGAACATGTTTGTTCCTCAATTTGTACGCCTTACGAATGGCAGACTTAATCCAAGATGAAATAGTCACTTTGGATGCCGGTCTCCCAGCCCTAGGACCCTCCTGAATGACGAACAGAGCGTCAGACTTCCTGATGGATTCCGTGCGATGCACATAAATCTTGAGAACACACAACATCCAACAAATGGAGATCCT